>CAJQUN010000667.1:0-252614 GCA_907163345.1 Haberlea rhodopensis
TTGTTTTGTTGTTTGTTTTCGATTTTGGTTACTTGGTATACTACATTCGTTTTCTCTTTTTGGTTGATCTGTACATGTAGTTATCTTCTTGGTTCATGCTAAGAGCAGCCAGCTCATTCTCGAGCATATTGACCCAAAAATTGAGCGAACATGTCTTAGGAGATTACGGGAAGCTCGAGCGATGGCGGACAATAATCGAGAAGGAGGCGGAAATAATGAAGAACGGAACGAGGACCAAGCACCAAATCAAAGATCTATGATGGACTTTGCACAACCCGCTTTCCATGGATCACTGTCAAACAAACGAGGCCAAGTATTCAAGCTAATAACTTTGAGATAAAGCCTGCAATAATCCACAATGATCCATAAATCATAGAGTTTTGGGGAGCGCTACTGGATGATCCAAATGCTCACATCTCCCAACTTCTTGGAGATTTGGACATATTCAAACACAATGGCGTTTCTGACGACGCCAATCTCAGGTTACGTTTATTCCCATTTTTCATTAAAGATAAAACTAAAGCTTGTTAAATTATTTACCTGCAGGATGCATACTACTTGGGCGGGGATGACACAATCTTTCTTGTCTACATATTTCCCACCTTCCAAAACTGCGAAGATGCGAAACGATATCACCATGTTTGGGCAATATGATCCTGGAGCTTTATACGAGGCGTGTGAACATTTCAAGGACTACTTAGGAGATGCCCACATCATGGTCTTCCTGTTTGGCTCCAGTACAAACTTTGTATAACGGTTTATTTTCTGCTAACATTCTATGATTGATGCAGCCTCAGGGATCCATTATGCGAAAAACGTCGAAAGCGCAGCCTATGAACTTTTGGAGGAGATGGCTTCTAATAGCTATCAATGGCAATCAGAGATGAATGTTGTCAAAGAGAAACCAAGTGGAGTTCATCAGATTGACGACATCACAGCAATTTCGGCCCAGCTAGACGCATTGAACAAAAAGTTGGAGACAGCATGAGCGTGACAGCGATGCAAGCTCAAGTTATCATTGTGACTTATGTGGAAGCAATCATCCAAGCATCGAATGCCAGGAAGGTAATCCATTTACTCAGCCTAATGAATTTGCTAATTTTGTAGGAAGCAGGTAGCCCAATAATCCTTACTCGAACACTTACAACCCGGGATTGGAGGAATCAATCCAATCTGTCATGGTCCAACCAACAGAATGTGTTGAACCCACAACCACCATAGGGATATGCTAAACCGAGTATGGAGGAGCTTATGACCAAGCTCCTATCATCAACAGAAACTAGATACAAAATCAGGATGCATCTATAAAAAACTTGGAAGTACAAGTGGGGCACTTGTAACATTGATTTCCCGACGAACTCAAGGTACACTACCAAGTGATACAGTGAAGAATCTGAGGAGCGAGCAAATTCCATAGCACATGGAATGGAAAAGAGCTAAGCCCGCAGAACGACTGAGAAAAAGAAGTGACAGTCCAGCTTGGGACTATACGTTAAGAACCCTCTTCTCCATTTTTCTTTGTTTTAAATTTATAGTTAGTTTTTTTTGTCTTACTTGCAAAACAATTGTTCCTAGGTGACTCCGTGAGTCGTTTTGCAGAGTGGGTGTGGAAGAACTAATCCCGGGAGAAGAAGTGTTGAAAAAAAAACAAAAAAAATCAGGGCAGTGTGTTTTGGCAATCGATCGTCATAACACCGCGGTCGATCACGGTGTTCGTCAAAAAGAACAAAAAACAAAGTGTTTCCGCGATCAATCGCTAGAACACCGCGATCGATCGTGGTGTTCCAGAAAAAAACTCGTGATTGGTAGGCAAAATTCCGCGATCGATTGCGAGGCCAAAAATTTTCTTTAAAAAAAAAACTCAGCACTTTTACAACACACTCAAAACCCTTCCCCGAAATTCCCCAAAATCTTCTCCTCTTCACCAATCCACACCAAATTCTTCCCTTTCTTTCAAATTTCGAACATAAGCATCAATTCTAACCTCAAAGTTCTATTCTTTACAGGAATTTCCAAGGGAGAAGAAGATTTGGGCACCCTACACTTCGATTGGAAGCCATGGCAAGCTAAGTATTACCTAGCCTACAATTTTCGATTTATTTGAGGTAATTGGCTTGATTATACATGGGATATGATATGTGCTTCGGTGTTGAAAAATAAGGACATATTTTTTGAGTTGGTGAAATTGGGATTGTTGTTCTTATTAAATGTAAATCTTATTATTGGATTGTGTGGTGTTGGGATATTGCACTTGAATTGGATTGTGTTGTTGTGGGAGTTGTGGTGGATATCTTGGTATAGTTATGGCACCAAAAAGAAAACAAAATCAGGTAGCTTCCTCTTCAGAAGAGTTTGATTCATTCTGGTTTAGCAACAAGGAAGCCGCCGATTTTTTTGAGGTCTACCTGAAACAAAATCTCATTATAGAGCGGGGAATGGACACCGGTATTCTAGACTGTGCGGTGATAAGAGAGGCGATGCGAAGAGATTGGTTCACGTTTGTCCGGCAACCACGCGATGTGGTGGTTCCTCTTGTAAGGGAGTTCTACTCCAATCTACGGACAAAGACTCACATCGATTCCAGCAGAGTCACTGCCTAGCAAAAGCCCATTCTCTTCGATTCCACGTCCATCAATGCTCTATACAAACATGCCCAACATCACGGATGATGACTATTCGGTGTACTGTAAGGCACACATTGACTATGATGAGATTCTTTCTACCATCTGTGTTGAGGGCACCGAATGGCAACTAGCAGCTTGTTTTGATATCAGAGTTGAAAGAGGGGGTCAAGGCTTGGTTCTCATTTATAGTATCACGAGTCATGCCATCGACTCATACTTCCGAGGTCACGAAGGACCGAGGCACTTTAGTCTATGACATCGTTACCGGCCTCACTGTTGATCTCGGACACATTGTCGAGACATCCATCCGGAACTATACACATTACTCCCACTTATGGCATGCCTTGCCCCTCCACCATTACATCTTTGTGCAATTATGCAGAGGTTGTCTGGACCCCGTAGAGGAGATGATTCCACCTAAGGCACCCATTGTGGTTGCTTACCCAGCACCACCCACAGGCCGATGTAGGGCACAGCCACGACTTGGCAGTAGCCATTCTACTGGACCAACCTCATCTGCTGCTGCAGTACCTACTTTGTCACACTGACTCCCTCAACCGTGACCTTTAGGATATCTGCCTTGAACAAAGGGAGATAAGAAATGAACAAAGGGAAATTTGCTGGGACCAACAACATATGAATCAACGTCATATGGAGTTCATGCAATACCAATTTGCATGAAACTCTGCATTGGCACAGGGTTTCCCTAGTATCCTTTCCCACCACAGCCGACATTCCCACTATTCTAGCCATACCCGCCAGTCCCCCACCGAAACATGAGGACGAGGACGACGATCACTGACGATCATCCTCGAGGTATGTGTTTGCTATTGCGCTTATTGATACTGTACATTGAGGGCAATGCACGTACTAAGTTTGGGGGGGGGTGTTTATTGATAGCTGTTGTTTCTGTTGTTGCTTCTTGCATATTGAGTTGTTCTTGCATGCTTCTATCTATCATGGGACTAAGTTGTTCTTGAGTACATCTAAATTTTTTTTTTTTTGTGGAAAATGATTTAGAAATAAATGAATTAGACTTGCAACTGTACTACATGATGAAATTATTCTCCATCTCAACTAGAGCCTTGAAGATTTTTGACTTGTTTGTGAATATCCTTAGTTGAGTTAATACTTCAAAATTGAAGAACATTTTGGCCACTTTTGAGTAGGGGTGTAAAGGAATCGAACATGTTCACGAACTTTTCGAGCCGGCTCGATAAATATTTGATTCGAATTTGAAATTCTCAAATTCGAGCCAAACTCGAACATGTTCGAACTTTTTTGAGCCGAACTCGAGCCCAAATTACTTTGTCTGATAGTTCGCGAGCCGCTCGCGTACTTTAAAATTTTATTAATATAATATAATTATATATTAAATAAATATATTTCGAACCTTTCGGGTATTTATTTTCGAACAATAATTCGAATAGCTCGCGAACATGTTCGAACGTTTCGAGCCGAACTCGAACTCGAGCTTTGATTCGAGCCGAGCTCGAGCCAAATTTTTGAAACTATTCGAACTTCGAATCGAACTCGAACTCTAATATAACTATTTCGAGCCGAATTTGAACAATAAAATTTTCTGCATATTCGGCTCGATTCGGTTCGTTTACACCCCTACTTTTGAGTCATGATTGAGTGAAGTATATGTTGGAAAGTGAAAAATTTTGTTAACTATGATTTGTCTTGAACATCTTAGAGACTCTAGAACCTATTTGATGGCACTTTGAGGCGAAGTTTTATAATTATGAACTTGACTTGGACACGATTTAGGTGATATTTGGAACGTTTGAGCCTTTCAAGCCTACCATGTCTATATTATCGCTAGTGTCCACTTTTGAGCTTAATTGAATAAGAATGGAAATTAACCACCATTCGACTTTTGTTGATGAAACTCGTTATATCTACCTTAATTGAGCCTAAAAATTTTTATCCTTACCTTAAGGGAGTATAATGAATTTCATGAGTGTACTATTTTTGTGCTATTATGTTATTCACGTACTATGTTATGGGCTATTAGAAGAAAAAATTCAATGCCTATTGAATAAGAAAAAAAAGAAAGGCATAGTAAGAAAACAACATAGTTACGTGGTGATGAACCATGTGGAGGGGGTCCTACATTGACCACATTTAGTAAAATCTAACAAAGTCCATGGTCATCAAGATTTAAAGAAATAAAAGAAAGAAAAAAGAGTTGAAGATGTTCTAAAATGAAATTGACAAATTATACTCTCTTCTTTGATTTCCTTACTTTTTTCTTTGAACCCGACACCAAAGGCCTGACATTATAAGCTTAAAAGATCTTCTGATCCAAGTCTAGGGAATAATTACATTAGTGGAGAAGTGCTTGAAAATTAGGCTTATGGAGTGCTTGATAGTAATCTTGAGTTTGAGTTTATTAGCATTATTTGATCCTGAAGATATGTATGAAACTCAAGATTAACAATATCACACACGCACATTCCGATTTTGCGATGTATTGCTTGGCTTATGAGAAAACACTTCTTGTTGATTTTTTGATTTTTTGGATGTGTTAGTGGGATTTCTGAGCTTTACATTTTAGTTGCTAAGTTTATTCTTTTAAAGTATTGAGGATGACTCTACATTTTGATCTTATTGCTTGCTCGAGGACGATCAAGTCTAGGTTTGGGGGAGTTGATAAGTGTGAATTTTACACTTATTTGCTATGGTTTTATATTGATTTTCGTGTTGATTCCTGGACGAATTTACGCTTTTTGGTATATATTTGTGTATTGCAGGAATCTAGGTCCAAGTGCATAAAGTGGAGGAAACGAGCTAAAAATGTTGAAAAAGAACCATACCAAGCAAACAAGTTGAAAGAAGGACCGAAATATCGAAGAGTGAAGATTTTGAACTCGGCGATCGATCGGCATCATCACGACGATCAATCGTGGAGCTGCTACTCGGAGAACCACGAAGTTCATATTGGCGATTGATTGGCACCCAGCTGCGATCGATCGCCACCGTCCAGAAGAATTCCGCGATCGATCGGTAATCTACCGCGATCGATCGCGTGTTTGGTTATCAATTCCAGAAAGATATGGCGATCGATCGGGAACTTACGGCGATCGATCGTCACGCAGAATTTTCAGGAAAAAAAATACCTTTTTGAGTTTGGTCCGATTAGGACACTTTCATCCAACTCCTCTCTTATATATATCAGACCTAGGACACGAAAATATGTTGTTGAACACCTTATCCACACCACATAGCAGCCTTTTCATCCTCCTCCATCATACACACACAATAAGAACAATCCATTGAAGTGCAAGGAAGGAAGCAAGAGAAGGAGATACGTTGCAACGCACGGAGTAGACGCCTATCGTTTGTCGTACTTCTAAACCTTTGTTTTTTTGAATATTTTAGAATTCATGATGTGGATTTGGTTGAGAAACACTTTTACATCTTGTTATTTTGATTTAAACATGGACTAAAGTTTATTTTATCAAGATTAGGGGAGCTTGTGTTTGGTTTAATGATTTGAATGTTTTTAAGTGATGGATTCTTTTGTGCATGAATTATAATCTTAATGCTTTCAAAGCTTTGCAAACTTTGATTGATTTTCGAGAGTTATAATTTAGATTGAGAGATTAAATTATAATACGCTATAGTAATTCATGTTGTATGTTCAAGATTGAGATCGATAGATGAAATCGCATACGAGTGATAACTTTAGATTGGATGATCTAACGTTAGAGGTTTTCATTGAAATTTATGCAATATCAATTTGGTGATTAAGTGAACGAAAGTTACTTGTAATTTGAAATTAATTTCAATATAGCTTAAGAAAGTGTGTTGAATATTTAAGGGAACCCGTCACCTTAAGAATTAATTGGATAGTAAATTATATTTTTACAAACGAATCATTGACGATAACACAAGTGAACCGACGTCTTGATAAATTTCTCGAGTGGAATTCCTTCGCATCTTCAAAGTAGTTGATTTTGATTTCAGATTTTAAGTTTTTTGTTTAATTAATTATTCCTATATTTCGTAGGCTAAATATAATTTATATAATTCTTATTTGGTACTTATGCGTTAGTCTCTGTGGGTATGACATCTCTACTTTTATATCATTACAATAAACTTGACACCGTATATTTGCGGTTAAATCGCGCTACACTGGAAAATACTGTTTAAAATAAATCACGATCACATCCGGTAGTGGCTATATATGTAGTTAGAATGGAGTTGAACCCTTTTTCCCCGAACATAAACTGAGCTATCAGCATTGCGGTTGTGAGTCCTCAAGTTTGAATAGAATTCTCGCACAAGAGGGACCACTGCATCTTCCGACTTTTGTGTCCTTTTAGTCATTAATTAGCTCAAATCCTCCACTTTCATGCACTTCTACCTAGATTCCTGAAATCAACAAATATATACCAAAAATCGTAAAATCGTCCAGGAATCAATACTAAAATCAATATAAATTCACAGCAAAATAAATGTAAAATCGACATTTATCACTATCTTAAACACAAAAGAAAAGACACGAGTCTTCATGATCTTGTGGTTTGTTAAGAATCGAGGAGGACGATAGAAATTCTGAAAGGAATGAGGTAAATTATTAAATGTAGGCTAAAGCAAATTTTTGGTGGAACAAAATACCAAGAAGAAAAGGAAATTCGATGGTAAAGCCTCCAAGAGTGCATGGCTAAAAGTTCAAGGGAAAGTGCTAACCAATGATTGTTACAAAAAGTAGACGATCGAGGGAAGGCAAAAGATCAGATCAATATAACCGAAGATGACAGATTATCAGAAGGTCTATCTGATCTTATGCTTACTGTTTGATTAGTATATTTTTCGACGAGGATTGTATTAATCAAACTTAGTGTTTGAGGGAAATTTTTTTATAGAAAATAGTATTTTTCCAGTTGAATGTAATGACGGTTATTCGTCAATATTATAAGCAATAAAATTTATGATATTACTTATTTGATTGAGTTTTATGATTTATGGCATGTCGGTTAGTCATGTAAATTGTATTCACTAAGCAAACTTGTAAATGTTAAATTTATTGCTTTCTATGAATGTTAACTTAATACATAAGTGTGAGACTTGTGTGTGAGATAAGTTAACAAAACCATCATTCATTCGGTTGAAAGCAAAGACACCTCGACAATTAATTCATATTGATTTATGTGATTAAAGTTTGTGCAAACTAGAGGTGGAGAAAGTATTAGTTACTTTATCGGCTATTGCACAATGTATTGTTATAGATATTTGTTACAAAGGAAAAAAACGAGGCCATTAAAGTGTTTGAACACTATAAGAATGAGGTTGTAGACCAATTAAGCAAATGAGTTTGCAATAAAGAATTGTGGGTTGATATTGGTGTAACAAACCAAAATTGTTTGATTCTATTTGAGTTTTTTTAAGCATTTTACGCTTAAGAATCGAATTTGCAAGAATTAAATATTGAATTTGAGTTTTCTAAGGATCGTATGCTTAAAATGCAAATAATGAATTGAATTTCACAATTGTTTTGATTGGTGTTATTTTCTCTCTTTTGATTCAATTTGAATTTTCTAAGCATTTACGCTTAAATCTTTAATTTGCAAGACATTAAATCTTGAATTTGTGTTTTCAAAGTATTGTACGCTTAAAATGAAATTGTGAATCAAAATCGAGAATTTGCTCAAGTTTTGAACTTTTTTAAGCAAGTGCGCTTAAAATCAAAATTTGCAAGATATCTTGTATTTTGAATTCTAAGTTATAACACTTAAAATTTAAAACTTGAAAGTTTTGAACAACATTGCAATCTTGATAAGTTCGAGATTACCCTAAAATTGCGGGGGGAGTAATCTTATTGGTCAGCTACATTCTAAGTGCCACACTTAGGTAATGGAGAAAATCATTATGAATTGTGAAAAGGACAATAGTCTTCCTAATACTTAAAAGTGTTGAGCCTACTGACTAAGGTAAGTCATAACAAGCACAAAAAATAATGAAATAATTGAAAAACTATGTTGTCAAAAAGTTAACGAGTGAATGTGACACACTGAAGAATATGTAATAGTATGCTTGTATAATGTTGATGATCTGCTCATTGTGGGAAGAATATAGAGACCATCAAAATAACAAAGAAAATATTGATGAAACATTTTGATCTGATGAATGTTGGTGCAGCAATGTCAAACTTGGAATTGAAGTTTCCAAAAAGAATTCTAATGTTTAATTCTAGTTTCATATTTTTAAATTTTGAGCTTAATATTCAAGTTTGTAAGAAATAAAATCTTGAACTTGGATTTTCTAAGAATAATTGTGTTTAAATTTGAATTGTGAATTAAAACCGAGAATTTCTTATAGTTTGAAATAAGAAATAACGTTTAAATTCAATTTACAAGTAGTAAAATCTTGAACTTTGATTTTTAAGGCTACATCGCTTAGAATTCGAAACTCGGGATATCCTGATATATTAAAAATATACAGTGATATCGATTGGATATCTGACACAAAATGGCTATGTGTTAACCATTTGTAATGCTGATGTGTCATGAAAAATGAAACGAGAGAAATTTTCTAAATAAAAAGTGTATATCTCAATCCACTATGAAATCAGAGTTCGTAGTGTTGGATAAAGCAGAGAAGAAGCCGCATGGCTTCGAAGTTTTTGTTAAGTAAAAATTTCATGTTGGGGGAAATAATGTGCGTTCAATTGAAACATATTGTGATAGTAAAACTGTTATAATAAAGGCACAAAATAAGAATGGTAAGTCTCATGCCTTGAAGACATGATATCATATGGCAAAGTGATCTTTAGTAGCATAATCTTAATTGATTATGTGAGAAAAGTCGTGGATCCACTTATGAAAGATTACTAAGAGATCACGTAAATTGCCTATCGAGTGGAATGTGATTAAAAACTCAAATTTAAACCTCAAATTTAAAATCTTGTAGTGGATACCAAACCTATTTGACTGGAGATCCTAAGATCTAGGTTCAAAAGGGACAACCAAATTACGAGATTGAATAAACATATTGCAGACTAATCTCCAACTCATTCATATGATAAGAGGTATAATCCACAAAATGGGTACGATGATAGGCTATGGCCTTTAATGATTCCTAATACATATAAACACATATATTAGAGTATAGTTGCACACTCTTTTAGGAGATACCTACGTGAGTACAAAGTGTGGCCGCTTCAAATATGGAAAAAGTGACTTAAGAAACCAAGCGTGGTCCAAGGCAGGAATGGATACAACCGTAAGAAACCAAAATGAATGTTAGAATTGTTATGGTGTAGGTTCAATTGTTTAGGTTTACACCAACGACTAAATAGTTCAAGACTATAAATTCATCATTAAGTCAAATAATCCAATTGAATACCACTACAGAAGGTTCAAAGCTGCAAGCCACCTTTCCAGATGTTATAACAATTCGTTAAAGGCACTCTTTCAAGCATATGCATTCATGCATTAATTTAATTCATGTGGTGGATTGTTAGAAAATTGTTTAATGACTTGAAATAAAGCATGAGTAAATCAATCGGAACAAAAATCGACGAAAAATGTACGATTAAAACTGCGGGCAGCGATTGATTGCCGCCTTCGCAGCAGAAGGCATCGATCAATCGCTGCATGTGTAGTGTGTGCGGCCGGGTGCATCTCTTCATGTGACGATAATTTTTTCGTGAAAAAGTGCTTCCAAATGATGTCTTTTGGTGATGTCTATTGATTGAGCATAAATATAACCCATTTTCGAATTAAACACAATTTTACAAGATCAAATTCAAATTTTGAGAGCAAAATTCTTCTGTGCATTCTTCATAATATCATTCATATTCAAAGTTTGTGTGCATTTAAGCCTTTGTGGTTTAAGAATTCGTGATTTGAAGTGCTTTTATCACGAGTCATAGTTGTTGTATCTTGAAAAACGAATTGCCATTGAAACGTAAGCACCTTTGCGGGGCACTTTTTAATGATGGAGATTTCATATCTCGCTTCGACAAACGTTCTTTGTGACATCTTGTTACTATGCCTTATTGTTATACCCAAAGATACATCCAGATATTTTAACCAACAGCAACAGACAAAGTTGTCGCAACAACACAAAAGCAAGATGATCAGGCGTCTTCTCATGATTCGAGTAATCACCAAGAAGATGTAACAGCTAAAGCAGGACATTCGGACCGTCCCTCGCCCCTACACAGGAAGTGACTCCAAAGGAACAAAAAACAGGACCAGTGCAAGCCCTTAATGAAATTTCAGACCGTCAAAATGTCCGGCGAACCGGAAACGATGTAGGTCGATGCTGTGTCTTCCCCAGAAAATGGAAGTGATCAACCAAAGTGATGCGTACTTTTTTAACATAAAAACAATGTTGTCCGTTTGGAGTAAGTTGGTATGACATGAAAGTGGCGCTCCAACGAACTTTCATCGTTGTAAAGCACGTGAGGAAGCGACCATGCATTCGAGTAAAGTGGTAAAAATATCCATTTCTAATGTTTTTTAATGTAAGTAGTAAAGTTAGTGATAGTAACATTCTCAACTTTGAAAGAAACGTAGAATCCAAGGAAGGGTATGAGGAAATTCGGAAACTCAACAAACAATTTTCTTTGATGGGGTCTTATTTCCCGAGTTTATCCTACCGATCAGATAAATACATACAATATATTATATAATCATAATATGAATATATAATCAAATGTTTAGATTACCTGTTCAAAAAAGATGTTTAGAATACATACGATATATTTTACGCGATGTAACATCCATTATTCAATCCAGTCAATTTAATCCAATCACACTCTCTTAACATATCTTACATGTAGCAAAAAATCTCAAATGCCAACCAATTATATTTTGGCAAGTTGTGAATGTTCTCTATTGGTATTACAATACGACGCCATAGATTTTGACACATTTTACTCATAATACAATTAGATGTCATATCTAAAAAGTAAAAAGGAAAAAAAAAAAGAGTGCCATTGTTACTACTATTAAAGAAACTTAGGAAAGGAGATTCTGTTAGCTCCTTATCCACTTATGGTAGAAAGAACCATAAGCATCAAGAATCCATCAATTACAAAACAATTTTCCTACCCAACAATGATGTGTGAATTGGAGATTGATTTACATCTATAGGAAGAAATCAAAACACCGAAAAAAAAAATCCCAAGAAAAATACCAACAAAAGTTCGAGTGTAAAAGAATAAAGGACTTGAATTTGGGTTCACTGTTAATGATGAAACTACAACATGCTGAAAATGAGTAATGTACATAAGCATCAAGAATCCATAAATTACATATCTATTCACCAACCACATAAATAGACGTGAATGACCTCTATTTATTCGGATGATTTGGGGGAGCACGTGTTTTCCTAAGCCTCGCTCTTGTTACTCGTTCTACTTCGCCCAAGACCATGTCTTGAGGAGGAGGTTGAGCACTTCCATTTGCTGTGGAGGAAGACACTGCATCAACCTGCATCATTGACATTTTCACGGTTTCAATAAGGACTTGCATTGGTGCTTTCCTTTGTTCGTTTGAAACTGCAGGGGTAGGAGCAGATTTTGTATCTTCCGAAGGTCCCTCTTTGTCTGTTGCATCTTTTTGGAGATCACTCGAAGAATTACTCGAAGCAGGAGAAGAGGGTTGCTCGTCTTGTGGCTGGGTTGTTGCAACTGGACCTTGATTTAATGATGCAGTGGGTTCCTGGACCCTAATGGCTTGCTGGGATGGCTGCAAATTCTAAAATTAGAATTAGAAATCTTAATACGAATCAAAGAAGAATTGGATCGCTATCAAACCGGGTTAGAAAATTTTTTGAAGATCCTATCAAAAGATGGTATGGATAATAGCAAATATAGTCCCAACACTAATGTATACCAGCAGTGTTACAAAGAAACTTCGGTAAGGGCATCACGCGGTAGTTGGGAGTTGCAACAATTGTTAGCAAAAGATGACGTTGGACATTGTTCACAAGAAAAAACTTCACTGAATACATACAATCTGGAATCACTATGGCAAAGAGTCCTTTCACATCACAACTAAAGACTAATAACAGCTCGAGCATTGCCCCAATAATTCAAGTTATATTGAAAGTATAAACTTGTCAGCGTTCTCACTCAAGGAACCAAAGCAAATTAGATGGAGAAACGGCATTTCTTTTATTTTGACAAAACAGAAAAGACATATCTACTCAAAGTTGGGTGTGACATATATGTTTGAAAAGAGTTCATGCAAGGAAACTGCTCTATAAATTTACCGTGGATAAAACACAAGGTGAGATGAAAATTCAGAACCGCTAATATGCTGCATTTAAGAATTCTTATACTCTTTGAAAAAAAACCTTCATGTACCTGGGCTGGTCGAGGAGGGGATGATTGTGAAGCAATATACTGTAAAACATGAAAAATTCTGGTTTGACCATAGCTTGCTGCCTTTTGCCAGTACAAGAGAGCCATATCTCCAGCTCGTGTCCTCAGTTCTAACAGATTACGATCGATTTCTGTTTCATGCTTTGCAACATAGGGTCTAAAGAAGGAATCATACACGTATGTTGTTCCCTGAAATTAACTTAGTGAATAAAGCATATGATTGTATTATACAAAAAGAAAATACCAATATTCCATGAAAACTATAAAGAGAAAATGACCTTAGTTTTAGGGAACCACAAGTATATAAAGAAGGCCAACTTAGCTTCGCCATACATAGGGACCCTACATGACATTTTACAAACAAGAACGTCAAAGAGAATCTGAAAAACAAATATACCAATGATCAAGTATAGAAGTATTAGTGTATCAGCCATTTAAAACAATACCAGCCAATAAACATATCGCCGATCCTTTCACAAACTGTCAACCCAGCCACCAAGATCCTGAAAGATGGAGAAGAAAGTTAACCAGATTATTGTGACTAAAGCATTTGATTAATAAAATCGACGAGGCAGTATACCAATATTGGCACCAAAAACGAAGTTGCTCGATGTCAGGCTTGTTCATTTCCACGGATTTATAGCATTCATATGCGGGATAAACATAACCAAAAATCAACCTGCAACAAGCTTATAAATTTAGGAACTTGTACAATGGAAATGAAGGGGGTTATAGTTTTATGAGCCAGAAACTGGAGACATACATAAGTCCTCTCGTCAGAAAAGATCCTATCATCTTGATTCTCTGTCACAAAGATAGACACACATAAGGTCAAGTTCAGCACTACGCAGATTCACAAAAAAATAAAACAATGATTGTTTTGTTTAGGCAAATACGCCACATGTTTAGCAACTAAAACCCCCCCTGAATTTCACAACGATTAGTTAACAGCAAAAACATGCTAAAATTCAAGATCACACAGTAAGCCAATAATTACGAAGTTGAAGCTTACCATTGCTTTTCCCCATCAATTTCTTCATCTCTCACCCATACTAAAACTGAATCATTTTAAGAATATATACGTTTAACCCGAAATATTTCTATCTCGACCATTTAGTTTGTGAATTTTACAAATTGGCTCGCGTTGGAATAAATATATATAGTGCGCTACCATGCCTAACTTTGAGTTCAAATTTCCTAATTTTAGATAAAAACTATCATAGTTTAACAAAAAAATGATAATAAAACATTGAAGCCCCAGAAATTACATCCCTATTCCACTTTACACCAACTTCATAGAAACAGGAAATGAAGTAATTTTGAACTCCTAAAAGCTCAAATCCATCTAATCATACAAGTCACGACTCAGTTTACCAATTCTTCTAAAAATATCTCCACGGTAATTAAAAAAGGTAAAAAAAACAGTAATTCATGAAAAAAAAGTCAAATAACATTAAGAGTTCAGCACCCCTACGAACAGCCGATTCTCCAGGGAAAAAATAGGAAATCACCGTTATTTCAGCTTCGAATAGAAAGTGCGTCGATTAATAAACGATACAGTGTATAAGATACGCTGGACGGAAGATTTTCGTCGCAAGCACAGGCGGCAGCGCCTTGTAGAGAGACCGTTACTACGTCGGCGAGAGAAGAGAGAAGGCGATAATGAGGGGGGCGGATTTTGCAGTATATAGCATTAAATTAGTTTGTTTTTAAAAGACGAGGAGGAAAGTTAATGTGCGGGAAGGTGCACGTCTTTTACAATTGGGACGTATTTGGATGTTATGGGTAATTGGAAATTAATGTTATTTTCTTGGTTTGATTATCAAGCGATGATGCACGAACGTTGATATGACGACACGGACATACACGATATGGACACGACGATACAAATTTTTTCAAAATCTACAGGATACAATACGGCTGGGTCACGCATATAATTTTTATATTTTTATAAATATTACACATGTACTATATTATAAAATATTAAAATTCACATTTTTTTAATTATACAACCATGTAAAAATAACAAAAACATTCTTTTCAAATTAAAGAAGCGTATAAATAAATGAATATCATAAGAATCATCATAACATCACATATACTAACATCAAATGCAAATTACTTCAATTAACATAAAGCTTAGCATACACGCCTAAATAAAATATAACATCGAATATATTCTTACCAAATTTAAGAAGCGTATAAATAAATGAATGTCATTAAAAGCATTACAGTATCACTGATACGAGCACCAAATACATATTACTTCAATTACCATAAAGTTTAACAAACACATCCAAATTTTATTTTATTCAAAAACTTTTAAATTGTACAAATAACCCCCAAAAGTATCATTTCCTAGTCAGACACATTCCTCGGAAGTGTCTGACACGCTTCTCGGAAGTGTCCGATCCGGCTGTCAGAATTTGTTTTTACTTGAAATTAAGGGCACTCCACAATACGTGTCCGAGAGTTGTCCGAGAGTTATCGATATCCTAGAAGTGTCCGACAATGCACCAAGTTATTTTCAAGAGTGTATGTGCGTCATTGTTACCAAGGAATAAGCCATTTAGATTTTAGGTTGTGTTTGGATGTATAAATTTCATTTGAATGGAGGGATTTGATTTGAGAATAAGATTGAAATTTGTGGTGCATTTCAAATCCATCATGATTACCATTACAAATACATAAATTAGTAAAGATGTTGATTTAAAATACACTCAATATAAATTCATTCAAACAATTAAATAGATTTGAAATCAAGAATTTGAAATATATGGCTTCAAATCCCTCAATCCAAATGCATCTTTAGAGAATTTTATTCTTTTTTTTCTAAAAAAACATATTTTCGGTAGTTTAAATAAATATTATTCTAAAAAAAAATTAGTTGAAAATCGAGATCAGTAAAATGTTTTTTTTTTTTTTTTGTATTAGTGGTTTTGAATTGCAAAATTAAAATGCAAATTCATTTTGATTTAATTGTTTACAAGTTAATCATTTTAACATGTTTTTTTGTATTTGTCATCGCCGAGTCTCATTATTTTTTGGTTAGTTATTCAGACCAAATATAGAATAACTAAAAATTATAGTTGCTAATATGTGCTTTAACATAACAGTACGATCTACCTGAAAATATTATTAAACTAATAAGCTTTGGAATCGAAGCCATAATAACATGGGCGGGCACAGAAATTCTGGGCAACTATTACAATTTGTGTTGATGTAGGGATATTTTTTTAAACAACTATTACAACTATTTGGGGATGGATGACCGATACTCTAATACGAGACCTCGGAATCACAATTATAATCGGTGTCAAATAGGCTACAAGTCATAGAACTTGTAATAAACAGCTCTGGATTCTCATTAATTACGAATTTATTTTTAACCAAAACGCAACAGTCCAACGGAATCCCCCTTTCTAAGTTTCTTTAATGTTACTAATAATATTACTCTCTTTTTACTAGCCTCTACGACTCTACCATCTCTTTATGGCTTAGCTCATTTACCGTCTATTTCATGTTTGAGAAACAATAATTGCACGTCCCGTGGAGAGCGATCGAAACGTCTTCTATTGTTATATGATTTTAATAGATTTGAGTTACAGCGTTACCATAAGATAATCTTTTTGTTAAAACGGTAACCGATGACCCTACATTTTATGTGCAAAGATTTGAGAAATTCAAATTTTCGTTCACATTTTCTTCTTATACTAAAAAGATCACTTCGTGATTACTTGTTTTGGATTCTAAAAATATATTGTTAATAAATTGATCTGGATCTTAAGTTCAAAATAAATTATATGAAGGATAATTTCCTAAATTTTCTTTTAAAAAAATTTCAATTCGGTATTCAAATTTCCAGTTCTAAAAGTTAAAACTAACCTTCATGTATTTAATAATCAAAGTTGTGGAGCTTTTTACGAGAATAAAATGTCAGTAATTTAGCAACGGCTATATAGACTTTAGGGCCTCATTCGTGAGCTTCGAATAATTCATCTTTGATCCCAATCAAAAAGTTGTAATATCCAAAATTTAGATATCGAATAAACAGATTTCGGATGTTTGATTTTCTTGTTTCTGTTATTACTTCTTTAAAAATAACATGTAAAAGTAGAAATAGAGAAACATATCATGAGATGCTTCTTGTTGTTTTAAGTTGAGCGGTGATAATTTTTAATAAATTAAAGTCATTAAGTTGTTTTTTTTTTAATATCACACACTCAATTCTTTTGTTTGAAAAAAGAGTTTTTTCAACTTTAAAGAAAAAACAATATAGAAATGTAAATAAATATTTGGAAACACGTCCTTAGTGTGATATGTCCATGTTCTTTTTTTAAAAAAAATAATAATAATAATTAACTATAAAGAACACTATTTGTGAAAACTGTATGAAATTGACAACTACAAATACCTTTTGGATTCATCTATAACCACATAATTTAATATATCATGCTTTAAGTAGTTCCCGACATTAAATATGTTATAGATCATAAGAATCCTTCGATTTTATAAATGGCGTGTTATTAATACTTTATATAATTCGATCTCATGTCGTCAATATGAAAAAATTTGATGCTATTCTTAAGAACATTTTTTTTAAGGTGTATCTCACCATATATTTGGAATATTATGAAATATTCAAAATGACATATTCCAAATATATGGTGAGATGCACGTTTAATGTCAATATCCTTAATGATAACATCAAATAAACCGTCAATATTCAATTACACATACAATTTCCTTTGTAGTTCCTTTCTAATTACCATATATTCATATAATTACGAAGGCACCAAGTATAGTTAGAAATATTACATCTATTAGTTAGTTTTCGTCATTAAATTTCTACTGATAATGTTTGGAGCCCGAAAGCCTGATTAAGAAAACAACTATACTTGAGAAAGACGACATGGAAGAAACAATAAAACCATGAAAGAAAATTGTTGGTTGAGCTTCCCAATTTCCTCAATACTCTTGGATTCTACGCTTCTTTCAAAGCTGAGAATATTATTATTACTTAGTTTTTTTAAAATGAAAAAAAAAAAACATTAAAGATGGCTATTTTTTACCACTTTACTCGAAGGCATGATCACTTACTCACGTGCTTTACTATGATGAATTAAAGTTTGTTGGATTGTCACTTTCATACCCAATTCGCACCATACCAACTTACTCCAAAGGGACGACATGGTTTTTATGTTAAAAAATTGTTGGGTTCTTACATCTCAATTATTCCGAATTTTGATGCCAAAATAACTTGTTCATGTTATTACTAATAAATCTATCTAGAGTGGAGTAAAAGTGTTATCGCTTAAAGAATATCAACGAAGTTGATGAAAGACTCGCCCCTGAGAAGACAAACTACCAAAGTGATCAATAACACTGATCAAATATTTCAGGCCACTTGACATGGTTCAACTGAGTCCACACAGCTGGGGATTAGCAAAATTGATATATATCAGGACAACAAAAGTAACCTACAATACTTAACAAGGAAAATCTAGTCAACTGATCAATGGAGTATAATCCAATAACCTCGCTGAGTAAAAGAAATCAGTTGAATATTCAACTCAACTGATACAGACAGAAAATAACCAAGTCAATCTTGCTGAACAGATCATACCAATTGAGTGTTCAACTCAACTGAATAGAAGCAGATCAGCGAAGTCGTCATCAAATTTGTATGCATCTTTATTTTTCTGTATGTTTCATTATTTTTACTCTGATTTTATTTCTTTGCGTAATTAGTGCAGAGCAGGTTAGTTTGAGTTACTTTCGTTTGGTTTCTTAAACAAAACTCGATCTAATATCTCAGTACATTAACTTCAAGAACACGTTATAACTCAATTTGACTGGATTCCGTTGGGTGGAATGGCCACCCCAACATTGATCCTAACAAATGGTATTAGAGTAGTATACTCAATCCACTTGTTCCATCAAGTGTATGAGATGTGGTTGTTTTTAAGGCACTTAGCTGATTATATTCTTTGCCCAAAATGTGTTAAAATTATTCTAAATATTTTCATTTGCATATTTTTCGAAATTGGTGCTCAATATTTGTTAGGATTGATTTGGAGTGGGTAGCCAGTCAACATCGAGTTAAACCAACTTGAGTTTTAATAGCTCGTGCTCTTGAAATAATTGTCCCAAGAGATTATATCGAGTTCAATTCTAAATGGAGCAAAATACATTTGACATAACCCGCTCTATAATCGATTAACTATTTGGAAATCATTTTTAAAGATATGCGAGTGAATATGTAAAAATAGTGTGGTTGAAGCATGTTATCAAACACTTGGTGAGTTACACTTTGGTATTTTAATAAACACATAAAATGCTTCACAATGCTAACCTAAACAGTAAGGTAAATAAATGCAAGAAAATAAATCAGACAAGTATTTGTTTCTGGAAGTTTGAAGCACAAACGCTTCTACGTCTCCCCTTCTTTAATCTCATGAAAGGATACACTAGAAGATTTGGTTTACACTTTTCAGTATATATACAACTTACGTATGCTAATACAACACAGATAGTCTAAACTCCTAGCCTACACAGAATCGCAAAGCTCATGTTCTTTAACGTCTGTTTGGGTGGTCACTCCACATCCGAGTTCAATCAACTTGAGCTTCAATAGTTCGTGTTCTTGAAATAATTGCACCGTGAGATTATATAGAGTTGGGTTACAAAATCGAGCCGAAGACACTCGACATAACCCACTCTATAACCGATTAATTATTTGAAAGGCGTTTTAAAGGAATGATAAAATATGTAAAAACAATAAGGTAAATAAATGCAGTAAAGTAAATAACACAAGAATTTATTTATGGAAGTTCGAAGCACAAACGCTTCTGTGTCTCCCCTTATTCCATCTCATAGAATGATAAACTAGAAGATTTGGTTTACACTTTTCAGTATAGAACCTACTTAGGCTAATACCACACAGATATCCTAAACTCTTAGTCCACACATAATCACAAAGCTCATGTTCTTTAACGTTTCACATGGAAAGACCTCACCCGGTTGTGATAAATCATCAACTGTTACAATGGTATTCACTCTTCTATTTTAGCTCATCAATGCAATGAACAGAGTGACTACAAAGGCACCAAATGATCTCGTTCTAGATCTGATATAAGCTTGAAAGATGTGCCAAAGGTTTGGGAGTTGCTCTTCATTTAGCAGATTTGTTCTTTGAAGTTCCTCAATTGAATCCCAAGTGGGTTTGCTTGGAAAGGCTTGGATTTATCTTCAATCTGCTGTTATTGAGCTTCCAAGCATGTATATATAGCCCCAATTAATGATATATATTTTAGATACAAGAATATAGCCGTTGGGAGAGTTTTGGTATGTTTCCCGAGCTTGCAACAGTCACATTATGCTTCTGGGCTATTTTTGGAAGTCCGCTGGTCGAGTTCTCTACTCGAGGCCGCTGCCCGAAGTCCGCTGGTCGAAGTCCACTGCTCGAGTATACTTCTCAAGATCTACTGGTTGACGTCTACTGGTTGGTCGAACTCTACTATTTGAAGTCCGCTTGCTCAAGGTCTGTTGTCAACCTTGTTGTTCATCTGTTCTCTTGGTTATGTCTCTTGATACCACACTCGATTTATCTCAAAACCTAGTTCAAATACAAAACGACAACCATCCATAGTGATCATTTAACTCTCACATTAAACTCAATTTAATTAAGATAATTAGATTCCAGACATTACATCTCACAACTCATCATTAATATCCTTAGAGAAATCGACCCAAAGGGGAGCTTAAAAAATATATCAACTTAGTAGAGAGTGCATCCCAAATACATGCACCATCGTTGAATAGAATATTTGATAACGTATACGACCAACTATGTGCCACAAACACTCAACTTTTGTATTGAGAGCTTCATTGTAAATGTGTAGTTTGTGTAACTGTTACACTTGTTTCTGAATAGATTAAGAGAGAATATGAGTTAGACTACTATTGAGCAGTCAGTTAGCTGGGAGTTTCAATTAGGTAGGACTTAGCAAATGTGGGCTTGTACACAAAATCTTCTAGTGTATCATTCTATTCGATGGAAAAATAGGAGACATGAAAGGATTGATAATTTGAAGTTCCATAAACAAATTTGTGTGCATCTTTATTTTTCTGTTTGTTTCATTGTTTTTCCTCTGATTTTATTTCTTTGCTTAATTAGTACATAGCAAGTTAGTTTGAGATACTTCCACAGTAGACTCAACCCATTTGTTTCCCATCAATATCCGATAGTGTTGTTTTTTAAGGCACTTAGATGATTATATTTTGTTGCAGAAAAATGTTATAAAATTATTCTAAATATTTTCATTTGCATATTTTTTTCAAAGCCGATGTAAAATATTGTTTTTCATGTAACTTCTTTTAAATTATGTGGCATTCATAGCATTCATAATTACACATCGGTATATGAAAATAAATATTTTGTTAACACACACCATGTTTTATACATACATCGATGCATAACATACATGTTGAGCTACGATTCTTTGATACCCTATTATTTTGGATTCGATCAATCATAAGGGTTGTACATGGTGTTATGACTGACATTAAATGGCTTGAAAGACATAGGCATTCGTGGCCCTTATGATTGCTATGATTTGTTGATACGGGGATTGGTGGTGTTTGCCGACGTCATTCTCTGGATTATCCCTATTTGTTGAGACTGCTATAAGGTTGCACCTTGCGACGTCATCTGTATGATATGATGTCAGGATATGGGTTGTGGTGAGCTTCATTAATGCTCCGTATTGATATCCCTTTTGTTTGACATGCTCGAGCGATTTAGCTATGTCGTATTTGAACTTTCATTTATTGGCTCCGAGATACCCAGTGGATAGGTGTATGATACCGACATGACATGACATGACATGCATTGCATTGCATTTCATATATCATTTTATAGATACATGATGTATATTCTATAATCGTTCCATATTTGGCTTTTGCTCACCCCCAAGGGGGGGCTGTTGTTGTCTTTGTGTGTGGACAATGGCAGATAGTACAGGTGGCCGGGACTCCAGAGAGTACACGTCCGGTGGGAGCCACACTTGAGGTTTTACTCATGTTTATCCCAGACTCTACAGTGTGATAAGTCTGTATATTTAGTTTATTTGGCCAGTATGGATATGTGTTTAATAGTTTGATTTGTTTATGCTGGTTTGTGTTGATGGATATGAAACTGATAGTATCTAAATATATTTTGACTATTGGTATTGTTGGTATGTTCCTTGTACAATGAGGTCATGTCGAAATTTTTAGGGCCCCATGCTAATATATGAGAAACTAATCTTCAGTTGTTTACGCTATAATTATCATTGTGTGATTATTAATCACATAATTCGAATTGGGTCATCACAAGTCAAGTATATTAATATTGAAAGTGGGTTTAGTTCGTGGAAATGCTTATGCTGGGTTATCAAATGTAACTTATTCTCCGTAAATCTCATATTGAGGCAACTAATGTAACCTATTCTCCGTAAATCTTATATTGTGGCAACTAATGATCAGCCCAATTTAGTCCACATATTACAGGACATGTTTACTTGGGGTGATAACCATGAGATTATTGATGGAAGAATCGCAGGGAGGTACCATTTTCAGGAACTAAATTCACTTAAATCAGCAAAAAAAAAAGTGTGCAACAAAATACAGTTTTAAGAGAAGTTTATTCACATAGATCCATTTTTTGGACTTTTGTTGTATTTTAATTCTTTCTTGTTTACTAAAGTACCATTGGTTATTCTCTTGCTTCCTGTCAACACAACAATTTCTTCCGTCCACAGAAACCCTAGCCCATTACTCAATCTCCACCCTTTCCCTTTCCCACTCCTCCATCAATTTTGCCACTCCCGTGAGATGAGATTGAGGTTTGTTGGGTCTCCTTTGTCCCTTCCTTCTCCCCATTTCTCACTTTCGTTCTTTACATTTTTTTTTTGGTTTTCTGATAGAGTGGATTGACCTTATATTCAATGGCAAAAATATGACTGTCGTGATTTGTGAACTTTTCTTTTTATTTTATTTTTCTTCTCTTTAATTATTATTTGAAGCTGTTAGTGGGATATAATTAATTATTATTGGCAGTATGGTGGCGGGGATGGTGAAGTTGGAGGAGGGGATGGATATACATAAGGTGGTGGTGGAGATGGATAAACGTAAGGTGACGGCGGCGGCTCATGCTCTGGTGGTGGAGAATGAGTTGGAAAATAGGATGCGGCGGCTGCTGAAACTTAATGATGAAGAAGATAGATTTCAGGGTTAGGGTTTTCAAATGGTGCACGAAAAGATAATAACTGATGCATGAAATTGAAAGAATAAATGGTTCACGAAAATATAATACTGGTGCACAAAAAATATTTGGAGCATGAAATTTGCAAAAAAAAAAAGTAACTGGTGCACGAAAATATAACATTGGTTCACGAAAGTATAATGTTGGTGCATGAAAATATAACAATGATGCATGAAAATGCAACACTGGTGCATAAACTTTGTGTTAATTAACTGATACACGAAATTTGTAAAAAAACAACTGGTGCACAAAATACAATAAATGGTGCACGAAATTAAATGGCATCATTTGCTTAATTGTATGGTTCGTGCATCACCAGTTGTTTTTTTGCAAATTTTGTGCATCGGTTAATTAACAATGGTGCACGAACTTTGTGCTAATTAACTGATGCACGAAATTCGTAAAAAAACAATTGGTGCACGAAATACAATAATTAGCGCACGAAATTAAATGGTTCATGCATCACTTATTTAATTGTATGGTTTGTGCATCACCCATTGCACTTATGGTTCGTGCATCACCCACTTGCGCTTATGGTTCGTGCATCACATACTTTTTCTATGTTTCGTGCATCAATTACTGATTTTCAATTTCCGTGCATCAATTACCGATTTTCACTTTTCGTGCATCAATTACCGATTTTCAATTTTCGTGCATTAGTTACTGCTTTTCATTTTTCATGCATCATTTGTTGATTTTCAATTTTTGTGCATCAATGTTTTTCAATTTTCGTGCATCAATTGCTTTTATATGTTCATGCATCAATTACTTTTATAAGTTCGTGCACCAGTTAGTTTAAGATTCATGCACTAACTACTTTTTATAAGTTTCGTGAACCAGTTACTTTTTATAAGTTTCGTGCACCAGTTATTTTTTATATCTTTCGTGCATCAGTTTACTTTTCATAATTTTCGTGCACCAGTCACTTTTTATATTTTTCGTGCATCAATTAATTTTTTTCTGGGTCATCTTTTTCGATGCAAATTCAGGCTGTAAATTCTGGAAATGAGCAAAAAACACATACACCAATGATCATAACTAAAAACCCTCAAAAAACAACAAACAGTCAATATATATATATATATATATAAATATATATACCCACATACTGGATTTGAAAAAAAAATTGGAACAAAGTGATGGAACGGAAAATCAAAGAGATGAAAAGAAAAATAACTGCAAGAAATCGTAATTGGCGATAGAGATTTAACAGGAGATTTGAATAGCAGTGATGAAATGAAGAGCTCGAACGAAGTGCTAAAAGGAAGAGATTGAAACTTTCTGAGATTGTCGCCTTTTTCTTATTAGTGACACTTTTGTCATTTTAACCTAAAGTTGACTTAAATGATTGCAAGTTATTTTCCTGAACTAAGATAAATAAAATTTCACCGTTGGGCCCTTAGATTAATTATCCAAACTCATCCAATGTTTACCTATCAAAACAATTTTTTTTTTCAAATATCTGGGCCCACAATTTACGGATTGTTCATGTGATTTTTTATCCTTAATTTCACAAGTAATAACACATCCATAGACATCGATCGATGAAGAAAACCAGAAAATTCAAAATTTACCATTTCCTAATTCCTTCAACTTCTTTAATTTTTTAATTATTATTACATGAATTTTGTTATATTTCTCAATCATTTTTCTTGTTCTACTGTTTAAAAATAATCCAATGAAAAATATTTATCAAACGTTGTAAAATTTATTTATTTATTAACTACATTAATATAAAATAATTTTGATAAATATAGATATAGAAAATAATAAAATTATATAATATTTATTTTGATATTAAAAAAGAATAAGTAAGAAATAAATAAAAATTATGAAATGGTGAAATTTTGATAAAAAAATTAAGGGTAAATAACAATATTATTTAACAACTAAAAATATAATTATAAAAAGTGATCCTTTTTTTTTTTTTGAAATTTACAATACATAATTTTATTACATTAAACCAAACATAATATTGATAATAAGAAATTAAGGGTAAAAAATAATTTAAACTATTATCATAATTACAATCACAATCTCAATTATTTAAAATAAACATATTATTATTTATTCAATAGTATTACATATCCAATCAATCATATTGTTTGCAATTACTTATTTAAAGCACTTCTATGTTACTTTTGCTTAAAATTGAAAAAAATTGCTTTTAAGCAAAAGCATAGAGTTTGTTATGAAAATCAAAAAGCAGCTTAAAGTACCAAAAAACATCAATTTTAGTGTTTGTTAAATTTTGGAGAAGCAACTTAGCTAGATATATTTCAAAACAAAAATGACATATTTACCCTGGAGCTACATCACAACTTGTATAATTTTCTTTTCATTTTCTCCTCTTGTACATTCATTTGTTTGCTATTTTTTCAGCTATATGTGTTTTTTCGGTACAACAAATATTTTTTAATAATAAATATACTTTATTTGATTATTATTATAAGATCCTAATTTTGTTCTGACAACCTAGATAGTTATTGTAAGCATCCATTTATAGAGGCCACTAGTTTGAAAGACTGTACTAAAATTTGAGTATTATTATTGAAACGGGGATATTGTAGAAATAAGAAAAATCATGATAAAAATGAATTGTCACGGAGTTCCATAAACGAACAAGATCCAATGGTTTAACAAAGAGAAAATAATATATATATTTCTATACTATAAACATGCTTAAAATTTTTAAATATATTCTTGAACATAAACGGGAAAATAAAGATAGAAATTGGTAAATTATCCAAACGATTTACACGGTTCGAAGAATAATAATTCATATTATTTTGATTATCCCCAAGTACTAAATTGAAATCCAACTCTAGAAAATGATATAGATGCAGATATCTCATCCCGTATTTTATACATCCCACCATTATCTACATTTATCTCTGGCCCGTGCATATTAGGGTCATTATGATTCGTATTTGAATTCTCCGTTACATACTCTAAATCATGATCATAGTGTGAGAAGTCCTCATCTAAAGCGTCCACCTTTCGAATGAAATTGTGGATCGCCATTGAAGCCGGGATAAGTGCAACTTGATCCTCCGATTGTATATTAACTGGTATATCCTTTAGCATGTAAAATCTATTTTTCAGCAACCAAATGATCTTTCAACAGTACATCTCAACGAAGAGTGCATGTGGTTAAACATTTCATAATGATTATTATATAGAGAAGCACGTTGAAAATCAGGAAGATGATACTTTTGACCTTTATAGGGAGCAAGGAATCCAAGCATATTAGGGTACCCTGCATCCACCAAGTAATATTTACCTGACAAATAATAAAATAACAATGTTTTAAATACATGTGCAAAGAATAATCATCTAATATTAACCATGAAAATACAAAAAAAATACCTGAATGCGGCATAGCTTTATTTGGATTTCTTATTGTATCAAAAAAAAATCCGAGTATCATGTGCACTACCTTCCCAACCAGAAAGTACAAAAGTGAAGCACATGTCAAAGTCACATGCAACCATTATATTCTGAGTTGGAACTCCTTTCCTACCAATATACGGAACTTGAAGATGTGTTGGCAGTGCAGCTTTATTATGCGTGCCGTCTATCGTACCAATACAATCCTGATAGAGATAAATTTGTCAACGCATACCTACAATGTATAGACGTAGGTTAAAGGAAACGGGGAATAGTTTAGACCTTGAAATGGGGACAATATCTACTAATTGACTTGATGTAGTTATGAGTAACTGACTTGTCACAAAATGGCAGAACCCAGTCCATGGACATTTCTGTACAAACTTTGAGAACCCTGTGAAATGATTGACTGATAGTAAAACCTGATCGTTGAAATGTCTCCTGCAATGTCCTATTACCAAGCCTAGGACCAATGGTCATCAAAAAGGTGGCAACTTGTTCTTCAACTGAGACCGATCGTCTTGGCTTAAGTCCATATTCTTCAACTAAGAGTTGGCAAAATCTAAAAAAGGTCTCTATTCTCATTCTTAAAATGTTTTTGCAACTTACGGGTTACCATTAAGAATAGACATTAAAGCGGCCCACCCGCTATACTCTCTATTATAACATGGGGTTTTATGTAAATAAGCTTGGAAGTAAGCCACAACAGCAATAGTTGCAAAGCATTGCACCTGATTATCTTGTTTACCATGTTGACCTTGAGTGCTTACTTCATCTAATGAGACTTTCTCTAAAAAGTTGGAAATTGAGTCCAAAGGACCATATGGGTTGATATCTCCCATTCTGTGAATAAAAAAAATGTTACTATTTTTAATAGAAATGAATGTCAAAAACATCCCCAAAAGAACTAGTTAACCACTTAACCAGTCATTTCAAATATTAATTGCATCCACAATAGCATAATGCAAAACAAAATTAAATATTTTAGCATAATATTTAGTTGAAGAAAATAAATGTTTCAATCCAAATCACAAAATATACTTCTAATAAAATAAACCATGGATATAGATTCACATCTAACATCAAACACTGTAGCATAATAATAAAAAATGGGAATATGTTCGACTGGCAACTCAATAGTCATTAGATTCATGGTCAAGCCCCCTAGGCTCCCCACGATGTGCTCTGTCAGTAAAAGTATAAGAAGTAGCCCATAGGTCCTTGTCCCTCACCATCTGATCATGTAGCCACTTCAATGGTTGTTCATCTGTCCTCAAGCTGATGAACAACACTCAAATCTCCGACCTTAGAACGAGTCGTGTTGCATACAACCAAATATCACCATTTTCTTCAAGCCCATGCAACTTCTCTAATATATCAAGGCACACCGGTATACTAAATGGGCCACAAGCATCAGCCTGTGGATTCTCCATCTTATCAACCATACGAACCATGCATCTTGAGATTGTGTCTGCTGCGGTTAACTTCTTTGCTTTCTTCTTTTTCTTCATGCTTGTCAAAAATTCAGCACTTTTGCTTCGAGTTGGACAGTTACGACCATTATTGGGTTCAGAGGGTGTTAATATAGAAGGATCAATTGCCGAGGTGTTTTCATTAGCACGTCATCAGTGTCAGTGTCATCATCTAGATTCTGAATGTGGGGTGTGTTCTCAGGAGTTTCATGCATGTGGGAAGGTCTAACACCAGAGGTCCAGGAACTTGACCCATTGGCGACCACATCGAAAAGAGCATCTCTTGTTCGGAAATTAAGTGAGGACCCTTATCAAGAAACTTAGCTGCATCTGGATTTGCCTACACAAAAATACAAGTTGATTATGAAAGTTACTCTGCTAATCCTGAGTATATTCATATAAACTAGGTGCTACATAAAAACAAGTTACCTGTATCTTTCTTTGCCACCATTTTGGAGTTGCATCAATAGTGCATTTCTCATGGTTCCATCCAAGCCCGGATTCGGCACGAGTGAGTGATATCCATTGACCCCACTCCTTCTTCATGCCGTCCAATTTATTCTTCAATTGTACTTTAGTGTACTTACGGTTTGTGGCAATAGCAAACTTTTGGACAAGATTATCCCAACCGTTTTTGTTGAAGTGGGTACCAGGTCGATTTCTATTAGTAACTTCTTGAACACAAAGTCTTATAAATATCTCTGTAGTCCTAGCATCCCAGTTCGCCTTTCCAATAGCTTCACATGTTTTTTTCTTTTTTGACCACCACTAATAGTTTCATTGATCGGAGATGAAAGTGTGGGATTGATTAAATTTGTTTGCATCATAGGTTGTGATTGAGGGTTATAGGAATCCATAGCTACACACAATATATAGTCAAATATACTCTAAAATATCCATAAATATTTTAAGATTTTGGATTCAACTAGGCTTCTAAGCAATTAATTATCAACAAAAAACAATGTTTTGCACCCTCCATTTCCTCTTAATGTGGTCCACAAATAATTCAATTAGGAATTGGAGCTGTAGACCAGAATATCAATGGCGTTTCCTCTATCTCAGATACCATATCCCCATTGCCAAAGTTAATTTGTTTTGCCACATTCAGCTTAGAATTAAATTTCGAACTTTTTAACACTTTAATGTCAACACTAACAAAAAACATTTATTTATTTATTGGGTTTACTTACATTGCTCTCAAAAGCTTCAAGTTCAACACAATCAAAGGAATTAAATTTAGGTTTGGAGACACTGCCCAATTTCTTTTAAAGACTTTAATTTCAACACTAACAAATGAATTAAATTTTGCTCACGAAAATCATTCGTCTTAATTTCAACACAGAAGTGAAGAGAGGAAATTGAATATTTCGAATTCAAAAACAAAGCTGAACAATTTTGAAGCAATCGATGGAAGAAATTGAATTGTAATTTTCTGATGGAACTCGTCTCTTGCATCGGCTGTTGCGTGAGGTTTTAAGGGAAAGAAGGCTTTTAAAACAATGAAAGATGGGTGTCTGGTTCTTGCTTAGGTTTTAGGGAAAGAAATGTTTTTTAAACAATGAAAGATGGGTAAAAAAGGAATAATTTTTTTAATTAACTTCAATTTATTTACAAAATTGACATCAATTAACTTAAAGCAGGTAAAAGCATCTCATCACCTGCTTCTCAGCTTCTGACGGTTACCTGCTTTTTTTAGAGAAGCAATAGCAGAGCAAGAGAACAAAACACCCAAAAGCTGATTTTTTATCTAAAAAGCAGATAAGCAGTTTTCATAAGCAATCGCAAACACCTACTGAGGGTGTGTTTGTGATTGCTTACTCAAAGCACTTCTATGTTGCTTTTGCTTAAAGTTGGCGAAAGTTGATTTTAAGCAAAAGCATTGAGTATTTGTTATTTAAATAAAAAAACAGCTTAATAAACTTAAATTAATTATGAAATTGCCACAAAACAACTTAAAGCAGTCAAAAGCATGTCATGACCTGCTTCTCTGCTTATTTTTAGAGAAGCAATAGCAGAAGCAAACAAATAAAACACCCAAAAACTGCTTTTTTTATCCAGATAAGCAGTTTTCATAAGCAATTGCAAACACCTACTAAGTGGGTGTTTACAAATATTTTTGTAAAATGCTTATCAGCTTTTCAGATACTATTGCTTCTATAAAAATAAGCATAAAAAAGCAAAAGTAGAGAAGCAGATCATGACATGCTTTTGACTGCTTTAAGTTGTTTGGTGGTAATTTTGTAATTAATTGAAGTATATTAAACTGTTTTTTATTTTAATAGCAAACATTCGATGATTTTGCTTAAAAGTAATTTTTTCCAACTTTAAAAAAAACAACATAGAAGCGTTTTTAATAAGCAATTGTAAACACACTCTGATAATCACATTATAAATTATCAATAGTATCATGTCATTTGAAGTAAATGCATCCATAATAGTAATATGCCCATGTTGATGGGCATTACTAATTCAATTACAACCAATCCTATGTCCCAATGTCTAGGTGCTAATCTAAGCATAAATTTTAGTTTTCTTGGCAATATACCCCTATTTATGGGCTGCAAATTTAAAGATGATTCAGCTAGTTGACTTTTATACAAATGTTTCGGCTACAAATGATATTTTATTTTAAATAAAACTGTAAGCTTTTAAAAATTTTATTAATATTTTATAAGTGTTGTGCTGGGTTTTGAAAATCCGAATAATCTTTGTTTTGATGTTAACAAATTTCTTGTTATCCTGCTAATAAATTTCATCAAGTGTGCAGATCATAGATGATATTTTATAAGTTTGATGAATTACAAAGAAATGATATTAAGCTGAAACACCATTTCTACTTAGCTTAAACCGGGCGCAACTCACTAAATTGATAGTATTTCATCGCTTGAATATCAAAATGATGTGCTTCGAAAGATGTTGGACAGCCAACTCCAAATGCTCAAAGTCGTATCTCATAGCAACTAAGTAGATTCGGATGTTATCAAGGAGAAAACTCGTCTGGAAGTGACAACTGGTACGAACTAGAATAGCAAGTTGCTAAGTTGGAGCAGCTATGGTATTTTGGTCGTTACTCTCAGCATGATTATCGAAACAAAGCGATTTAGTATGCATTGGAATTGGAAAGATAAGAAGAAGATTTACAAATAATCTTCAGAAGTGAAAGACTGAATCATTAGTACATTTATCATCGGCATTAGTGTATACAATTATAATATTAGGAGATTCTCATTACATGCTTCATAATTATTGCTGGAAAAAATTGACTTAATGAATTGAAATTAAGTATGAAGACACAAGAAAAGTCGAATGGTATGAGAGGAGAAAAACAAGAAAAACCGGGTGCGATAGTACTGCCCAGGAAATATATGGGAGGCGCTTTAGCGCCTGATAAGGGGCCCTAGAGCGCCCATGCTGCTGCGTGAAATTCCAGGCATCAGATTAACAGAAAGGGAGGTGCTAGCGCGCCCCATAGCACCTCTTGGACGAAATCTAACACCTCTTGATGATTGGGTGCAACTTTTCATGGAAAAATGGTGTCTTTTGATGGTATCCTTTGCCTAAGTATAAATACAACATCCACATGAGTTTTAGAATCAGTTTTTTTGAAAATTATACATTAAATTTGAGTGAAAAGCAAGATCAAAGTATATACATAATCATATTCATATTTGTTCTTGAAAAAAGAGAGTTTACAACATTTGTGGTTGTTGAACTTGTGATTTGTAGTGCAACTATCACGAGTAGAAGTCGTTGTATCTTGGGAGAAGATTGTCATATTCTGTAAGCACAGTGTGTGGGGCAAATCTTCTTAAAGACAAAGTGTTCAACACTTGCCTCGACTTACTAGTGTCATCTTTCACACCCGCTGTGCAACGACGCATTCAAAGAGACGAACGAAGAATTTATACCAACAATGTTAGGATCGATTTCGGGGGTGGGTTGCCATTCCACACACGAGTTCAACGAACTTGAGCTTCAATAGCTCGTGTTCTTGAAATAATTGCACCGAGAGATTATATCGAGTTCGGTTATCAAACCGAACGGAAGACACTCGACATAACCCGCTCTAAAACCGATTACTCATTTGAAAGGCATTTTAAAGATATGCAAGAAAGTATGTAAAAGCAGTAAGGTAAATAACACAAGCATTTGTTTCTGAAAGTTCGAAGCACAACGCTTCTACGTCTCCCCTTCTTCCATCTCATGGAAGGATACACTAGAAGACTTTGATTTATACAACTCTTTGTACGAACCCGGTCCAGTTGGGCATTCCCCATCCAACTAAAACTCCTAGCAACTCAACTATGTATGTTCTTTAATGTCTCACATACAAAGACCTCTCAATCGGTTGTGATGAATCATCAACCTTTACAATGGTATTCACTCTTCTATTTTAGCTCACAAATACAATGAATAGAGTGAATACAAAGGCACAAATGATTCCATAATGAATCTGATACAGCAAGGTAAGAGGTGCCAAAGGTTTGAGGAGTGCTCTTCATTTAGCAGCTTTTGTCTTTGAAGTTCCTCAATTGATTCTCAAGTGGGTTTGCTTTGGAAGGCTTTGATTGATCTTCAACCAGCTGTTATTGAGCTTCCAAATCATGTATATATAGCCCCAAGTAAAGATATATACGTTAGATACAAGAATATAACCGTTGGGACAATTTTGGTAAGCTTTCAAACATTGCAACGGTCATATTCTGCTTCTGGGCTATTTTTGAAAGTCTGCTGGTCTAGTCAATTGGTGTGGTCAGCTGGTCTGAGGTCTGCTGGTTCAGCATCAGCTGGCCTGAGGTCTGCTGGTACCAGCTGAGAGGTCTGCTGGTACAACATCAGCTATTACAACATCAGCTGGCCAAGGTCTGCTGGTACAACATCAGCTAGCCTGAGCTCTGCTGGTACCAGCTGAGAGGTCTGCTGGTACAACATCAGCTGTCCAAGGTCTGCTGGTACAACATCAGCTGGCCAAGGTCTGCTGGTACCCTGCTGCCCAACATTTGTTGTTCTGTTCTCTTGGTTATATCTCTTGATTCGTTGATTTCTGGGCAAAGTGATCTTCATGAAAGTTGTAGCCCTTTCTCGTAGATTTCCACGGAATCAAGAATCAATCGATTTCAAGTTTGTATGAAAGAGTTATGCTTGAAATACAAGGCAATGGTCCTGCTGTATGTTTGCTGGATGCAGCAGCACATGGCGTGACTTGCAGAAGCTTTTTGTCCATCTTAACGTCCGATTCAGTCTTTCACTTCCAAATATGACTTGTAGATCTTTGTCTTAGCTTTCCAACCCATACTGAATCATCTCGTTTCAATAAGCGAGCTGAGAGTTATGGCCGATATACCATAGCTGCTACAATCTGTCCGCTGTTGTTTCAGCTTTATACCAGCAAGCTCTTGCATACAAATTTTCGTCATGTAAACCTTCAAATCTAGTCTGCTGACCTGAAATACGACTTGTATAGAATTGAGTTGGCTATCCAAAATCAGGTCGTTTCGATATCCGAGCTATGAGATATGATCAATTTAATCAGCAGCGCTCGAGGTCTACTGGATGCTGAATTCTCATTTCAGCAACCAAACTCAATGTCATTTCTTAGCAGATCATCAAGCTGTAAAATATCATCTATGAACTGCACACTTGATGAAATATGTTAGCAACACAATAACAAGTTTTGTTAACATCAAAACTAAGATTATTCGGTTTTTCAAATCCCAACAAACAAGTTTAAGAAGATTTTTGTATTGTGAAAGATGGCTTCCTCATCAACAAATGTTCCTGCGAAGCAAGGCGAAAAACCACAGACGTTCGCCAGCATAGACTTCAAAATATTGCAACATAAAATGCTTTTATACCTCACTACCCTTCACTTGGCAAGGTTCTTGCAAGATGATCCGCCAATTGTTGGCGAGGAGGAGATGGATCCTCGAAGGAGGGCAACTGTAGACGCATGGAATCAAAGTGATTTCCTATGCAAGAACTACATACTGAATGGCCTTGATGATGCACTATACAATGTGTATTGTCAAGTCCGAACCGCAAAGGAATTGTGGAACATGCTAGAAACAAAGTATAAGGCGGAAGATGTTGGCCTTAAGAAATTCATCATAGGGCGCTTCTTGGATTTCAAAAAGCTAGACTCGAAATCCGTAGTAAGTCAAGTGCAAGACATACAAGTAATCTTGCACGAGATTCACGTGGAAGGAATGAGTCTAAGCGAGTCATTCCAAGTTGCAGCGTTGATTGAGAAACTCCCTTCATTGTGGAAAGATTTCAAAAACTATCTAAAGCACAAGATGAAGGAGATGGGGCTTGAGGAATTGATAATCCGTCTAAGGATTGAAGAAGATAATCGAAAGATGGAAGTCAATATGAGTAAGATGAGTGCAAGAGCCAATGTTGTGGAATCAAGCACCAGTAACAAGAAAAGGAAAAAGGGGAATTGCTTTAACTGTGAGAAACCAAACCACAAAGCAAAGGATTGTAGTCGACCGAAGAAAAACCAAGCAAACTTGACTCAAGACAAGTCCGTGCCAATTGACATGACTGAACTTGACTTGACCGGAGTGATCTTTGAATCTAACTTGGTGGACAACCCGAGTGAGTGGTGGGTCGATACCGGCGACAAGGCACATATGCTCCGACAAAGAAATGTTCTCAACCTACACACCGATTTTTTCTGGAAGAAAGCTTTACATGAGCAACTCTTCAACCCAGAGGTCATTGTACTTGGAAAGGTGGTGTTAAAAATGACATTCAGCAAGGAAGTGACTTTGATTGATGTACTTCACTTTCCGAACATAAGAAAGAATTTAGTATTGGGGTCGTCGTTGGTCAAGGGTGGCTTTAGGATTGTTTTTTTATTCCAACAAGTTTGTACTCATTAAGAGTGGTCAGTTTATAGGGAAGGGGTGACAAGAGCCTTTTCAAAATGAATGTAATGGCGGTTCACCGTGAATTTGAAAGCAATAAAATTAAGAGTTCTACTTTCTTGATTGAGTGTTCTAATATTGGGCATGTTAGTTTGGGACATGTCAATTCTAACACTCTTAGACGTTTACAGAACACAAAGATGTGAAATTTGTGTTGAAGCGAAAATGACCAAGGCACCGTTTCATTCGGTGGAAAAATGTACTACACCTCTAGAATTAATTCATACGGATCTTTGTGATCTTAAATATGTGCAAACTATAGGAGGCAAAAAGTACTTTGTAACGTTTATAGACGATTGCTCGAGATATTGTTATGTATATCTTTTGAGGAGCAATGATGAAGCACTTGAGGCTTTCATGAACTATAAGAATGAAGTTGAGAATCAACTTGGCAAGCGAATAAAGAGTATTCGAAGTGATAGAGGAGGAGAATATGGCGCACCATTTGATGAATTTTGTACACTATTTGGCATTATACATCAAACCACTGCCCATACTCGCCTCAATCTAATGGACTCACTGAAAGGAAAAATAGGACTCTAAAGGAAATGATGAACGCTTTGTTGATAAGTTTTGGCTTACCCGACAACTTGTGGGGGGAAGCCATATTATCTGCAAACTACATTCTTAATAAAATACCCCACAAGAAAAGTGACAATATGCCTTATGAGATATGGAAAGGACATTCCTATAAATATCGAAAAGTGCGGGGGTGTTTGGCTAAGGTAGAATACCAAAGCCAAAACAAATAAAGATTGGACCAAAAACAGTCGATTGTATCTTTTAGGATATGCACACAATATTAGTGTATATCGATTCTTAGTGTATATCGATTCATAATACACAAATCAGAAATTCCTTATATGAATGAAGGAATGACAATTGAATCAAGGAATGTCGTATTCTTTGAAAAGATCTTTCCTAGAAAAGAAGGAAAGAAGAAAACTCAAAGAAGAGAACGTATGAAACGGCAATTGAAGGTCCTATAGAAATCGAGACTACAAATGAAGGTTCTATAGAAATCAAAGCTGCAATAGAAGGTTCAAAACGAATCGAGGAACCTAGACGTAGTAAAAGGGCTAGAAAGGCGAAGTCATTTGGTCCGAACTTTCAAACTTACATGTTAGAAAACGAACCAAAGACATTGAAAGAAGCTTTGTCTAGTACGAATCTCCTTATTGGAAAGAAGCCATCAATGAAAAAATGGATTCCACCATGCAAAATAATACTTGGGAATTAGTTTATGCTCCGTCGGGTACCAAACCTTTGGGGTGTAAATGGATTCTAAAGAGAAAATATAATGCTGATGGAAAAATCGAAAAGTACAAAGCTCAATTGGTGGCAAAGGGATTTAAACAAATTGAAGGCTTTGATTTCTTCGATACATACTCATCAGTAACAAGAATAACATCCATCCGAGTACTCATTGCTATTGCATCATTGCATAACCTTGAGAATACATCAAATGTATGTAAAAAACATCCTTTTGAATGGTGAATTGGAAGAAGAAATTTATATGGAACAACGTGATGGATTTGTTGTTCCGGGATAAGAAAAGAAAGTATATAAACTTGTTAAGCCATTATATGGGCTTAAACAAATGCCTAAACAATGGCATGAAAAGTTTGACAAAATTATGATGTCAAATGGGTTTAGAATAAACGAATTTGACAAATGTGTGTATATCAAAGACACAAGAAATTCGTTTGTGTTAATATTTATGTATGTTGATGACATGTTAATAATGGGAAGTAGTCATGAATTGAGCATTGAATCAAAGAAAGCGTTGACAAAGCATTTTTACATGAAGGATATGGGTGTTGCTAATGTGATATTAGGGATTAAAATCTCTATAACTCCAGAGGTGATAGTCATATCGCAATCTCATTACATTGAGACGGTATTGAGAAAGTTCAATATATATGACACTTCTCCCGTAAAGACACCGATGGACTTAAGCGTTCACTTAAGTAAAACTCATGGCGAATCGATGTCACAATTGGAATATTCAAGAATTATTGGAAGTTGAATGTATATCATGAATTGTACTCGTCCTGATATTGCATATGTGGTTAATAAATTAAGCCGGTTTACGAGTAACCCAAGTAATGTCCATTGGACGACATTAATAAGGGTACTTAAATATTTAAGATGCACCTTAGAATATGGATTACATTATACAAAATATCCAGATGTACTAGAGGGATATAGTGATGCAAATTGGATATCTGACAGAAATGACTCCAAATCAACAAGTGGCTATGTATTTGGCATTGGTGGTGGAGCCGTGTCATGGAAATCAACTAAACAAACTTGCATCACACCATCCACAATGGAATCAGAGTTTATAGCTCTTGACAAAGCCGCAGAAGAAGCGGAATGACTTCGTAAGTTCTTGTAAGATATAACTTGTTGGACAAAATCAGTGCCATCAATTATGATTCATTGTGATAGCCAATCAGCAATTGCTAGGGCATAAAATATGTATAATGAGAAAATTTTGACATATTCGTCGAAGACATAATACTGTTGGATAATTGATCTCTAATGGAGTTATCACAATTGATTATGTCAAATCAAAGGATAGCTTGGCGGATCCGCTTACTAAAGCATTGAATATAGATCAAGTGCGTGAATTATCTAGATGAATGGGATTAAAACCTACAAAACAAATTTTTTCATAGTGGTAACCCAACCATATTGACTGGGATCCCAAGATCTTGGTTCAATGGGACAACTAAACTATGAAAATTTGTGTAGCACTCAGAAAAATTTTCCAATCCATTCCTAGGATGAAGAGTGCATGATTCCTACCAAAGTAGCAAGGATAAGTTTGATACTTTTAATGATTCCTATACTATAAAAAAGTAAAGTATGGTGGGATACTCTTAATAGGAGGTCACCTATATAAGTATGAGGATGGGCCGCCTCAATGAAACACTTATGAAGCCAAGATGTGTTCCATGGCCAAAATGGACACAACCGAATAAACCAAAGAAATGTAGAACAGTTATTGTGTAGATGCTATTGTCTGGGTTTACACGGACAGCCAAGAAGTTCAAGACACTCACTTCGTGGCCTAGTAAATCCGATAGTATACTACTAAGAAAAGGTTCAAAGCCAAAATCTACCTATTCTGATGCAATAATTTTTCAAGTAAACTCTCTTTTTGAAATCACGTGCATTTACGCATTAGTTTCATTTTATGTGGGGGATTGTTGGAAAAAATTGACTTAATGAATTGAAATTAAATATGAAAGACACAAGAAAAGTCGAATGGTATGAAAGATGAGAAAAATGAGAAAAATCGGGCGTGAAAACACTGTCCGAAAAATTCCCGGGCAGTATGGGAGGCACTCTAATGCCTCATAAGGGGCGCTAGAGCGCCCATGCTGTTGCCTGGAAAATTCCAGGCAGCAGCTTAACAGAAAGGGAGGCGCTAGCGCTCCCCATAGCACCTCTTGGACGAAATCTAACACCCCTTGATGATTGGGTGCAACTTTTCATGGAAAATGGTGTCTTTTGATGGTATCATTTGCCTAAGTATAAATACAACATCCCACATGAGTTTTAGAATAAGTTTTTCGAAAATTACACACTAGATTTGAGGGAAAAGCAAGATCAAAGTGAATACATAATCATATTCACATTTATTCTTGAAAACGGGCAATATTTGTGATTGTTGAACTTGTGATTTGTAGTGCAACTATCACAAGTTGAAGTCGTTGTATCTTGGGAGAAGATTGTCATATTCCGTAAGCACCGTTTCCGGGGCAAAATCTTCTTAAAGACAAAGTGTTCAACATTTGCCTTGACTTACTAGTGTCATCTATCACACCCGCTGTGCAACGACGCGTTTAAATAGACGAACGAAGAATTTATACAAACAATTATTGCACGACTTCTACAAAATTTCTCGACAGAAATTCCCCATATAACTCAATTCGCATAAGGATACACTTTATAATGCACTAATCATATTCTCAATTCATTATGCAATCTCGCTCTCAAATAAATTGCATGCACCGTTAAATGAAAAGAGAAAATCTCAAAACGTTTATACAAACCATATATACACGTTAGTATGCTCACATATGAGCATTGAACAAACAAATGTGTATTTACTTGTATAAAACGCATTTCCCTATAACGATACTGGTACCACGCCCCTAGGAGCATTTTCAATCAACAACTCGAACTCATTTCCAGAGCCAATGTCGTACATGATTTATCCGTGTAAACAGAAACAACCCTCGTCGGGGTGAGCATATCAACATTCCCTATAATTTAGACCCAAAACAATAATTATCCATCAACTTCCATAATCATCTCCCTAACTCAAACTCACAATCATTTTAACCATTTTACATAATTCACCTCAATCATTTATTAATTCAATAATTACGACTCAATCATGATTTTTAAGTCCAAATGCAAAATAATACTCATTCTTAATTATCCCTTAAAATTGAGTGATTCTTGATTAGCTGGAAAGCCAAGACAAAGTAATACAATTTTGATATTTTCATCTGGCCCATAAAAGAGAACTTGCTAGCTAAACCGAATCGGCTAAGTAACAAGGCTGAAGAGCTTTGCACCTTGTTGTTGTGACCAACCTAGCTGAAATAATTTACCGAGCTGATGACTAGCGAGTTGATGACCAACTTAGTTGATACCAGATCAGCAAAGTACTACGCATAACCTGGAATGTGAAGATGATTGTTGCTAGCTCAGGAATCATGCATAATCTTTCTCAACGGTCATATTCTTGTGTCTGACATATATATCATTGTTTAGGGTATATATACAAGACTTTGGAAGCTCAAATCAAGAATCCGTGAGAAACTAAAAGCAAACCCAATTGGGATTCAAATGGGGGATGAATAACATATCTGTTGATATAAGAGCAAAACTCCAGATTTCTGGCACCCCTCACCTTGTTGTATCAAATCCATTGTGGGATCAATTGTGCCTAGTTATTTACTTTAATCTTTGTAATTGTAAGCTAAACTGAGAGTGAATATCTTTCTAACAGTTTGTGATTTATCACAATTGATCGAAAAAGTCTTTGCATATGATACATAGAAGAATATGCTAGTTGACCTCGACTGGAGTGGGTTTGCATAAAGAGCTGTATAAATCAAAGTCCTTCGACTGAATCTTTTCATCCGACGGAAGACGGGAAATGTAGAAACGTTAGTTTCGAACTTTCAAAAACAAATTTGTGTGCATTTTACTTTCTGTCTTATTTTAACTTACACTATATTTTTACAAGCGTTTAATCAGTTACAGAGCATGTTAGTTCGAATTACTCTCACTTGGTTTCTTAAACCAAATTTAATCTAATCTCTCGATGCAATCATTTCAAGAACACAAGCTATTGCAACTAATATTAGTTTAAATTTATGTGGACTGCAGCCACCCCCAACCGATTCCAACGTGTTGGTTTAGGCCTAATAAAGTATTCAACTATTTTAAAACCCAAAACTCCCCTTCTAACTCCATACTCGAGTCAAAGAAGTGATTGCATAAATTTAATATGTAAAATGTAATTTCAGTAAATTATTTTAAATTATTAATTTTTAGGGATAATATAATAAAAGATCCATACAAATTTGATACATTCCCGATTCAGTCCCTAAAGTATTCAGTGAACATGTTTAGTTCCTAAAGTTTAAAAAGTTTCTTGGTTCAGCCCTCGACGTTAAGTCGACGTGAGAAACAAATATAGAAGGACAGATTCGGGAATATTTTAAAACTTTAGGGACTAAATCGGGTCTGGTTTGTTCTCAATTCAGCCCCTGAAATTTTAAATATATTCTTGATTCAATCTCTCTACATTTGCTTCTTACGACCGACTTAACATAGAATTCTGAAAATTTTAAAATTTCAGGGACTAAAGCAGGTCACTGAAAACTTTGGAGGCTGAAGTCGGAATGCACCCAAATTACATGGACATTTTATTGTATTTTTTCATTTTTTAGGTAGATCAATTCTATAGTTAATATATTTAATTATTTAATTGGAATAAGGCTCGTAATTTGGTCAAATGGGTACAAGAAGTAGAATGATTTTCATACAAATTATATAATTGTTTATTTAGAGTGAGAGTTTGCTGATTTAATAGTTATTGAATCCTTAACATATGCGTGGGGAAAACTCTCATAGGATATCACGTAGGGTCACTGATTTTTTTTGATTATATTCATAGTACTATATATATATGTTTATCTTGTTGGCAAATCTTTTTACGGATTTATCTTAAATATTATCTATACTAGTATTCTCCGCACGCGTTGCGTGCATGCACAAATTTTTTTCTTTGTAAAGTGAGATGGTAATTATAATTTTCTTTTTTTATTTTGTTTTTTGTTGAAAATTGGATTAAATAATGTTATGTGAAAAGTTGGAGTAATACATAAATATAAAAATTGATATTGGAAATTATTAATTAAATTGAAGAGTATTAATTGAAACTAATAATTATGAGCGCGAGAATTGCGGCAAGTGAATGTACATGGAATCTTTATGCCACAGTCGAGGTCTGATGCAACAACGTTGATGCATCTTTGCTGAAAGAGTGAAATCAAGAAAAGGTAGGGATATTCTTTCATGCGCAAATAATTGAGAGGGTAATATGGTAATTGAACTTTGGTTCAAGCATGTATGACTTATTAGTAAGTAGATAATATGTTGGACTTATTGTGTATTTTTACGCTATCAATATATTTTTTTCACATAAAAAATATATGACTTGTATTTATAAAACCCTGGTTTCTACACTAATCAATCATTAATATAGTCTGTCAAGCAAACCATTTTCAAATATCTATAATTTTTTGTTTAATTTATTTACTTTCTGCATTTTTTATGTAAGCTATTTTTTATTTATCTATTATGCTCATCCGGTCAATGAACTTAACAAATGTTTTGATAAAAGAGAAATTGTGTTTCCCTACCATCTCTTTATCGGAAATGAGATGTTATCATATATGCACTATCCCAATAACAGATTTAATGATCAAGAATTGATTTGGATATATGAGATCCGCATATTTGTGTGGATCCCACATGCCCAAATCAAGTCTTGGCCCTTGGATATAGCATTTGTGTAGTGCTCATATGCTAGCAAGAAATAACCAATATTTATCGTTTTATATTCATTAAACATTCTATTTTTAAAAGCAAATACTTCTCTTTTAGGCCATTGAAAATGGGCCGTGGAATGTAATGTAACTAAATTGAGGCCCATGACAAACACGTATGCAAAGGCCAAGGCCCAAATGAATGCCAGCTTATATTCAAGAAAAAAACTCGTATAATATCTTGGTTAGCATTGAAAGTTGAAGCTAACCCCACGCTATCCAAACTCTGCGATTGAATACCAGAAAAATCAACGATTCTTCCAAATTTAATATTTTCTGCCACAATTTCTACAAACCCACCAAGAATTACACAATCTCCATAAATTAGCTTGGAATAAAGTGCAGAAAAGAACAATGAAAATGGTGGCTTCAGCTTCTCAGCTCCGCTCTTCGTTCCTCTGCTGCCCCGTGAAGCCCTCTTCCTCATTCTCTCTTACTAGAAAATCTCTTATATTTCAAAGGTCTCCATCTTTGTATCCTTGTATCAGAGCCATTGATCTTGAGCAGAGCACAGTTAAAGACCTCTCGTTTTCTGCTTACAGTGTTTCGTTTTTTTTTTTTTTTTTTAATGGGCTTTGTAAAGTGTTTTGGTTTTGTTGTTCAGATAGTGGGAATATCTGTGGGAGTGATCAGCATTGCATTTGGGATCGGAATTCCTGTTTTTTATGAAAACCAAATTGATAATGCTGTAAGATTTGTCTTAGCTTAGTCAATTGGATTTCCGAGACTTGAATATCTGTTAAAAGTTAGGTGTTTTAGTGACGTTGTTGATGTTTCAGGCCAAAAGAGATAATACTCAACCATGCTTTCCCTGCAATGGCAGCGGGGCCCGTAAGTAGTTTCTGATTTTCTGCGTTCTCATATTTTGGAATGGATTATAAATGCTCTGAATTTATGCACCAAGTGACCATTAGTATAGGTGTTAAGCTCAGAATCTGTTATATATCCCATCTTGGGATTGTGTATTTTGGGCATTGAGGTATAGCCTCTACAAGTGTTTTGGCAAATTATTGAGATAAGAGTTGCACACCTTTTGCTTTTCTTAAAACAGCTATTTAATGAATTTTTCGTCTGTGTTCGAGCAGATGCTGGTCCGAGTATAAATGATCGTTTATTTCCAACTGATTGACTTGTATTCTACCATAGTTGTTCCCAAGTATTGTCTGCTTTTGTTTTTCTCCAAAATAGAGCCTTTACAACTCACTCTTTGGCACCATAGGATGGGGGTTCATTGCAAGTGAAATCATGTACAAGGGGCCTCATCACGGACGAGGAATTTTGTTAAACACCTAAGCTACATTTTGAAATAAATCATATTTCATGAATACTACTGATATTTTCAGCCGAAAACTTTTGTGCTCTTTAAGTACATCTAGAATAATGGGGGATTTTCTGCAGAGCAATGTAGATTTTGCATGGGTACTGGCAGTGTGACCGTAGAGCTTGGTGGGAGTGAAAAGGAAGTCTCTGGTTGCATAAACTGTAGTGGCGCTGGTTCTTTAACATGCACCACATGCCAAGGCAGTGGCATTCAACCTCGATATCTCGACCGCAGGTACTTGTCTCATCTTATCCATTCTATCCGTCTTGGTCATGAATTATCATTAAACGTTTGTCCTGATATACCTCCAGCATCATATTATGCAGCTATTACATTAGTGAAATGCGGAAAGTGTTGTTAGAACAAATGAAAGATGGAAAGGAATTTGAAACCAGGAAGAGACACAATTTATGTGATAAATATTAGCACGAAAAGGAAAATCACAACTGCTCCTATAAATCTTTTCATTCTTATGAAAATCTTGTTACAAGTACGAGTGAAAATCTTACATAATCTGTATTTTAGATAACCTAATAATCTTCTAGAAGTTGGATCTTGGGGTCAAGTATAATTTCACTTTATCTTTTTTGTTAGACTTCCTAACTCCATGAAATAGAAGTATTGCATCAATCATTCGAATTATTAATTAAGACTCACATTACATGCATAAGTTTAATGGTTTGTTCCAAACCACTATATATTCTTAGAATTAGCTGGTTTTTATTGCTAATCCAAATACTTTTCTTGTTTTTCCCTCAAACAGAGAATTCAAGGATGATGACTAGACACTGGAGAAAACTTTTCAATGATACAGTTTCGTGGAATGAGTTTTTCACCTATTTAATTTGGGAAAAAATTATCATATCTTTCTTTATTCGGACGCCAAAATAATTTGTTGTACCACTTTCAAATCGTACCATTAATGAGAAACTTCAAAATCGACCGAATTGTACTTCATCTTGTTAGTTGTTCTCTTACCAGAAGCACGAAGCATTCATTCTTTGCAGGAAGTTGAGAAGTTTTTATTGTTTCTATACGACCTCATCTCATTGAACAATTTTTAGAGCCTCTTTCAGATTCCAAATACATATTCTATACGTTCGTTAATTTAACCAGTGGGGCTTCCCAACAAAAGCATTAGTAGACCTTTCAGTTTTCGACGCATGGTCAGATTGCCACACCGTCAGGCTAACTAGGGGATTCAGATGATTAGAAATTTATTCTAACCTAAGATTCTTCCGAAATTTTCTATTTCAATCAATGTAATAAGCTCTTAATATCTTTATAGATGGATACTGAGGACGATCGAACCCCTTTCTTTTTTCATGATATACCAATCAGACCTTAGCAACCTGAAACGTGAGTGGGGAAGCTCAAACAAACCGTGGCTGACAGCGGAAAGGTTAAGCTGAAAATCGAAGAGTTGAAACTTGGATATGATAATGATCATTGAATTTAAAAATCTTCATCTTGGTTTACTTAAAACAGGCTCAACAATACCAAAAAAATTCTCGTATGACAAAAACAAATACAAAAGGTGTTTTTCACACAAGAAAAAGTAAGTTGAAGTTTTATATTATTGACTTTGTCAAAAGACGAGGTGGTTATCTCTTGTACTTGTCTTAACTTGTAATGCTAAAATGTATAAGGCTAAAATAGATATACTAGTATAATTGAATACTATGTGCCACCAAGCATTTGACGTTAAGTGGTACCATCTCCAGCTTTCATGGCAAACAACAAGAAAACGAACTTTCTTTGCCAATTAACCGAAATAAGCAGACAAGAAAAGGTAAGAGTTCTAATATATATTGAAAAAAACATCTATACTAGAGCATCTATAAATAGACTTTGTGCTAGATGTTATGAACAACTCTACATGCTTCCATTCAGCCATTTTGTGCAAGTCATCCGCCCAAAATACCACCTTTCAGAGATCAAAAGATTTTGTACATATTTAACACCAAAGCATCACTCCCTCCTTCCATCAAAACATATGCAGCTAAAGACAATTACAAGTCAATTGCGCATGGGGCAAAACTTGCACACTTTCTTTGCAACCAAGCTAGTCGTACATCGTTGTTATTGAGCGAAAGGAACGTCTCCCTAAAATCAGGATTCTCAAAGAGATCCACAGAAGCATAGTAGACGTAGTCTTCAAGACCTTCAATCTCATCCAATGCTTTTATGCACTTAGTAATCGTGAATCTTTCATCGCTAAGAGGATTGGTAACTGTTCGTAAGTTTGAATAAGTAATCATATCCAAGAGGGCTTTCCCCATCGTGTCATTTGATTCTTGATTCCAGTTGCTTTGATCAGGTACAGAAATTGCCTCTGTGTGGCGCTTTCTCTTTTTATCAGCTGCGTTCTGGCTAATGATTTGTGGTGAAGATCCATTTCCTTGCACCAATTTTGATGTTGATGGAGTTTTGGGACATGGGTATCCACCATCTGGACCTGAGGGTTCTGTTCCAGCATATTTGTCGAGTTCTTCATAGTGGCTTGATTGGGCATATTTTCCATCTACACCAGAATCTGCAAATATCGTAAATAACTGCTCATAAATAGGACAATCCTTGGTCTTGGCTGGTTCAGTCTTGGGCTGTTCCTGTATGCATTGGATGATATTTATAAACGAAATAAGGTGATAGACCGACATGTAGTTAGTGTATGTATTCATGGCTGTGTATAAAAGGAGATACCCCTATGTCATCCCATAGATCAAACCCAATGAAGCAAGGATCCTGCATCACATCGCTATGGTTAAAAGCAGATTGCAAATTGTGATAGCGTGTCCTGAGGACGTCCAGATGTTTCCTCAACTGATTGTTGTTGAAACTCAGATTGGTTTGTCCATTGAATTCCTCGCGAATCTGGTTCCACGTTTTCTTGTCAAAAACATTATTAGACCTATTCCCTAGTTGAATCTGCTTCACGACTATGTCTGCAAAAATCTTATCAAGTGCAGGGGTCCATCGTGTTCTCAGTCGCTCTTGCTTCAATTGCTCGTCATTAGGTTCTGCGTCCATCTGCACACACAAAAAACATATACCATTTGAAAAAAAGCCAACATATCACCTGGTAAATAACATTTAATATCTAAAGAACGGTAATAATCATAACAGGGAACTACATAAGAGACACTTACCTTGGCTTGATCCTCACCCCAGAATTGGCATAAGCCACCAAAATGCTGGTTCTGATCCTCTGCAAGTGTGTGCCACATCACACTATCACCAGAAGAAAATTTCCACAAGAAGACCATAATTTAGTTAAAAAAAACAATCTTAAATTAGTTTAACTAATTAGAAGATTTTGTAAACTCCCTTTACTTGTCCTCCACACATTTATAATAGGATATAACAAAATGAAAATCCGATAGAAACTATGCAGTCTCCTGATGCAAAAATTTAAGCAGAGACTGCAAGATATTCACATTCAAATCATCTGTTCATGTGTTAATTGTACAAATTGTACAATATTCCAATGCTGCCGCTTGTCATTATTTCTTTATCAATAAGTCCAATTTTTTTTCACTCCCAGGTCAGGAAAACAGCCTACATCAACAACCATCAAGTCTCTTCTCATACCGAATCAAAACTACACATATTTCAGCTGAAAAACGAGCCATCAAACTTGATTTGCATCTTCAGCCCAAAACTGACACTAATTAGTAATTATAAACACGTAATTTTTCAATAAAAATCCTTGGCATACAATCAATCATTATACAAATCAAATTTCATTTACACTATTCCAACAATTCAGGGATAATTTTCTAAAAAAAGTAAAAACACATAGGCTGAACAGCAGTAAATAAGTAAGAACACCTGAACGTAGAATTAATCAGAGGGTCTGTCCCCAGAAAATTGAAATTGTTAATCAAACAGCGTAGGTATTTCAGATTTAGGGTTTTCTGGAGAGTTGTATATGATTACTAAAGACATAAATAGGGAATAAAATCCACGAATAAATAATATCGCGTTAATAAATATTTACACCCTTTTATTAAACATACTCCATTTTTTACTTTTTTATATCATAAATGGACAAAGTTACCCTTGATTTTTTTTTTTAAGAGTGAGTTGCGATAAATCTCCTCTAGTATGAATAATAACGTATTTTATTTGTAGTTTAAGCAATAATATCTAACTCTATTGTTATATATTTTTATGTCAAAAAATTATTAAGGAGACAAGATGTGTTTTTTCTATATCTGTTACAAACTGAGGGGTGATATTATAATACAGTTATTCTCCAGACGGTTCATCCGTTATTGTTCAAGCTAAAAGTAAAAAATTATAATAAATCTTTTTACGGGGGTGCAATTATAAGTATTAATTTTTTAATTCTATAACAAATGTTACACTGTTAAGACACTAATTATTTTTTTTAGTTTGATAAATATCCATATTAAATGCAAACTATTAACATTTATTCAGTGTACATAAAAAATCTAATTTTTAATATTGATGATTGAACAAAATTAATTAAACTAAATTATAAATTTAAAATTAATAAATACTTGATCTCACCATAATCAATCATATTTCGCATTTGGGATAGACAATGTTTTAGAATGTGGACTTTTTACATGAGATTGAACATACATTCTTATATATTTCAATAATGAAATAAATTTGTATCTCTAGATTTTCATACTGTTATTTTCTGTAATTAAAATGGTTTCTTTGGACACATTATCTACAACTAAAAAATAATTCCATAGACATTAAAATGTAAAAACAAATAATTACAACTATATCTTTGATTTGAAAAGATTTCTAGGGAGCTAAAAACAGAAACTCAATTCATTAAAATTCTTTTTGTTATTTTTGGATTTTAAAGATGACAAAATAGACAAGATCGATGTGTACCAGATCAGAGTCAACGAGAAGTCAAAACAGACCAGATCGATGAAATCCGAACGATGCAGATCAGACTAGAGTCAACCAGATCAATGCATATCAGATCAGAACTTAGTATAACTGCAAACATTGTCTACCAGTCCGAACTACCTAACGGCTATTTATTGAAGCATTTAATGCTGAAATAGACCGGAGACTGAAGTTACCTTAAATGGTAAAGAGACAAAGCAGATCTTCTCTGACATGGGAAGTTTAAAATGACAATATGCAGTCTGCTCAGAAGTTGACCAAAGTGAAGAGTTGCGTAGAAAATAAAATATTATCGTTGGTATAAACGACTATATAAGGATGCAACTTAAATGCTCAGTAAAGAATTTTTTGATCGATCAAGAGACTGAATAACACACGCTTACAAGTTAAAACATTCATTCTTGAGCAGAACCATCGTTGAAAGATTTTATCTTGCCAATCTGCTCAAAATTCTTAAAGCGCGTCTTATTGTATTATTTGATCATCTAAAGGATCATTTGTACTTAGAGTAATTCACTTTATCTTTTGTATTTGTGCTAAGATAGAATAGTGAGATTTGATTGTAACTGTCAGACGGATTGTGTCTAAACAGATTGAGAGACTAGGAATTTCAGTCTGGTAGTGGGGTAAATCCAGCTGAATCGAGGTTGTACAAAAAGTTGTAGTACTCAAAATCTTCAAGTGAATCCTTCCTTGATTGGAAGAGTGGGAGACGTAGAAGGATTTGCCTTCGAACTTCCAGAAACATATCTCGTCTACTTACATTTCGTACTACCTTGCATTTCGTAGCCGTCAACCGTTCTTGCTAGCTAAGAACAAACCGTTTCCGCACTTTCATTTCGTACTACCTTGCATTTCATAGCCGTCAACCGTTCTTGCTAGCTAAGAACAAACCGTTTCCGCACTTTCATTTTAGTGGTCTGTTCTGCTTAAGTACTGGTTAAGAAACATATTTCATTTACTAACCTGAGTGAAATCAATAAGAGTTAATTTTTGGAGGAGTGTTCATTCACACTAGGGATGGCAACGGGGCGGGTTTGGGACGGGTTTGACCAATCCCAGGACCCGCCCCGCTACACATAAAACCCATACCCGCCCCGCCCCGCTTAGACCCACCGGGTTCGCGGGTTTACCCACCCCGCCCCGCAAACAATTTTTTTTTTATAAAAAAACAATTTGGTAGAAATTAATTTTGAAACACAAAAATTGAGTTTTGAGATTGAATTTAATGTTTTCCTCTAGTAAATATTTATAATAAGCATCGTAAAACTATCTTTAAACTATCAAATATCATAACCACATGAATTTTGATATGAAATTAAACAATAACACATTATTGTACAATCAAAGAAGTGAAATGTATATTCAATATTAATTTTTTTTTTAAAAATTAAAAATGCATAGCGGGGCGGGTGCGGGGCGGGTTCGGCCAATCCCAAGACCCGCCCCACCCCGCTTCCAAACCCGGTTGAAGCGGATTTGGACCCGCCCCGGCGGGTCGGGTTCAATACTGGTCCGGGTTTGGACCCGCCCCATTGCCATCCCTAATTCACATCCCCCCCAAAACACTCCCGTCCGATCCTAACAAGTGGTATCAGAGAAGGGGTTCTTAATCAATAGAATACTTGGACTGATGACATCCTTCAACAAATTTCCCATGTTCTCAAAAGAAGATTATGATGATTGGAGAATTAGAATGCAAGCTCACCTGGCAGCTCAGGATGATGATATGTGGTACGTCATTACAGACGGACCAATGAAAATCTTAAAAGTGAATCCTGCACTAGGAGGGTCAAGTGGCGAACCTCAAATGATCGAGAAAGAAAGGGATACCTGGAAAAATGAAGAAAGAAAGAAAGCCAATCTAGACAATGTAGCTAATGACATCCTGTTCAAGACTTTGGACAAGAACATGTTCAGCAAGATTAAGATGTGCTCCACTGCTGAAGAAATTTGGGAGAAGATTTCACAGCTCTGTGAAGGGAACGGCCAGACAAAGGAAAACAAGCTGGCCGTAGCTCTACAAAAATTTGAGAGCATAAAGATGAAGCTTGATGAAACTCTAAACGAGTTTGATGAACGAGTTACTCACATCATCAATGAACTGAACGATCTGAGCAATGACTATTCCAACAGAGAGATTACTCTGAAGGTGATGAGAGCATTGCCAAAGGAATGGGACATCAAGATGATTGCCATGAGGTAGTCTAAAGATCTGAACAAGGTCGAACTCTATGATTTGTTCGCTGAACATAAGGCGTACGAGTTTGAGCTGATCACCAGAGGTGAAGCAGAGCCATCCACCTCTCAGCCAAACAAGGCACTTGCAGCATTCCAGACCAGTCCACCCCTTCCACAGACCGATCTATCGAACATATAAGTAATGATGCTATGTCATTATTTATCAAAAAATTTGGTAAATTCACGTCAAAGAATAAAAATAATTTTAGACCTTCTCATCAGTATAAATCAAGAAAAGATGATATTGTTAACGATCAGGCTTGCTACAATTGTGGTAAGACCGGACATTTTATGTGACATCCCCGAAATGGTTAATTGCTATTTGGCTTTAATTGTGTTTACATGATTAATTATGTGGTAATTAATTGTGTGTTGGAATTTATTTACCTTATGGAAATGCATGGTCATGTGGATAGGATGACCCGGGGTTGCATTTCAGGGTGCATGTGGTGCATGTTGGGTAAATATTATTGGAAGCATGATTATTTGCCTTGGTTAGCAATTTATTAGAAATCATGTGTTAATTGATATTATGGTGCATTTTGAGTAAATGCTTTGAAAAATATCATGTTGGGGTGTTTTATACACCATGAAATTGTTGGTATGCATTTTAATTAAACCCATCTCCTATATACCCAAACCCCACTTTACCAAATCACTTTCACTTTACCAAATCAAAACCCACAAACCCTTCCCCTCCAAATTTTCGAGCTCAAGCCTTGGGTGGAAGAGGAACCTTTCAAAAATCTTGATTTGTGGAGCATATTGGGTGATTTGAGATCCCCAAGAGGTATGGGTACCTCATGCTTTAATTTTGTAAGGTTTTGTTTGAGTTTGGTTTGATTTTTAATGATTTTGAAATGGGTTTGTGAGGGTTGTTGTGGTTTTGTTTAAAGGTTGGATTTATACTTGTTTTGAAGTATGTTTTGGTGGTTCATGTTGGTATTTATGTTGTTGGTTGGTTGGTATAAGTATTGGGATGGATTGGAAGGTTTTGGTATGCAAAAATGGTGAAAAATCGCGAGTCTGTGCGAGGCGATCGACCGCCTGAAATGGGGCGATCGATCGCCGCAAGGCAGTACCAAAATTACGAGTTAGGCGATCGATCGCCTATTATGAGGCGACCGATCGCCGAGAGGCAGTAGGTTTTCAAAGGGATGGCGATCGATCGCCATGTTTGGGGCGACCGATCGCCACAGTGATAATTTTGAGGCGATCGATCGCCTGAGGGAAGCGATCGATCGCCGCCTGTGGAATTTTGGAAAATGGTTTATTTTGTCAAATTTTTGGTATTTGGCTATTATTTGGCTTCTAATATGGGGTTGTGTGATTGTATAGAACCATCCCAGGTAGCAACACAACCGAGGAATTGAAGCCGGACCAATTCCACTTTTGGAAAGGTACGTAGTGGACGTACGGGCACCCAACGGTAACATGTATTTTATATACTCATTGATTATGCATTGTGGATGCGGGTATATATGTGGTATTGCATTGTGGATGCATATACATGTTGATTTATGCCATATGTGGTATTGCATTGTGGATGCATATACATGGTAATTGATGCATAATGATGATAGATGCATATTATGATTATTGGATGCACATCCCATGAGTCGTGGTCATCCTTTGATGATTTTAATGCTTGCCGCTTTTTGTTTTGGTTCCGCTAAATGTGAAGCGAGGGGTGGGAGCGCCGCATGTCACATTTGAGCGTGGTTATCATATGGGGCGAGGAAAGGGTATTTGCCGCTCAACGAGAGGCGAGGGGTGGGAGTCCCGTAGTCCGTTGAAGCGAGGTTATCCTATGCCGCTCATATGTAAATAAGCGAGGGGCATTAAAATACACTGTGATGGACAGACTAGGGAATGGTGACCAATATTTGGTACAGTTGAGATGGTATATGATGTCATGACATGTTTTGGCCATTAAAAATAATCTGTTGATTATACTCATGAGTTATGGTACAGGGACAACCAAACGGGAAGCGTTTGAAATGCATGGGAAAACAGGAAGTGTTTTATATTGATTATGCATTTACGCTTTATCTTCATATTGTGTTGAATATGAATGATTATTATTGCTCATGTTTGGGGGTTGTCCTTGTAGGTACCTTTTTGGCATGATAGAAGGGCTTGAACGGGGTGAGGTCGAGAGCTTTGTGAAGCATTCTTTTGAGGATGAAAGGACAGGATTATTTCGTATAGTGCCTACTCTGGGAGTAGTTTGAACTATAGCTAAACACATTCATTGATTGGAATGTAATTAATCCTTTTGGTAGTCCTTTATTTTGGCATGTAAATGCTTAAGCTCATAGACTCTACTTGTTTATTATACTCTGATCATTGTTATTAGCTCTATTATGCCTTAATTCCGCACTTAAGGATTAGGGTCCTTACATTAGTGGTATCATAGCAGTGGTTAGAGAACCCGGGAACGAGTGAAGGGTAGCCTTAGCATGTTTGGATAGGTGCTTACATTTGGAGCATGTTTATGCATGTGGTGCATATTTTGTATATCCTGTTATACTAACATGCTTATATCACTCCTGTTATCTAACGATATGATGTATATTGCTTTGGTATTGTTGTTAACATTTGTGTTACAGCATGGCTGCTAATGAGGAAGTCGGTGATATGGGGAGCATGAATGCTAGTATTGGACAGACAAACCCTCTACCTCCACCGGCTGTAGGGATGGAACCAGTAGTTCAGTTATTGCTACCGGGTGAGATTAGCTTGACGCAGTTTCTGTCTTATCATCCGCCCCGGTTTGAGGGGACAGAGTCCGGAGAAGAGGCTGAAGAGTGGTTGGAAAGACTTGAGCAGATCTTTGTATCGGCTCCTTGTGCTGTTACTGCTTGGATGAGGCTGGCGGAGTTTCAGTTAGCCAAGAAACCTCTGATGTGGTGGAGGAGCACAGTGATGGAGATGAGAGCACAGGGTGCTGTGGTTGACTGGACTCTCTTCAGGACTAGGTTTTTGAACCGGTACTTCTCTGCAGCTGCGAGGCAGACAAAGGAGGATGAGTTTACAAGTCTGAGGCAAGGGAACATGACAGTGGCAGACTATGCCACACGGTACTCTTCATTGCTGAGGTACGTTCCCCACATTGCCACCAGTGGGCACGCTAAGATGAGGAACTTTATGAAAGGGTTGCGACCGGAGCTCTATGACCGGGTTATCACAAATAACCCAACTTCTTTTGATGATGCTCTCACAAGAGCGGAACTTGCTGAGCTTGGAGTAGGAGCTTACGCTATGCCACCACCGGTACCGCAACAGAGGCAGACTAGTGACAGTTTGAGGCCTCGGGGTGAGCCATTTAAGCCCCGTGGTGCCTCTTCATCTTCAAGGTATGGTGGAAAGAAACATTTTGGACAGAAGCAGGATAACAAGAAGGGTAATTGGTCGGCCAATAGAGGATCTTCACAAGGGGATAGGCCGGGAGAGCCGAGGTGCAACAATTGTGGAGGACCACATTCTTCAAACAAGTGTCCTGCATGTTATGTTTGTGGCAAGATGGGCCACATTGCTCGGTATTGCCCCACACGGGGAGGACAGTCAGAGTATCAGGGCAGCAGGCCAAGGTTTGAAGACAGGACAGTGCAGCAGAGGCAGCAGTTTGGGCCTCGTCCATCGGGAGGTCAGGCAGTGGGACCACCCCAGGGACAGGTGTACGCACTGACCAGGGAGCAGGCTCAGGCAGCTCCAGAGGAGGTGATTGCCGGTACGTGTCATTTATTTACGTACCCTGCTTTTGTTTTGATAGATACAGGTGCCTCCCATTCTTTTGTGTCTGTGGGATTCGTGGAGAGACACCATATGCGCACGTCTCCTTTGCCCACGCCTCTCCTTGTCTCGACACCCACTGGAAGAAACGTCGTTGCTGATCAGTTCTTGGCAGATGGCCTCATTTATTTTGAGGGCAACGAATTGAGATCAGACTTGATTGTGCTGGGTATGTCAGACTTTGACTGCATCTTGGGTATTGATGTTCTGAACAGATATCAGGCAGTGGTAGATTGCCGGCAGAGGACAGTGAAGTTCAGACCTGAGTTGGGCAGTCAGTGGACTTTCTTTGGCAACGGTTCTCGTGCGAAGATTCCGTTGATTTCAGCGATCAAGATGACTCAGTTGTTGGAACGTGGACACACGGGCTATCTTATTTATGCCGTGGACACGTCTGGGAAGAGTAAAGAACTGAGAGTTGAGGATGTGCCAGTTGTGGCAGAATTTACTGATGTATTTCCAGAAGAGATCCCAGGATTCCCACCGGCCAGGGAAGTTGAGTTTGGGATCGAGTTGCTCCCAGGGACATCCGCTATCTCTCGTGCACCTTATAGGATGGCACCAGCAGAGTTGAGAGAGTTGAAAGAGCAGTTGCAGGATCTCCTGGACAAGGGGTATATACGCCCGAGCGTGTCGCCATGGGGCGCACCAGTTCTCTTTGTGAAGAAGAAGGACGGTTCGATGCGGCTGTGCATCGATTACCGGCAGCTGAATAAGGCTACAGTGAAGAACAAGTATCCTCTTCCAAGGATAGATGACTTGTTTGATCAGTTGCAGGGTACCAGGGTGTATAGCAAGATTGAGTTGAGATCCGGGTATCATCAGATTCGGGTCAGAGAGGAAGATGTGCAGAAGACAGCGTTCCGGACCCGATATGGACATTATGAGTTCCTAGTGATGCCGTTCGGCGTGACGAATGCTCCAGCAGTCTTCATGAGTCTGATGAACAGAGTGTTTCAGCAGTATCTTGATCAGTTCGTCATCGTGTTTATTGACGACATTCTTATCTACTCCCGGAGCGAGGAAGATCATGTGAAACACTTGAGGACAGTGCTTCAGGTTCTCAGAGAGCATCAGTTGTATGCTAAGCTCAGTAAGTGCGAGTTTTGGCTGAGCAGTGTAGTGTTTCTGGGGCATGTCATTTCGAGCAGCGGGATATCAGTGGACCCCAAGAAGATTGAGGCTGTGATGGAGTGGGCTGCCCCCACTTCTGTGCCTGAGATCCGGAGTTTTCTTGGTTTGGCCGGGTATTATCGGCGCTTTGTTGAGGGCTTTTCGAAGATTGCCAAGCCGCTGACTCAGTTGACTCAGAAGGGTGTGCCTTTCTTTTGGTCAGAAGCTTGTGAGGAGAGCTTCCAGGAGTTGAAGCACCGGTTGACGACGGCGCCAGTGTTAGTGATCCCGACGGAGAACTCCAGATTTGTTCTGTATACTGATGCATCACTTCAGGGCCTTGGGTGTGTTCTGATGCAAGATAAGCATGTGGTAGCTTATGCATCGAGGCAGTTGAAGCCGCATGAGACCAGATATCCAGTTCATGACTTGGAATTGGCGGCTATCATCTTCGCCCTGAAGATCTGGAGACATTACTTATATGGCACTTCATTCACCATATACACGGATCACAAGAGCCTCAAGTTTCTATTCACTCAGGCAGAGCTGAACATGAGGCAGAGGAGGTGGATGGACCTACTCAAGGACTATGACTGTGAGATAGAGTACCATCCGGGGAAAGCCAATTTGACAGCGGACGCCTTGAGCCGGAAAGTGAGGAGTTCTGCTGAGGACGTCATCCATTTGTCGGCTATGATGACCTCCTATTGCCATCTCGGCTATGATTTTGATATAGATGCATCACCAGTGTATGTCTCTACCTTATTAGCTGAGCCAGATATTTATGAGAACATCAGGAGAGCTCAGAGATCAGATGCTGAGGTTCAGAGATGGTTGTCTATAGTGCATCTTGGTCAGCCGACGAAGTTCAGAGTGGCCGACGACGGATCTTTGAGAGTGGGTAACCGCTGGGTAGTTCCGAGTACGCCGGAGTTGCGTAAGGGGATCTTGGAATGAGCTCACAGTAGCAGACTTAGCATCCACCCAGGCGGGAAGAAGATGTACAGAGATCTGCGTGGTCAGTTTTGGTGGAACAGAATGAAGTCTGATGTCGTCGCTTTTGTGAAGAGGTGTCTGATCTGCCAGCAGGTTAAGGCAGAGAGGCAGAGACCTGGCGGCCAATTGAGGAGCTTGGAGATACCGAAGTGGAAGTGGGAGCACATTTCCATGGACTTCGTGACTCATTTGCCGAGGAGTGCTTCAGGCTTCGATGCTATTTGGGTGATTGTGGACAGATTGACCAAGGTAGCCCACTTTATCCCCTATAGCATGACCTTTACATTCTTGAGGATGGCGCAGTTATATATTAGAGATGTGGTGAGATTGCATGGGATCCCCGTTTCTATTGTGTCAGATCGAGATCCGCGATTCACATCTCATTTTTGGGAAGGCCTTCAGTCAGCTTTGGGAACTGAGGTCAGATTGAGCACTGTTTATCATCCTCAGACGGATGGCCAGACCGAGCGCACTATTCAGACGCTCGAGGACATGTTGAGAGCTTGTGTTTTGGAGTTCGATGCCTCTTGGCAGGATTCAGTGCCTTTGGTAGAGTTTTCGTATAACAATAGCTACCAAGCGAGTATTCAGATGGCTCCGTTTGAAGCTCTTTATGGCAGACGATGTAGATCACCCTTATGTTGGGATGATTTGGATAGTAGACCAGTCGGAGGGCCTGAGTTGATCCGGGAAATGGAAGAGAAGATAAAGATTATAAGGCAGAAAATGAAAGCGGCCCAAGACAGGCAGGCAGCTTATGCAAATAAACGGCGGAGACCGTTGGAATTTCAGTTGGGAGATAAGGTCTTTTTGAAGATCTCGCCTTTCAGAGGCGTTGTGCGATTTGGGATGCGCGGGAAACTGTCTCCGAGGTATGTTGGACCGTACGAGATTTTGCAGCGCATTGGCACTTTAGCTTACCGACTGGCCTTGCCGCCTTCTTTATCTGGTATACATGATGTGTTTCATGTATCTATGCTGCGGAAGTATGAGCCGGATCCGTCGCATGTGTTACAGCCTTCCGAAGTTCAGTTAGAATCCGATGTATCTTATGTGGAACGGCCTGTCAGGATTCTGGATAGAGCAGACCGTATACTTCGGAACAAAGTGATACCGATGATCAAAGTTCAGTGGGATCGCAGGGGTGTCGAGGAGGCTACGTGGGAGACGGAGCAGCATATGGTGCAGCACTACCCGGGACTATTCTCTGGTATGAGTTTATGTTTAGTTTCTGTTGGGGTAAGTGCATGTGATTTCGAGGACGAAATCTTATAAGTAAGGGAGTATTGTGACATCCCCGAAATGGTTAATTGCTATTTGGCTTTAATTGTGTTTACATGATTAATTATGTGGTAATTAATTGTGTGTTGGAATTTATTTACCTTATGGAAATGCATGGTCATGTGGATAGGATGACCCGGGGTTGCATTTCAGGGTGCATGTGGTGCATGTTGGGTAAATATTATTGGAAGCATGATTATTTGCCTTGGTTAGCAATTTATTAGAAATCATGTGTTAATTGATATTATGGTGCATTTTGAGTAAATGCTTTGAAAAATATCATGTTGGGGTGTTTTATACACCATGAAATTGTTGGTATGCATTTTAATTAAACCCATCTCCTATATACCCAAACCCCACTTTACCAAATCACTTTCACTTTACCAAATCAAAACCCACAAACCCTTCCCCTCCAAATTTTCGAGCTCAAGCCTTGGGTGGAAGAGGAACCTTTCAAAAATCTTGATTTGTGGAGCATATTGGGTGATTTGAGATCCCCAAGAGGTATGGGTACCTCATGCTTTAATTTTGTAAGGTTTTGTTTGAGTTTGGTTTGATTTTTAATGATTTTGAAATGGGTTTGTGAGGGTTGTTGTGGTTTTGTTTAAAGGTTGGATTTATACTTGTTTTGAAGTATGTTTTGGTGGTTCATGTTGGTATTTATGTTGTTGGTTGGTTGGTATAAGTATTGGGATGGATTGGAAGGTTTTGGTATGCAAAAATGGTGAAAAATCGCGAGTCTGTGCGAGGCGATCGACCGCCTGAAATGGGGCGATCGATCGCCGCAAGGCAGTACCAAAATTACGAGTTAGGCGATCGATCGCCTATTATGAGGCGACCGATCGCCGAGAGGCAGTAGGTTTTCAAAGGGATGGCGATCGATCGCCATGTTTGGGGCGACCGATCGCCACAGTGATAATTTTGAGGCGATCGATCGCCTGAGGGAAGCGATCGATCGCCGCCTGTGGAATTTTGGAAAATGGTTTATTTTGTCAAATTTTTGGTATTTGGCTATTATTTGGCTTCTAATATGGGGTTGTGTGATTGTGTAGAACCATCCCAGGTAGCAACACAACCGAGGAATTGAAGCCGGACCAATTCCACTTTTGGAAAGGTACGTAGTGGACGTACGGGCACCCAACGGTAACATGTATTTTATATACTCATTGATTATGCATTGTGGATGCGGGTATATATGTGGTATTGCATTGTGGATGCATATACATGTTGATTTATGCCATATGTGGTATTGCATTGTGGATGCATATACATGGTAATTGATGCATAATGATGATAGATGCATATTATGATTATTGGATGCACATCCCATGAGTCGTGGTCATCCTTTGATGATTTTAATGCTTGCCGCTTTTTGTTTTGGTTCCGCTAAATGTGAAGCGAGGGGTGGGAGCGCCGCATGTCACATTTGAGCGTGGTTATCATATGGGGCGAGGAAAGGGTATTTGCCGCTCAACGAGAGGCGAGGGGTGGGAGTCCCGTAGTCCGTTGAAGCGAGGTTATCCTATGCCGCTCATATGTAAATAAGCGAGGGGCATTAAAATACACTGTGATGGACAGACTAGGGAATGGTGACCAATATTTGGTACAGTTGAGATGGTATATGATGTCATGACATGTTTTGGCCATTAAAAATAATCTGTTGATTATACTCATGAGTTATGGTACAGGGACAACCAAACGGGAAGCGTTTGAAATGCATGGGAAAACGGAAGTGTTTTATATTGATTATGCATTTACGCTTTATCTTCATATTGTGTTGAATATGAATGATTATTATTGCTCATGTTTGGGGGTTGTCCTTGTAGGTACCTTTTTGGCATGATAGAAGGGCTTGAACGGGGTGAGGTCGAGAGCTTTGTGAAGCATTCTTTTGAGGATGAAAGGACAGGATTGGAATGTAATTAATCCTTTTGGTAGTCCTTTATTTTGGCATGTAAATGCTTAAGCTCATAGACTCCACTTGTTTATTATACTCTGATCATTGTTATTAGCTCTATTATGCCTTAATTCCGCACTTAAGGATTAGGGTCCTTACATTTTATTGCAGATTGCACCAGGCCGAAGAAAGATGAAAGAAAAGAAAGGCATCATGATGACAAGAAAAAGAAGCATTACAAAGATCGAAAAAGTCATCATGGAAAGGCTCAAAAGGTGCTGGTAGTAGGGAAGGTAACAACAAGTGGGCTCAGACTGACTCAGAATCAGAGAGCTCAGAATTTTCATCAAGTGAAAGCGAGGAGGAAATCCAATGCCTAATGGCAGACGAGGAGACGAGTCAGAAAGACGAGGTATTCGACTTTGACTCAAATGAATTCACACGAGAAGAGCTTGTGTCTGCACTACAAGACATGGCTAATGAATACAGAATATTAGCTGGATCATTTGAGAAAATTAAAGTTGAAGCCAAAGATCAAACAGACATGCATATCAAACCAAGCTGTTCCAAGCTAAGTGAATGCAACAGTCTGAAGATCGAGCTGGATAAGCTGAAAATCTTTTATGACAGCTCCATGAAGAAAATCAGAGAATTAGCACACAAAATGCAAAACTTTCTCACATTTTAAAAACATGGACAAAATCAAGAGCCTCATTGGAAGAGTTGCAAGAGGTACAAAGAAGTGTCGGTGACATCACTGGCATAGGCTTTGGCACCAATGAAAGCACCAAAGATGAATCTGAGTTGTTGCTAGAAATGAACAAAATCAAACAAATGACATTTGTTAGATCCAACACAATATATGAATCCAAAGTGCCTACAATTCAAACGGGAATCTCCTTCAAGGATAAAGGTTTGAGAAAGGGTATTGGGTATGTTGACCAAGCCAAGAAAAAGGCACCGGCGAGCTTTGTGTCTATCAGACCAAACCCAAAGGTGCAAAATCTAAGGCAAGGAAGACCACCCAACTACCACAACTCACAACCGAATCAAAGGCCTCCATTTCACACACATTATCACACACAACACCGAAACAGATCAACACACACCACACCAGACACACACAAGCCAATAAAGCTGATTCAGGTATGGGTTCTGTTGCGCCTTAAAACGCTACAACTCTCATTATTCTATTTTAAATAAAATTATCGATTTTAGTTTTGATGATTACAAAACCTATGCATTTAGTACTAATGATTTTTATTGAGTATGCAGCATAAGTTATCATCAATTTTGAAGATTGTCGAAGTTTTGAAATGCCAAAGAAAAATTGTATTTTGGAAGACACGGATCGCCCCAGGCGATGAGTGCCATCGCCCCAGGCGATGGGTGCCAGGCGAGGATGGCCACGCCCATCGACAGAGGCGATGGCCAGGCGAGCATGCGAGGATGATCGCCCCAGGCGATGATGACCATCGCCTGAGGCGATGGCAACCATTTGGCACTTCGCCCCGCACATCGACTGACGCGATGCCGAGGACCGCGCGCATGGACGGAACGCCTGAGGCGATTGATCGATCGTTTGAGGCGATGGCTACTTCGCCTGAGGCGATGCAAGATTTGAAGGAGCTGAGGCTACGGCCTTGATTTTAGCATTGGATCGCCTGAGGCGATCGTCCCATCGCCTGAGGCGATCTGAGGATTTCTTGACCGTTGGAACGCGGCGATAGGTGATCGCCCGAGGCGATGTCCGAGGCGATCGAGGAGTGATTTCAGCCTTATGTGTAGCAACGGCTAGTAGGAGCCTAGGGGGCTTCCTACACTATAAATATTGATGCTTTGGAGCATTTTGAAGCTAAGGAACAAGCCTACAAACTTCCACAAAGTCTTGATAATTATTATTTGAATTTGCATTGCAATCTCCATACATTGTTGTTGTATTGGAGCTTGTAATTCTTATCTTTCTTAGAGTCTTGTTTCTTCGTGTGAGTACACCGTGAAGGTGCTTTTGGTTTGATTTCTTGTAAAGGTCCTCCAACACCAAAGCAAGTTGGAAAATTGTAAAATCATCAACAAGTCTAGTTGGTGCAAGTGTGTGGCTATCCTTGGAGCCCTTAAGGCCAAGAAGACTCGTGAAGAGTGTTGGTAGCTCGGGAAGAGCTTTGTATACTCGTGAAGGGTATTGTGCTCGGGAAGAGCGTTGTGTACTCGGGAAGAGTAGTGTGCTCGGGAAGAGTTGTTGTGTGGCTAACTTGGAGCCCTCAAGGCCAAGATCTATTGTTCTAGTGGAACCTCGGTTGGAGGTTATCTAACCGGGAAGAGGAGACGTAGGCGATTCATCGCCGAACTTCTATAACAAATCCTTTTGTTATTTATTTCTTTATTTCCTTTACGCATTTATTTATTTCATTCTTTGCATTTATCGATTGACTAAAGGCTTCCGCAAGCGCAAACTCAATTATTTTGCAAACTCATTTTAAAACGCTAAAGTAGCCAAGGAATCTCATTCACCCCCCCTCTTCGATTCCAACAAGTGGTATCAGAGCCATTTGATTTTTGTTTTTTAAATCAAAATCTTTTTATGGCTAATCTAGCAAATGAGTTTGCTCAAGGTCAATCAACGAATCGCCCTCCGCTTTTCACGGGTGATAACTACGGTTATTGGAAGAATGTAATTTCTCTATACATCCAATCCGTAGATTATGATCTATGGAAAATCATTGTGAAAGGTCCACATATTCCTTTAAAGGAAGTTGGGGGAATTAATGTTCCCAAAGAAATGGACGATTTCACTAGAGCGGATATGATTTTAATATCACAAAATGCTAAAGCTATTAATATTTTGCATTGTACCTTAGATATGAAGGAGTACAACCGGATCTCGATGTGCTCAACGGCTAAGGAGATATGTGACAAATTACAAATTTGTCATGAAGGAACCAACAAAGTAAAGGAGACAAAGATAGATCTCCTACAACTCAAATATGAGACATTTGAGATGGAGTCCGGAGAAGAAGTGGATTCAATGTTTAGGAGGCTCACCCTAATTATCAATGAGCTTGCCCAACTTGGAGAGAAGTACCCTCCAAAGCAAATATGGAGGAGAGCCCTAAGAGCCTTGCCTAAGGAATGGGATGCAAAAAGGACGGCCATCATCGAGTCCAACAAAGGGGAGAACGCATCTTATGATCTTGATGAGCTCCATGGCACATTGGTGACCCATGAGCTTGAAGTTGCCACAAGGAGAGAAGTAAAAGAGGATGATAGATCTAAAAGAAATGGGATCGCTTTGGTTGGAAGGAAAGACCACTCCGATGGATGATGATGATGAGGAAATGGCATTGTTCACAAGAAAGTTCAAGAAGTTATTCAACAAACATGGCAAGTCAAAGACCTCAAGTGCAACCAAACATGAATCCAAAAATGAGGTAACTTGCTTTAATTGTCAAGAAAAAGGCCACTATGCTAACAAATGTCCTAGGAAGAAGAATGATGACAAAGGCAAGAAGAAGACGTTTATAGCTACATGGAGTGCCAGCGACTCCGATGAAGAAGAAGCCACCAATCTTTGTTTAATGGCTCTTGGAGATGAAGGAGATGAAAGCGATGATGAGGTACCTTCTTTTGATGAACTTTTAGAATCTTATAATGATCTTATTGATGCTCTTGGCAAAACCAAGATGAGTAATAAACTACTCAAACTTGAGATTGCTAAGAAAGATGAAGAAAATAATTCATTGAAAAATGAATTAGATTCTTTAAAGATATCCTTTTGCAAATATAGTGAAAGTAGTCAAAAGATGAGTGAATTGCTTGGATTACAACGATGTAGCTTTGACAAAGTCGGGTTAGGCTTTTCAAGCAAATCAAAATCTTTTTCAAACTTGTTGGCCGAAGCAAAGCACAATTCTCTTACTTGCACTTATTGTTGTAAAAATGGTCATAGCAAGAATAAATGTAGGTTTGCTAGAATCCAATACCAACCTAATAAGAGGTGGAAAAGGATTCCAAAAGTGCCATTGAAAGCTAACCATCAAGGACCCAAAAATCAAATGGGTACCAAAGATCCTCCTATTATTAATTTGTCTTGTAGGAACAAAAATGGAATGGAGGATGAAGGGCCAAGCAACTCAAAGGAGGAGTTTGTATTATTCACAACTATAGAAGAGGCTCGAGGCGTTGAACCAATGACAAGAACGAACTCTTGTAATCGAGGGTAACATTTTTTTTTACATGTTAAAAGAGCAATTCAAAATTTAATTGGCACAAATCAATTGTGACCAATAAATATGAAGCTCAATATTCATTGGTAGTAAAATGGATAACCCCTTAGCATATGCACATATAAATTGTTCTATTGCATGATGTATGCTTATCCTTTTATAGTAAGTGCATTGAATTCAAATTTGAATATGCTATTATGTAATTAAGCATGCTATAAGTGTTTAGATGCTATATCTTTGATATAATACTTTCATGATCTTAATAATTTTATCAAATGTTGGTTTGTGAATTCTATTGTGTATTGGGCATGAGTGCATGAACTATTGGTAGAGCATATGCACACTTTGCAATTCATTGTTGCTCACCTTAAACGCATGTTTGTATTCCTCTAAATGATTTAATCTTGCTTGTCATGGCTATTACATTCTTTATGAGGAACATGTATAAAATATGGCTGTGTGTCAACATATATTTGTGATTTGTCTATTTAATTTTTGTACTTTTTGATTATCACAAAAAGGGGGATAATTGTGTGATAATCTTGAAGTTTACTTCATGCATAGTTTAAGGGGGAGAGCTTGTGTATGCATGGTTTGAGGGGGAGAGTTGTTTACTTTATGCTTTAATTGATTATTTTGTATGTGCTATGCAAGGGGGAGTCATGTTTACTCACATTTAATTTCAAAAATGCATTTTGAAATCACCTTTTAAAAGTCACAAATTGTGAATTATTGTGCTTTTTAGATTATGTGATTTATTTTTGTTGTTAGATGATTTAATGTTAGATAGATTAATCAAAAATAAATTTTTGGTCCAAAAATTGGCTCAAAATGTTGCCAAACCATCGCCTCAGCATTCTGTGCGCAGCGCCTCGTCCGTGGCTCGCATCGCCTCAAACGATCGCAAGCATCGCCTCGGGCGTTCACAATCGCCTCAGGCGTTCTCCAGATCGCCTCAGGCGATCTCGGTTTTTAAAGACTGAAAGCTACGGCTTTTGTTCATTTTTTCTGCAACATTTCGTGTTTTTCACCCATAATTCGAGATTTCTTCATAATTGTTATAATCGATCAATCCTAAGCCTTTCCAAACCATCAATTTCACTTTCCAAACAACAATTCTTCCAATTGGATTTTTGCAACCCTAACCCCATTTCTCAAAAAAATCGAAAATTTACCTCAATTCTCTCAAATTTCTGGCAAAATGTCTCGAAGCAACCGAGAAGAAAGAGAATCAAGCCGGAGGAGACGCTCTAATTGATCAACTATGAATTATACGGGTCCTCCACTTGATGGTAAGCCAATTCCGGAAGATTATCTTACTCGCAAATTATATCCGGGTTATGTCTTTGATTTCGATTTCCTTAGAACTTCCCAGCTCCCTATTCTTGATTGGATTCAATTCCAACAATGGGAAATTTTTTTCAAACCCCCTAGAAAGAACGATTTTTTGTATCCATCCATGATCTATTCTTTCTATGCCAATCTTGAATTGTTTGAGGGTGATGGTGAATTAACTATCAAAACATCGTTTGCAATCGTCCAATTGAATTCAATAGCACTGAATTAGGACATATTCTTCGCATTCCTTCGGAGGGTCCAGCTAAATTTGCTCTAGCTACTTGGCCTAATGATGGGGTATGCGATCCTGCCCAAGCCTTGTATCTCATATTTGGCGGAACTCCCCAATGTCCAAACCAATCTTTTCTTGTGAATTCTATTCCTACGAACTACCAAATCCTTCACAAGATAGTGATCACCTCGATGATCCCTTGGGATGGTGATCGTCTTAGGTTGAAATTCTCTGATGTATACTTGATGTATTAAATCATTACCATGACCCCCTTCAACCTACCAAGATTCATTATCCAAATCTTTAGGAACACCGCCCATAATCCTAAAAAGGTTATTCTCCCATTCGGCCGTGTCTTAACAAAGATTTTTCTTCATTTCAACCTTCCTTTCTATGACAATGAGAAACTCCCTATCAAGTCCAAGGACACCTTCAATCTTAGGTGTTTTCTGTTTAACAAAATTTCTTGGAATCCTTCCACTTCCTGTTGGGTTAATGATCCGGGAAACTTACTTTCTGCTTTCAATCCTAAAGACCACCCCTCATTACCCATTGATAGGATGACTAGTGCCCAAAGGCTTCATTTTCCTTTCTTGATTGAACCAAATCTCGATGAGCCACCCATTCAGCATCAATCTCCCTCTACCTTTGATGACATGATGAATATTGGGGCGGATATTCCAGCTCCTGATAGTCATCAACCTTCCTCTTCTTTTGAATTCAATCAAGACGCCTTTACTTTCTTTACTTCTCAATTCCAAAGCCTTCGTGAGGATATGAACTCTCAATTTCAATCCTTGAGAGTCGACATAAATTCTCAATTCCATTCACTTCGAGATGATGTTGCGTCTCTTCGGGCTTACCAAGACTCCTCGAGAGAAGATTTGTCGTATTTACGACATGAAGTGGACGCTCTTCGTTCTCAGTTTTCCAGTGCTCACATGGACGAGGATACTACTCACGAGAATGATGGTGATGGTGATGGTGGCATGGATTGAGTTGTCTTTGTTTTAGTGTCTTTTATATTTTATCCTTTTGTAATTATTTGTAAGGATACAATGATTTAATTGATGTTGGAATTAGTTTATTGTGTATGTTGATGGATTTTAAGTTGTTGATTGGATCTTGAGTTGATTGTGTATTACTTGGATGGATTTATGGTTTATTCATTTTTAAAGGAAACTATGTCCAATTTTCTTAAAAATCCTTTACCTTTTTTATTCTCACAAAAAGGGGGAGAATGTATGTGTAAACTTGGTGTAAACTTGATTGATGAAATGCTATTTGCAACCTAATTGTTTTTACAACTTGTGACACATTTTGTAAAGGTGATAAAAATGCACATTGGAACATTGTTTATCATTGCATTCATTAAGGGGGAGTTTAAACTCTCTATGCATTGCATTGTTATAAGTTTTATTTTCTTTCAAGTTTACCGGGTTTTGTGATCATCAAAAAGGGGGACATTGTTGCGCCTTAAAACGCTACAACTCTCATTAATTATCGATTTTAGTTTTGATGATTACAAAACCTATGCATTTAGTACTAATGATTTTTATTGAGTATGCAGCATAAGTTATCATCAATTTTGAAGATTGTCGAAGTTTTGAAATGCCAAAGAAAAATTGTCTTTTGGAAGACACGGATCGCCCCAGGCGATGAGTGCCATCGCCCCAGGCGATGGGTGCCAGGCGAGGATCGCCACGCCCATCGACAGAGGCGATGGCCAGGCGAGCATGCGAGGATGATCGTCCCAGGCGATGATGACCATCGCCTGAGGCGATGGCAACCATTTGGCACTTCGCCCCGCACATCGACTGACGTGATACCGAGGACCGCGCGCATGGACGGAACGCCTGAGGCGATTGATCGATCGTTTGAGGCGATGGCTACTTCGCCTGAGGCGATGCAAGATTTGAAGGAGCTGAGGCTACGGCCTTGATTTTGGCATTGGATCGCCTGAGGCAATCGTCCCATCGCCTAAGGCGATCTGAGGATTTCTTGACCGTTGGAACGCGGCGATAGGTGATCGCCCGAGGCGATGTCCGAGGCGATCGAGGAGTGATTTCAGCCTTATGTGTAGCAACGGCTAGTAGGAGCCTAGGGAGCCTCCTACACTATAAATATTGATGCTTTGGAGCATTTTGAAGCTAAGGAACAAGCCTACAAACTTCCACAAAGTCTTGATAATTATTATTTGAATTTGCATTGCAATCTCCATACATTGTTGTTGTATTAGAGCTTGTAATTCTTATCTTTCTTACAGTCTTGTTCTTCGTGTGAGTACACCATGAAGGTGCTTTTGGTTTGATTTCTTGTAAAGGTCCTCCAACACCAAAGCAAGTTGGAAAATTGTAAAGTCATCAACAAGTCTAGTTGGTGCAAGTGTGTGGCTATCCTTGGAGCCCTTAAGGCCAAGAAGACTCGTGAAGAGTGTTGGTAGCTCGGGAAGAGCTTTGTATACTCGTGAAGGGTATTGTGCTCGGGAAGAGCGTTGTGTACTCGGGAAGAGTAGTGTGCTCGGGAAGAGCGTTGTAAACTCGGGAAGAGTTGTTGTGTGGCTAACTTGGAGTCCTCAAGTCCAAGATCTATTGTTCTAGTGGAACCTCGGTTGGAGGTTATCTAACCGGGAAGAGGAGACGTAGGCGATTCATCGCCGAACTTCTATAACAAATCCTTTTGTTATTTATTGCTTTATTTCCTTTACGCATTTATTTATTTTATTCTTTGCATTTATCGATTGACTAAAGGCTTCCGCAAGCGCAAACTCAATTATTTTGCAAACTCATTTTAAAACGCTAAAGTAGCCAAGGAATCTCATTCACCCCCCTCTTCGATTCCAACAGGTTCCCAAAGGGCTAATCCGTTCCGGACCCAAGTAGGATTGGGTACCAACAGTAATTTTGTTTGATGACAGGTACTGCAGAAGCAAATGTCTGATCGCTTTTATTTTAAACAATTATTTCCACTTTAGCGATTTTATACCGCAAGTGTACGGTGTCAAGTTTTAGTATAATGATCTAGAAGTAAGGATTGTCGAACCCACGAGGACTCATAGTAATTACCAAATTTAACTAGCGTTCTATATTTAACCTACGAAATTGTTTGAAAGATAAACTAAATCACTCAACTCCAATATTCAACCGCACCACAAAGAATTAAGATAATAAACAGTAGAGATAAATATCGAGACTTCGGTTCACTTGAGTAATCCCCCACAATTTACCTACTAGTTCTAATTAAAATTAATGCATCTAAGGTGACAAGTTTTCCGGTTATATCCAATATACTCTCTCGAGCTATATTAAACATAACACTTAATTGCAGTAAGTAACTCTCGTTCACTTATTTAACAATTTAATGTTGCATACGTTCTATGAAAACCCTTAGCTTTCGATTACTAGATATCTATAGCTATCACTCGTGTATTTGACGTCATCTCTCGATCTCGGTCTGAAATCCACGGTTTATGTTATTGGTTCCGTATTATCATCTCTCGATCTCAATTGTAAACTAACAACATTCAAAGAGTAGCTAATCCTTTAAAAGTATTAAAAGCATAACATAAACTCAAAAATAACAATAACTCAATCAAAAACTAGAATTAAAACTGTGGGTTCATACACAAGATCCCCTTGTCTCGATAACAAACCTAGCCTAGCATATTAACGGAAAAACAACGTTTTATAACATTTAACAACATTATAAACATTGGAATTCAAAAATAAAACTAAACAAAAGTTCAGAAATACTAATAAACACTCGATGTTGAATCGTGCGTCGATCCGTTGTTCCCGTCTCTAGCTGCGTTCCTTTGAATCGTTTTGAATGATGTTTCTCTTCCAATGGTAGGCTGCCTATCCAGAGCTGAAAGAACCCTTTCTTTGACCTAAAAACTTCCATTTATTTGTTCCTTTTCGAGCCCAAGAGGTCTGGTACCAAAAATAGCCCAAAAACTTAATTAAGGAATTTTTTAAGTTTTGGACTCTGCGTGCGATCGATCTCTTCGATTGTGGCGATCGATCGCCTTCAGCTTTTTCTCCTCGACGATTGGTCTCTCGAGATAGGCGATCGATCGCCTATATGTTCTGCCCCAAGGCGATCGATCGCTTGGTTTGTTGCGATCGATCGCCTATCGCTTCAAAATTCCAGCAGCTCTCTGGCTTCAGGCGATCAATCTCTTGTGATAGGCGATCGATCGCCTGTTGCTTTTATCATCTTCTAGTCTTTTTCACATTTTTTCTCATGGGTTGCCTCGTCTTGTCACAGTTCCACCTTCTAGTCCATAAAATGGGGTTTTTCCAGTATTTCTTGCACTTCTACTGGATTCCTGGAATTATAACAAAACACAACCAAAAGTATAAAATCTTCCAAGAATCACTATTAAAATCGCAAGAAATATATGCAAATATAAGTGTAAAAATGACACTTATCAACTCCCCCAAACTTAACTCTTGATCGTCCTCGAGCAAGAATATAATTAAAAACACTGAATTCACAACAGTTAAGTGACATGGATCATTTCGTGCTCATATGTTTATCTCAGAACTTTTACACATACAACAACAAAGAATCCTTCAAATCATTGGACACAAAGTGTTTTATCTTTAAGTCAAATAACAGTTTCAAATTCTGAACGTGTGTGTGTGGTGTTGTCAATCCCAAGTATCATACAATCATCATAAATCAAAACAGTTGTCAAGATTGATATCGGGGGGTGGGTTGCCATTCCACACCCGAGTTCAACCAACTTGAGCTTCAATAGCTCGTGTTCTTGAAATAATGCACCGAGAGATTATATCGAGTTCGGTTACAAAACCGAGCGGAAGACACTCGACATAACCCACTCTAAATCGATTAAACATTTGAAAGGTATTTTAAAGATATGCAAGAAAGTAAATAAACAAGCATTTGTTTATGGAAGTTCGAAGGTGGTGTAATCCTTCTACGTCTCCCCTTCTTCCACCTCATGGAAGGATTCCACTAGAAGACTTTGATTTATACAATCCCGTTGTACAAACCCGATCCAGTTGGGAATTCCCCATCCAACTAGAACTCCTAGCAACTCAACTATGTATGTTCTTTAATGTCTCACATACAAAGACCTCTCATCGATTGTGATAAATCATCAACCGTTACAATGATATTCACTCTTCTATTTAGCTCACAAATACAATGAATAGAGTGAATACAAAGGAACAAATGATTCCATAATGAATCTGATACATCAAGGTAAGAGGTGCCAAAGGTTTGAGGAGTGCTCTTCATTTAGTAGCTTTTGTCTTTTAAGTTCCTCAATTGAATCCCAAGTGGGTTTGCTTTGGAAGGCTTGGATTGATCTTCAATCAGCTGTTATTGAGCTTCCAAATCATGTATATAGCCCCAAGTAATGATATATACGTTAGACACAAGAATATACCCGTTGGAAAAGGTTCTGTACCATTCTCGAGCTTGCAACGGTTATATTCTGGTTTCTGGGCTCTTTGTATTTCGGACAGGACTGGCCGGATCAGCTTGGGCAGATCAGTCTGGCCGGATCAGTATGGGCAGATCAGTCTGGCCAGAACAGCTTGGGAAGATCAGTCTGGTCCGGATCAATCTGGGCGGATCAGTCTGGTCCGGATCAATCTGGGTAATCAGCTTGATACAAAACAGATTGATGAACTTGCTCTTCTGATCTGTTGCTTGTAGCTCTTGATTCTTTGATTTCTGGGCAAAGTGATCTACATAAAAGTTGTAGCCCTTTTTCTTAGCTTTTCACGGAATCAAGAATCGCTCAGATTTGAGTTTGTATGAGAGAGTTATGCTCAAAATACAAGGCAATGCTCCTGCTGTCTGTTTGCTGGATGCAGCAGCATATGACGTGACTTGCAGAAGCTTTTTGGTCATCTTAACGTCCGATTCAGTCTTTGACTTCCAAAGATGACTTAGCTTTCCAACCCACACTGAATCGTTCCGTTCCGATAAGCGAGCTAAGAGTTATGCCCAACAGACTGACAGTTGCTTGCTGAAACAGCTTGCTGTTTCTTCGCGGTACATCTCAATCTTACAGGCGTCTTTTCTCCTTGATAACATTCAAACTAGCCTATCTGTTGTGAAATATGACTTTTAGTATTTTGAGTTGGCTGTTCAACCTCTTTGGAAGCACGCCAGTTTGATATCCGAGCTATGAGATATGATCGAAACAATCCGCTCTGTCAGGATTTCAGACTTGGTCCAGCTTGATATTTTCAAGCTACTTCTTTGTAATTCATCAAGCTCTTAATTATGATCTATGAACTGCACACTTGATGAAATATGTTAGCAACACAATAACAAATTTTGTTAACATCAAAACCAAGATTATTCGGGTTTCCAAAATCCAACAATCTCCCACTTTTTGATGATCACAAAACTTGAATAAAAAATATGAACATTAATGCACAATGTTGCATAACAAGAAAAATCATATTTTTTAAACAACATATTTCTCCCCCTTTTTGTGTGAATAAAAAAGGAAGACAAATAAAATTTACTCCCCCTCAAGGATTGAGATTAAACTCTACCCCTTAATTTTAAAATGTTTGAAAATTTGAGCAAGTGAGGGGCAAATGGGGTAGGCTAAACAAATTTTAAAAAAATGCAATGTACATTAATTTTTGAACAAAAATAATCTTTTGATGATGCATGTAGCATACTTGGCAACAAATTTGAATTTCTTGACAAAACTCAACAATGTCCATCTCATCTTTCAGCGGTGACATCACACTTAGTCCAACTTTGCAGAATAAACTGTATCTGCTCGTTAAATATTAGGCTGCAAGACCTATACCGTTGCAATCCTCTATGCGTCTAGTTTGCAACGCAAAAAACGGTTCGTCATTTGGACATCCGAGCGAGAAGTTATGCCAAATTTCCCAAAGTCGCTGCAAGCTGCCAGAAAACTAAAATGCTTCAAAAATTGTTAGATAAAATCTCAAAATAAAAATTTGAAACTTAAAATGAGTTTAGAACAGTTTGAACGAGAATTTGAACATTTAAAATAGATTTTAAAATTATTTTCGTGTAAAATGTTTGCAATGAAATTGATTTTTATGCTAAAAATTTTCATACACCGAATTTCGAAAAATTATGCTATGAAATATTTCATGCTCATGAGAAAATTTTGAAAATGATTTTAAAAGATATTCGCTAAAAAAATCGGTTAAAATGCTTTCTAAGAACAACCCGCTCTGATACCACTTGTCAGGATCGATTCCGAGGGGTGGGTTGCCATTCCACACCCGAGTTCAACCAACTTAAGAAGCTTCAATAGCTCGTGTTCTTGAAATAATGCATCGAGAAATTATATCGAGTTCAGTTACAAAACCGAGCGAAAGACACTCGACATAACCCGTTCTAAAACCGATAAAACATTTGAAAGGCATTTTAAAGATATGCAAGAAAGTAAATAAACATGCATTTGTTTATGGAAGTTCGAAGGTGGTGTAATCCTTCTACGTCTCCCCTTCTTCCACCTCATGGAAGGATTCCACTAGAAGACTTTGATTTATACAATCCCGTTGTACAAACCTGATCTAGTTGGGAATTCCCCATCCAACTAGAACTCCTAGCAACTCAACTATGCATGTTCTTTAATGTCTCACATACAAAGACCTCTCATCGGTTGTGATAAATCATCAACCGTTACAATGATATTCACTCTTCTATTTAGCTCACAAATACAATGAATAGAGTGAATACAAAGGAACAAATGATTCCATAATGAATCTGATACATCAAGGTAAGAGGTGCCAAAGGTTTGAGGAGTGCTCTTCATTTAGTAGCTTTTGTCTTTTAAGTTCCTCAATTGAATCCCAAGTGGGTTTGCTTTGGAAGGCTTGGATTGATCTTCAATCAGCTGTTATTGAGCTTCCAAATCATGTATATATAGCCCCAAGTAATGATATATACGTTAGACACAAGAATATGCCCGTTGGAAAAGGTTCTGCACCATTCCCAAGCTTGCAACGGTCATATTCTGGTTTCTGGGCTCTTTGTATTTCGGACCGGACTGGCCGGATCAGCATGGGCAGATCAGTCTGGCCAGAACAGCTTGGGAAGATCAGTCTGGTCCGGATCAGTCTGGGCAGATCAGTCTGGTGCGGATCAATCTGGGCAATCAGCTTGATACAAAACAGATTGATGAACTTGCTCTTCTGATCTGTTGCTTGTAGCTCTTGATTCTTTGATTTCTGGGCAAAGTGATCTACATGAAAGTTGTAGCCCTTTCTCTTAGCTTTCCATGGAATCAAGAATCTCTCAATTTCGAGTTTGTATGAGAGAGTTATGCTCGCAATACAAGGCGATGCTCCTGCTGTCTGTTTGCTGGATGCAGTAGCACATGGAGTGACGTACAGAAGCGTTTTGGCCATCTTAACGTCCGATTCAGTCTTTGACTTCCAAATATGACTTGTAGATCTTTGTCTTAGCTTTCCAACCCATACTGAATTGTTCCGTTCCAATAAGCGAGCTAAGAGTTATGCCCAACAGACTGACAGTTGCTTACTGAAACAGCTTGCTGTTTCTTCGCGGTACAGCTCGATCTTACAGGCGTCTTTTCTCCTTGATAACATTCAAACTAGCCGATCTGTTGTGAAATATGACTTTTAGTATTTTGAGTTGGCTGTTCAACCTTTTTGGAAGCACGCCAGTTTGATATCCGAGCTATGAGATATGATCAAAACAATCTGCTCTGTCAGGATTTCAGACTTGGTCCAGCTTGATATTTTCAAGCTACTTCTTTGTAATTCATCAAGCTCTTAATTATGATCTATGAACTGCACACTTGATGAAATATGTTAGCAACACAATAACAAGTTTTGTTAACATCAAAACCAAGATTATTCGGGTTTCCAAAACCCAACAACAGTGTTGAACAATAACAATCAAGATTTTCATCCAGTATCTCATATACCTAATTTTCAAGCACTTCTCAACTAATGTAATCAATTCCTAGACTTGGATCAAAAGGACTTTTAAAGCTTATAACGTTAGGCCTTTTGGTGTCGGTTACAAAGAAAAGATAGGTTAAGTGCAAGGAAGAGAGTATATCATGTAAAGTTCATTTTTATGCAGCACATATCGGATTTCTCTTCTTTTCTTTTAGCCTTGCCCGCTTTGGGTCTTCTTTAATCAATTTTTGTTTGTTTGTTTGTTTTTTTTTTCAAGGCTTTCTCTATCCTTTTCTTTTTCTCAATAAGCTCATCAAATATATACATTTATGCGCATCTAATGAGATTCATCATACTCCCTTGGGTTGAAGATAAAATCTTTCATTTTTTTGGCTAAACAAGGTAGGTATAATGAGTTTATCAACAAAAGTCGAATGGTGGCTAATTTCCATTCTTATTCAATCAAGCTCAAAGTTGGACACTAGGGATAAATGGAGACAAGGTAGGCTTGAAAGGCTCAAACTTTCCAAAGATCGCCTAAATCATATCCAAGTCTAGTTCATATTTATAAAAATTTCGCCTCAAAGTGCCATCATCAAATAGGTTCTATGATTACTCTAAGATGTTCAAGACATGTTATCAAGTTCACACATATCATCACTACTTTAAATGTAATCAACAACTTCATGACTCAATGTGCTCAAATTATTCCTCATTTTCAACATGTCAACTCAACTCAAAATATTTACAACATGTTTACAATCATCAAGATTCAAGTCATAAGTAGAGTAAAACTAATATCATCATAGCATGGAGTCACTACTTTAATCCAATTACACTAAAAACAACTTTCCATGCTCTTCATAGGACTCATCAATATTAAGCTAAAATCATAGATTCCACAGCAGTAGACATGTTCAGACACACAATTAACCATATTAAGACTCAGTATCAACACCATGCACACCTCAAATATACGCAAAAAAAAAACAATCCCCATCTCCACAATATCAAATGACAGTTAAACAAATACTCCCCCAAACTTAAATAATACATTGTCCTCAAGGTAGTGAACAAGAATAAATAATAGGACAACGTAATACCTGTGGTGACAACCGTCAGTGGTCGTCACCCTCATGCGCATCGGCATCGCCATCATCATCATCTTCGTCATCAGCGGGGGGCGGGTATGGCTGGAGAGTGGGTAGCGTGGTGAAAACCAAGTGGGGGTGAGCTTGAGCCACGACTGTATGCCAATAATAGGAGAACCATAGGAACTCTCTCATTTCGGTGCGTAAGTCCTCCTGATTCTGTAAAATCTCCTCTTGGTTGCGCCGAAGTCGTCTATTCTCGCCCTGCATTAATCTTTGTCGAAAATTCATAGCCATCAACTCCTCCTCAAGAGATTGGAACCGTTGAGCATTGGTAGTTGGGTTGGCTATTGTAGAATAGCAACGTAGACCAGGTCGGCTCGATGACTCGGGCTGCTCGGTCGCTTGTGATGGCCCTGATTCTGACTCGGGCTCCGGCGGCAGTCGAGGAAGGCGAAGAGGGATGAATGGCACACTTGTCTCCTCATGAGACTCCCAAGGTACCTGTTCCTGGCGGCACAGCTCAGTGACTAAAGACGGAAAGGGTAGACCAATCATGGTAGAGCCTTCCACCGCTAATTTCATCGAGGAGTATATGATGCTCCCAATATCCACCGAGCGGCGTGTCATGATAGCAAAAACCAACACCGCTCTCTCCTTGGTAACCACAGCAGTGTGAGTAGATGGAAGGACTCGATGAGAAATAAAGGTAAACCAGATGTCTGCCTCTGGTGTCAACCGAGTCTTCTTGCAATGTCTGATCTGCCCCTCCGAATTCAGAATCCATTCCGCCCCTTCCCCGCATATGGTCTCAATCACTTCATTGTAGTCAAGGTGGTGATGCAAATAAGCAGAGTATTCATCGTCTCCTATATTCGGCATATATGCGATTGATTCGGTCGCTATCAAAAAGAAACTTCTGCCGCCGAATAGTCAAATACGGTCCGTTCACTGCGACCTTAAAATTTGCATAAAATTCCTTGACTACGGGGATGACTGCATGGCAAGGAGGTGTCACAAATCGTAACCACCCACGGCGTTCCGCCTCTCGGAGGATGGCCGAATCTGGTGTGTCCATGTCCATTCCCATCTCCCTTACCAAAGGCCTAGTATGCCATTTTTCATAAAATTCAGATGTGGCAAGGTTAGCAAAGCGGGTCGTGTCATAAGTCGGGGTGGGGGTTGAAGAGAAGCCCCTCCTCTTGGTTTCTTTCTAGGTTCCATGATATGAAATGTATGAAGACGACAAGCAACGCCTCAATAAGTTCCTACAATGTCCAACTTGCCTCACACCACTTCCAAGAATTTACTTAGCACCACCAAGCCTCAACAACATCAATAATAGCAAGCTTCTAACACCAATATCCAAATTAACTTTCCTACCAACAAAGAATTCAAATCCTTTCCAACTTTCCCCAAATATCTAGTAATTAAGCATGACCCTGAAATCTCAAGCCAAGTTACCTCTAAAATTCGAAACTTTGATGGAGTGTGGTCCTTGGCTTGGAGTAATCTCCCCTTGGTGCTTGAATGTCCACCCAAGCTTGTAATCTGTAGAAGAAATTTGCACAACTTAGCTAATTGTAGTGGAGAGGAAAGGAATTTGCGATTGTATGAAGAATTGAGAGGAGATTTGGAAGGAAATTGGGGATGTGGGAAATTAAGGATGAAGGAATTAGGGATTTGAGAAGAAGAGGTATGGTGAAATTGTGCTGAGTGAGTGAATCGAGGCTTTTTAAAAAAAAAAATCGCGACAGGCGATCGATCGCCTCATTTGATGCGATCGATCGCCTGTGTCCAGTAGCCAATTTTAAAAATTTCATGTTGAGGCGATCGATCGCCTAATTTTAAGCGATAGATCGCCTACCTCCAGTGGCTTTTGTAAAAAAATTATGTTCAAGGCGATCGATCGCCTCATATGATGCGATCGATCGCCTGACTCCAGTAGCGATTGGCGATTTTTGCTTAACGAGGCGATCGATCGCCTGCCTCCAGTAATTTTTTTTTTTTAACAAGCTATTTCCTACAAAGAAGAAAATTTAAAAAGTTAAATCCAAACCAAAATCATGAAACTATTTACTAAATTCAAAAACGAAGGAGAAAGAAGAAAAATTAGTTCTTGATTTATAGTCCCAAGCTGGACTTCTTGCGTCTGTCACTTCATTCAACAAAATGGACAGTGGTGCACTCTGGTATACTGAAATCATGCCCGTGGTAGTGCTTCAATCGCTGTGCATTCACTGTGAACGTTCCCTTGGTTGGATCATAGAGCTCGATTGCACCCGAGGGAAACACCTTGGAAATACGGAATGACCGGACCAACGAGATTTAAGCTTGCCTGGAAACAGACGTAATTTGGAGTTAAATAATAACACCATATCTTCTTCCTTGAAATCACGTTGACTGATCCTTGCGTCATGCCATTTTTTTGTCTTTTCTTTGTAGATCTTGGAATTCTCATATGATTGGTTCCGAAACTCTTCCATTTCGTTCACTTGGAGGAGACGGTGATCACCTGCAGCAGTTAAGTCTAAGTTTAGATTCTTTATTGCCCAATATGCTTTATGTTCCAGTTCAACCGGAAGATGACACGCTTTTCCAAAAACCAACCTGTATGGTGTGGTGCCAATAGGTGTTTTATATGAAGTTCTATATGCCCATAAAGCATCATCTAACCGTAAGGACCAGTCTTTTCGAGAAGTATTGACAGTTTTTTCTAAAATGCGTTTTACTTCCCTATTCGACACTTCCACTTGCCCACAAGTTTGTGGATCTAAGGTGTTGCAACTTTGTGGGTGATTCCATATTTGCTTAAGAGTTTGTCAAAAAGTTTGTTGCAAAAATGTGACCCACCGTCACTAATGATTGCCCGAGGGGTACCAAATCGAGTAAAAATACGTTTTTTTCAAAAACTGCACCACCACTCTAGCATCATTAGTGCGAGAAGCTGCAACCTCAACCCACTTTGACACATAATCGACCGCAATTAGTATATAGTAGTGTGAACATGAAACTGGAAATGGTCCCATAAAGTCGATGCCCCAAACATCGAACAATTCACATTCAAGAATATTGTTCAAAGGCATCTCCTGTCTCCTAGAAATGTTACCAGTTCGTTGACATCTATCGCAAGCTGAAACATACCTGTATGCATCTTTAAATAATGTAGGCCAATAAAATCCATATTCCAGTACCTTTGCAGCAGTTTTGTTTGGACCCATGTGCCCCCCTACCTCGCGATCATGACAATGGCTCAATATAGATGACATCTCCTCCTCTGGAACACACCTCCTGACATGTTGTTTGCACAAACTTTGAACAACAATGGTTCTTCCCACGTGTAGTGTTTAACATCAGATAAGAATTTCTTATTTTGATAAAAGGTCATTTGTGGGAGGATACCGCTAACCAAATAGTTTGCAAAATCGGCATACCAATGTAGGGCAAGAACTTGAAAGAGCTGTTCATCGGGGAATTTTTCGTTGATTTCTTCCACTTCATTATCATGTTTCTCAATTTCAAAATTGATCCTAGATAAATGATCCGCCACTATGTTCTCTACACCCCGCTTATCCTTAATTTCTAAGTAAAATTCTTGCAATAAAAGAATCCATCGGATTAAACGTGGTTTAGCGTCTTTTTTAGCAAGAAGATATTTAAGTGCCGAGTGATCAGTGTACACAATTACTTTTGATAGACAAAGATAAGAGTGAAACTTATCGAAAGCAAATACTACTGCTAGAAGTTCTTTCTCAGTGGTGGCATAGTTTTGTTGTGCCTCATTTAACGTTCTACTAGCATAGTAAATAGTATGAAATACCTTATTCCTTCTTTGTCCCAATACTGCTTCGACAGCTGTGTCACTAGCATCACACATCAACTCAAATGGTATATCCCAGTCAGGTGCTATCAGAATAGGTGTTGTTACCAATCTCTCCTTGAGTGTCTCAAATGCCTGCAAGCAATCATCATTAAAATCAAATGGTGCTTCTTTTGTCAACAAATGAGATAAAGGTTTTGAAATTTTAGAAAAATCTTTTATAAATCGTCTATAGAACCCAACATGGCTTAAGAAACTGCGAATTCCCTTCACTGATACTGGTGGAGGTAGTTCCTGTATCACTTGTACCTTTGCTCGATCCACTTCAATACCCTTTTGGGATATTTTATGGCCCAAGACTATACCTTCTTGTACCATGAAGTGACACTTCTCCCAGTTTAGTACTAAGTTGTTCTCCTCACACCTTGTCAATACGAGATCAAGATTATGCAGACATGCATCAAATGAATTTCCAAACACAGAAAATCATCCATGAATACTTCTAAAAACATTCCTACCATGTCATGGAATATCGACATCATGCATCTTTGAAACGTAGCAGGTGCATTACATAACCCAAATGGCATTCGCCTAAATGCAAATGTACCATAAGGACAAGTGAAGGTGGTCTTCTCTTGGTCCTCAGGTGCAATTGCTATCTGATTATATCCCGAATAACCATCTAGGAAGTAATAATAATCATACCCAGCTAGTCTCTCTATCATTTGATCAATGAAGGGAAGGGGGAAGTGATCCTTACGTGTAGCTTCATTAAGTTTTCTATAGTCAATACAGACTCTCCAACCAGTGACTGTTCTAGTATGTATTAATTCATTATTCTCATTGGTAATAACAGTCATACCTCCTTTCTTTGGTACACATTACACCGGACTCACCCATGCACTATCTGAGATAGGATAGATAATACCTGCATCGAGTAGCTTAATCACTTCCGCCTTGACTACTTCTTGCATCTTTGGATTCAAACGGCGTTGTGGTTGCACCAACGGCTTGTAAGTGTCTTCCATCAAAATTTTATGCATTCACATCGATGGGCTTATTCCTTTTATGTCCGCCACTTTCCATGCAAAGGCTTGCTTGTGCTCCCTCAAAATCCTAAGGAGCTTCTCCTCGTCAATACCTGTCAAAGATGAAGACACAATTACTGGTAGCGAATTATTATTACCCAAATAAACATACTTGAGGTGAGTTGGTAGGGTCTTGAATTCAAGATTGGGTGGTTCTTCAATTGAAGATTTCTGTGGCTTAATGTCCCTTTCTCCCAGCTCTCCTAAATTATTGCTTTGACGTCTAATGTAAGGAGGGTTAGCTCGCATCTGAGCAACAATCTCTTGTTCTTCTTCATCCTCAAGCATGTCCTCATCATTAGTGAGATAAGCTTCCACTGCATCTTTGCATTCTGTTCGAAATACCATGTCAGATAACACATCAACATGGTCAATACTAAAACACATATGCTCGTCATGTGGGTGTTTCATAGCCTTAAAAACATTAAAAGTAACTTGATCCTCCCCTACACGGAGGATCAACTTCCCTTGATGCACATCTATGAGTGCTTTGCCAGTGGCTAAGAATGGTCTTCCAAAGATCAAGGGCATTTCAGCGTCTTCTTCCATATCTAACACGAGAAAATCCACCGGGAAAATGAATTTATCCACTTTGACAAGTACATCCTCGATGAGTCCTCGAGGGTAGGTGATAGATCTATCCGCCAGTTGAAGTGACACTGTAGTGGTTTAGGCTCGCCTAATCCCAACTTCCTGAAAATTGACAGTGGCATTAAATTAATACTCGCACCCAAATCACACAAAGATTTAGTAAATGAAATAGAGCCAATGGTGCAGGGTATAGAGAAACTCCCTGGATCTTTTAACTTAGGAGGCAATTTGTTTTGTACAATCGCTGAACACTCCTCTGTTAAACTTACCGTCTCATGCTCTCCTAATTTCCGCTTATTTGGTAAAATTTCCTTCAAAAACTTATCATAACTAGGCATTTGAAGTAAAGCATCAGCAAATGGTATATTGATATGTACTTAAAAATTTCAAGAAATTTTGCAAAACATGCATCTACCTTAGCTCTTTTTAATGCAGCGGGAAAAGGAGGTGGGATTTGTACCTGCATTGGTGGTGTGATGGGTGTCTTGATAGAAGACTTACCTTTTTCTTCAACGTATGCTTCAGTCTGTTCACTTTCCTCTATTTGTACGTCCTCAGCTTCCTCTTTCTCCTCAATAGGTGGTCCGGTTTGTTTACCACTTCTCAATGATATAGCCTTTACTTGCTCCTTCGGATTTTCCTCGGTATCACTAGGCAAGGTTCCTTGCATTCTTCTTGACAAAATATTCGCCAACTATCCCACTTGAGTCTCCAAGTTCTTTATTGATGCATCCTGGTTCTGCATTCTATTCTCCGTTGATGTAATAAACTTGGTCAGCAACTCTTCCATACTCGGCTTTGGTGGATAACCCGGTGGAGGTTGTGGATTCAAAACATTCTTTTGGTTAGACCAAGAGAAATTTGGATGATTCCTCCACGGTTGGTTATAGTTGTTGGAGTAAGAGTTACCCTGTTGTGGCCTGTTTCCTACAAAGTTAGTATTTTTGGTAGATTGCACAAAATGATTACCTGCTTGGCATTCCATGCTCTGATGGTTGCTTCCACATAAATCGCATATGACCACTTGAGCTTGCATCGCTGTCATGCTCAAGCTATCCATTTTCTTATTTAACGCCTCCAACAGAGCTTGTATCGATGTTACCTCATCAACTTGATGCACCCCAATCGGTCTTTTGTGCACATTCCTTTCGGACTGCCACTGGTAACTGTTGGATGCCATTTCTTCCAAGAGTGTGTAAGCTTCCTCATGTGACTTTCTCATAATGGTACCTCCTGCAGTTGCATCAATCATGGATCTATTAGCAGAAAATAAACCATTGTAAAATGTTTGTACCTGAAGCCAAATCGGAAGGCCATGATGTGGGCATCTTCGAAGTAGATCCTTTGACGCGCTCCCAAGCTTCATACAGTGTCTCCGGATCATGTTGCATGAATGTGGTGATATCATTGCGCATCTTAGCTGTCTTGGAAGGAGGGAAGTATTTTGATAGGAAGGCTTGAGCCATCCCCTCCCAAGTAGTGATCGACCCTGCAGGCAATGAAGTCAACCAGCTCTTAGCTTTATCATTTAAAGAAAAGGGAAAAAGTCATAACTTGATGGCATCGTCAGTGACGCAATTGTGCTTGAACGTGTCGCATATCTCCAAAAAGTTGGAGATATGAGCATTAGGATCATCAGTAGGCGATCCTCCAAATTGCACAGAACGTTGAATCATTTGAATTATGGCAGGCTTGATTTCAAAGTTATTAGCCTGAATCCTTGGTCTAGTGATGCTAGATGGTGCCTTGAAAAGTTTGTTTGTGCATAGTGCATCATAGATCTTATAATTGGCACTTCATCGTTGTGTTGTCCACCATTCCCTCGATTATTCTCGGCCATCTCTTTAGTTTCTTTACGAAGTCTTCTACAAGTTCATTCAATCTAGAAGTCAAGTGGCTCTAATATAGGTCTGTCACTTCGTAGCATGAACTAAAAAGACAACTCACTGCAAAATTCAACACAACGAAGGAACAACTGTAGTGAAATCGTGTAAACCGTAATAAAAGTAAATATAAAAGAAATATGGCTAAATTATAGTCAACTAATCTCCTATGATATTACTTAAACTAGTCCCCGGCAACGGCGCCAAAAACTTGATCGCTTTTATTTTAAACAATTATTTCCACTTTAGCGATTCTATACCGCAAGTGTACGGTGTCAAGTTTTAGTATAATGATCTAGAAGTAAGGATTGTCGAACCCACGAGGATTAGTAGTAATTACCAAATTTAACTAGCGTTCTATATTTAACCTACGAAATTGTTTGAAAGATAAACTAATTCACTCAACTCCAATATTCAACCGCACCATAAAGAAGTAAGATAATAAACAGTAGAGATAAATATCGAGACTTCGGTTCACTTGAGTAATCCCCCACAATTTACCTACTAGTTCTAATTAAAATTAATGCATCTAAGATGACAAGTTTTCCGGTTATATCCAATATACTCTCTCGAGCTATATTAAACCTAACACTGAATTGCATTAAGTAACCCTCGTTCACTTATTTAACAATTCAATGTTGCATACGTTCTATGAAAACCCTTAGCTTTCGATTACTAGATATCTATAGCTATCACTCGTGTATTTGACGTCATCTCTCGATCTCGGTCTGAAATCCATGGTTTATGTTATTGGTTCCGTATTACAATATCATCTCTCGATCTCAATTGTAAACTAACAACATTCAAAGAGTAGCTAATCATTTAAAAGCATTAAAAGCATAATATAAACTCAAAAATAACAATAACTCAATCAAAAACTAGAATTAAAACTGTGGGTTCATACACAAGATCCCCTTGTCTCGATAACAAACCTAGCCTAGCATATTAACAGAAAAACAATGTTTTATAACATTTAACAACATTATAAACATTGGAATTCGAAAATAAAACTAAACAAAAGTTCAGAAATACTAATAAACACTCGATGTTGAATCGTGCGTCGATCTGTTGTTCCCGTCTCTAGCTGCATTCCTTTGAATCGTCTTGAATGATGTTTCTCTTCCAATGGTAGGCTGCCTATCCAGAGCTGAAAGAACCCTTTCTTTGACCTAAAAACTTCCATTTATATGTTCCTTTTCGAGCCCAAGAGGTCTGGTACCGAAAATAGCCCAAAAACTTAATTAAGGATTTTTTTAAGTTTTGGACTCTGCGTGCGATCGATCTCTTCGATTGTGGCGATCGATCGCCTTCAGTTTTTTCTCCTCAGTGATTGGTCTCTCGAGATAGGCGATCGATCGCCTATATGTTCTGCCCCGAGGCGATCGATCTCTTGGTTTGTTGCGATCGATCGCCTATCTCTTCAAAATTCCATCAGCTCTCTGGCTTCAGGCGATCGATCTCTTGTGATAGGCGATCGATCGCCTGTTGCTTTTATCATCTTTCTAGTCTTTTTCACATTTTTTCTCATGGCTTGCCTCGTCTTGTCACAGTTCCACCTTCTAGTCCATAAAATTGGGTTTTTTCCAGTATTTCTTGCACTTCTACTTCCAAGAATCACTATAAAAATCGCAAGAAATATATGCAAATATAAGTGTAAAAATGACACTTGTCAGTTTCTGACTGGTACTTAGACAGTGGATGTTCTCGACACATGACGGGAAACATCGAGTTGCTGTCTGAAATCACACAATGCACTGGTCCTAAGATTACTTTCGAGGATAACTCAAAGGGTAAGACCGTGGGCAAGGGTAAGCTTGTCCATGGTAACATTATTATAAATGATGTGCTCTTAGTTGAAAATTTATGCTATAATCTGATTAGTATAAGTCAATTATGTGATAATGGTTATACTGTAGAATTTCACAAACACACTTGCACTGTCAAATCATCAGATGGTAGAACCATGCTTGTAGGAATCAGGAATGGAAATACTTATAAGATTAACTGGAATTATGTTCAACCCGATAATCCTACTTGCCTCATCGCTAATAATGATAATAAACACTGGCTATGGCATAAACGCTTGAATCATATTAGCTTCAAGACTATTTCTAGCCTGTGTTAACATGATTTAGTTATCGGTCTGCCCAAGATCAACTTTTCTAAGAATAAGATATGTGAAGCTTGCCAAATGGGCAAACAATCAGATCATCCTACAAGAACAAGAATGCCAAATCCTCATCACGTTGCTTAGTAGGTGTTTGCAATTGCTTATGAAAACTGCTTATCTGCTTTTCAGATAAAAAAAAAAGCAGTTTTGGGTGTTTTATTTGTTTGCTTCTGCTATTGCTTCTCTAAAAATAAGCATAAAAAAGCAGAAGTAGAGAAGCAGGTCATGACATGCTTTTGACTGCTTTAAGTTGTTTTATGGCAATTTCGTAATTAATTTAAGTTTATTAAGCTGCTTTTTTATTTAAATAACAAACACTCAATGATTTTGCTTAAAATCAACTTTTTTCAACTTTAAGCAAAAGCAACATAGAAGTGCTTTGAATAAGCAATCGCAAACACACCCTTAGAATTATTGCATATGGACTTGTTTGGTCCCATACCAATAACAAGTTTAGGGGGAATGCGGTATACTCTTGTTGTTATTGATGATTACTCACGTTTTACATGGACAATATTTTTAAGTAGTAAAGATCAGACCAGCTCTAGATTAATCAAGTTGCTGAAGCGCGTTCAGAATGAAAAATCATCTGGTATAGATAGGCTTCGAAGTGACAAGGGCATTGAATTTTCAAATCAGAATCTTGAATCCTTTCTAGAAGACCAAGGAATTAAGCATGAAATCTCAACAGCTTGAACTCCTCAACAAAATGGAGTTGCAGAACGACAGAACAGAACGCTTAAGGAAGCAGCAATGACAACTTGCTGACTCTGGTATATCTCAAAAGTTCTGGGCAGAGGCTATCAATACTGCATGCTATACACAAAATCAGTCTATGATTAACAAGAAGTTAAACTTAACACCATATGAAGTATGGACAGGTAACATGCCGACTATCTCTTACTTTCATGTATTCGGCTGCAAATTTACCTCCATAACAATGGTAAGAATCATCTTACCGCATTCGAAGCTAAGTCAGATAATGTAATATTCTTAGGATATTCATCTGTTAGTAAAGCATTTCGTATTTTTTATAATCGAATTTTAACTGTAGAAGAGTCAGTTCATATAGTTTTTGATGAATCAATGTGTATTAAGAACCACAAGGAATTAATGCAAAATCAGATGGAAAAATATGCATCTCGAAGCTAACAATGATGATGAGATTGCAGTTAACAGGTCAAGAGACAATCCACCAAAACCTGAAGTACCAGACAGACCGGATCAAGGCACTGAAGTTATACAAGATCGAGTTGATATCGCTGATCCGGGGTCATGAACTCTAATGTTAAGACAGATACTGACAATGTCAATACTGCTTCTCCATCAGGACCAGATGTTCTCGAACCAAACTACCGCTGGATTAAGAGACATTCCCATGATTTAGTGATTGGAAGTCCATCTGCACCTATAAGAACCAGAGGACAGCTGATGGATGAATTCACTCACGCTGCATTCATATCCAATCTGGAACCCAAACAGATTAACGAAGCTTTGACTGATTATAACTGGATAGAGGCCATGCAAGAAGAGCTCAACCAATTTGAACAAAATCAACTATGGAGATTAACTCCCAGACCAAGCAATCTGCATGTTATTGGAACCAGGTGGGTCTTCAGAAACAAGCTAGATGCAAATGGTGTGAGTTAGGAACAAGGACAGACTGGTTGCACAGGGCTTCAGACAAGAAGAACGAATCGACTTCGATGAATCCTTTGCACCAGTCGCCAGACTTGAATCCATCCGAATCTTTCTGCATACGCCGCCTTTAAAGACTTCAAAGTATATCGAATGGACGTGAATAGTGCTTTTCTAAATGGTGAACTTCAGGAGGAAGTCTACATAGAGCAACCTCCTGATTTCATTAATCATTCGCTTCCAGATCACGTATACTTACTTAATAAAGCAGTTTATAGACTTAAAAAAGCCCCCAGAGCCTGGTATGACACCCTGTCTCAATTTCTTCTGGATCATGATTTCCAGATCGGCTCAGTAGATAAAACCTTATTCAAATTTGTTAAGGGGGAACATACTTTGTTAGTTCAAATATATGTTGATGATATTATTTTTGGGTCAAATAACCCCAAGCTTTGCGAGAAATTCTCTAAGTTAATGCAGGGACAGTTTGAGATGAGTATGATGGGAGAATTGTCATTCTTCCTGGGTCTACAAGTCAAACAGCTCAGCAATGGAATATTCATCAATCAAACCAAGTACACCAATGAGCTACTCAAAAGATTTGGAATGGAGACTTGCTCAAGTGCTTCAAGTCCAATGAGTCCATCAATCAAGCTAGATAAAGACGAAGGGGGAACGGCCTGATATTATGTTTTTAGTCTGCATGTGTGCTAGATTTCAATCTGATCCTAAGCAATCCCCCTTCATTGTTGCTAAGCGTATTCTTAAATTCTTGAAAGGATATCAGAATGTTGGTCTCTGGTATCCCTAAGATCCGAATTTTAACTTAATTGGATATTCAGATGTTGACTATGCAGGATGCAAGATCGACCGCAAAAGCACCAGTGGAACATGTCAATTCTTAGGTGAAAGATTGATCTCATGGTTTAGCAAGAATCAAACGTCGATTGCCACATCCACAGCTGAGGCAGAATATCTTGCCGCCGGAAGCTGTTGAGCTCAAATGCTCTGGGTTCAACACTAGCTCAGAGACTATGGCATTCAAGCTGTTGAGTCACCAATCTTCTGCGATAACACAAGTGCAATTGCTATCCCGTATAATCCAGTATTGCTCTCTCGAACGAAGAACATCGATATCAGACATCATTTTATTCGAGATCATGTTATCAAAAAAGAGATTCGGATAGAGTATATCTCTACAGACAAGCAAGCTGCAGACATCTTCACCAAACCACTAGCAGAGGCTAAGTTTAATTATTTCCGTCAAATTCTTGGCTTAATAGATTTATCTTAATTTGTTTCACACTTGTTAATTTCGTTCTTAACGATTTAGTGTAAGCATAGACTGATAACACAATGGTCAAATAAATACAGGCCGGTAATGTTTACCAGACCCATCTCTATCGATCTGATGTTATCCCATTATCTGTTTCAAAGCACTTATAATCGTTCTCAAGTAATATTTAAACAGCCCGGACTGATCTAACTTTAACCGCCTTACTTCACATGCATCCTGACCGTTAAAATTCAAATTTCAAAATTTCAGTCATCGAGATACCGACACGTGTCTGTCATCTCCTATTTATCAGGCTGTACATTTCATTTAGTCTTTTCACTTTTTACAATTACTGCAGTCTGATTATCTCTCTTCAAGATCTTTCCGTCTTTCCTACTTACTTTACAATCACTCAAATGGCAATTATCACTCACAACTCTCTGTCTGTTGAGTTTGATGTGATTTATAGGACCGAAGACCCATATATGGTGACTATGTTCAAATCCTTGGAAACTTCAGGATTAAGGAAATTTCTGGAATGTGGCATGGTGATATATGAATCGGAGATTAGAGCTTTTCTCCAACGTCGTTTCCCACAAGACGTACATCTCTTCCTCCGTCAAAGGCAAATCTATTGAAATTTCTCAGGCGACGCTTACAGAGACCTTTGGGCTTCCTACCGCCGGAATGTCCGACTTTGCTCATCTATCTAAGGCCACTCTTGATTACTTTCAGGGCCGAGTATCCATCTTTGGACTGAATCTACAGCCATCATTCAATTAGAAAGAGATGATGTTCAATTTCCAAGTACTGTGTGACATTGTTGGTAAACCACTGCTAAGCAAGGATGGAAGCTTTGATGCAGTCACTTCTGAAAAGTTCGTAGTAATGACTGCTATCCATTCTGGACTGAAGGTGAATGGGTCAGCTATTCTGTTTGGCGTTCTGTTGGAGACGGTCATTTCAGCAAAGCAGGCTGTCTGTTTCACTGTTCCACTCATCAAGCTTTTGGAATCTATGAACATCGAGCTGTGAAAATCGTCAGCACTCAATCCCTTCAAAATCCTTAATCCCAAGGGATTGGCTCTACTCAAGTCAAAGAGTGCTCCCCCCAATCCTTCTGATCTTTTGGCTGTCAAGATGGAAGTTGGTAAAGATCTGACCGCTTATTATTTTAAACAATTAATTCTCAGTGTAGCGATTCTTTACCGCAAGTGCACGGTGTCAAGTTTTAGTATAGTTAAATGAAAGTAAGGGTTGTCGAATCCACAGGGACTAACGTATAAGTACCAAATAAAACTAGTAAAATTATTTTTAGCCTACAATTTAAAAAGAGGGTATATTAACTACTGCAAGATTATAACTGAAGGACCCAAATAAAATAAGAATAAATAAAATGAATGGATTCCGGATATGCAAAGGAATTTCACTCGAGAAATTTATCTCGCTCTTCGTTCAACTATGTTATCTTTAAAGATTCGTTTGAATAAGCAATTACCCAACAATTGATTCTTAAGGTGAAAGGTTTTCGTTATTATTCTTTACACTCTCTCGAGCTATATAGAAACTAATATCAAATTAGAACAAGTAACTCTTGTTCACTTATTTACTAATTCGATATTGCATAAATCTTCAAAATCTCGTTACTCTAAATCTCTCGATTCAAAGACTTCACGTATGTGATTTTATCTCTCGATCTCAATCTTAAACATACATCATGAATTAATGTAGCGTATTATAACGTTATCTCTCGATCTCGGTTATAACTCACAAGATTAAATCAAAGTTAGCTAGGCTTTGATCTTAATAAGCATTCAATTCATGAACAATAAGATACCAATACACTCAAACACAATCGAATCAATAAATCAAACACAATTAAAATCAAACTCAATAAAATAAACTAGATTCAATTCAAGACAAATCAATAAGATGTTAAATTGTTTCTCAACCTCAAAAACATCCAAAGATAATGTAATATCAAATAAATATGAGTTTAGAAATACGATAAAAGCTGGAATGAATCCGTGCGTTGCACCGTAGTTTCTTCTCTTGCACCTTCCTTGCACTCCGGAATTGGCTCGCTCAAACTTGGATGAAGAACGGAAGAAGATGATTTCTCCTCCTTGTTGGCGGCGGCTACTAGGGTTGTAGGGTGATAAAAATCGGTCCTCTCCCTCTCTGATATGATATCTTCTGGTATGGAAGAGATATCCTCTTTAAACCACCGAAGATCACGTTAATTTTGGAAAATCATATTTTCAGAAATTCGCTTCTCGATCGATAGAAAAGATTTTTCGATCGATCAGTGCACTGTTCACTTCAGCGTTTAAAAGTTTCTGCCTCGATCGATCGATCGAGATTTTCTTCCGATCAATCGACACTTCGAAAAAATTGGTGCTGAACTCTCTGCCCGGCTCGATCGATCGGTACATATTCTCGATCGATCGAGATTTTGCAAAATCTGAATTTTCCACTTTTTGGCCTCGATTTCACCCGTTTCCTTGATTTTAGCTCATTTCTTCCATTTCCAACCTATTTTCCTGAAACAAGCAAATAAACACCAAAAAGCGTAATTTCATCCAGGAAAAAGTACTAAAAATGCTAAGAAATTACAGCTAAAAACACTTAAAATCTAAGCCTATCAAGATCAGGCTGCTGGAAAGAAGACAAGGGTCAAGCGCAAACTGACGGTACAGACTGACTTAGATGAAACCTTGTCTGCCTCGACTACATCACCTGTCACCAAGCCTTTACCTAAGAAGCCTCGGACCCAACCCGCCAAGCCACTGACTCAGGCGCCGACCAAATTGGTCACAGCTGTGCCCCAGGTAACATCAAAAATCCCAGCAGTCAAAGTCGTTATTAAAGAACTAGACGACTACACCCAATCTGGGAGCAAGCCTTCGGTTGTTGTTGGAAAGGGCAAAGTTGTAGTGACTGAGCCTGCCTCCTCCAAGCCCAAATCAGCCGCACAAACAACAATTGATCTGGCTATGGAGGACATTGAAGAAAAGGTCCAAGCTCTCGCCGTTATATTCGATGAATGGCTAATGTACAGAACGATGCATCACTTTAATATGTTCTTCGGAAAACTCAAGCGCCTACACCAGATGGAACAAAAAATTCTCCAGAGCACTGAAACAGATGATGTCTGCCAAGCCTTGGCTCAGAAAGATCTATTTTGTGCTAAACACAGGCTGAGGCTGGCAAATGCCCTCGTCCAAGCAAAGAAAGACAACTTTGATATAACCATTCTAACTATCATGGACGATAGTGCGGTTATAGCTCTGTTAGAAATGGACGTACTCACTCTGCACATGGCCGTCCGAATGCATCGACAAAGGCTAAATATTTTTACTCCTCCTACCAGTCCGACTCAGCCAACCACAGCAGGGTCTGAGGCAGAGCAGATGAGTGAAAGGTCTGTTGAACCTATTAAAGAGTCAGCGGAGCAGCCAATGATTAATGCTCCGTCTACTGCGGAGGTTGAAGACAGGGAAATATTATTGGACCCTCCTACCATCCTTCTTCCCTTTGCACCCTCAAGCTCTAATGTTCAGATCAGCACTTCAGCCTCCCCAGAGAATGCTGTCATAGAAGACATAGTTGATGTGGGATGCGCAATGTCTGAAATTGTTCAGAACTTACACCGAGAGGAGCCTGCCCAATCAATCTCTCCTCCTATTTCTAAAGCCAGCTCACCAGCCCATAAAGATCAGGCTGCTGCAGACCTTGAATTTTTGAATATATTTTCTGCGGGTCTCAGCGAGCTGATCCGATCTGAACAAAGCAAGTCTACTGTGCCGGCTACCTCAGTCTTTTTACAAGATTTTGCGCAAAAGCTCGACCTCGCACAACCCTCAGACTCTACTGCAAAAGGGAAAGAACTGGCCGTGCAACCTACTGAGGAAATCCCAGACTATCTTGATGATGCTCCATCAATCGCCAAGTCCATACGAGATATCTGATAACTTTATCTTTCTCTCCCAACGAGTGAGAGAAGTTCATCAAAGTCAGCGGACTACATCTCTGAATTCTGACTTATTCAAGGACAAAATGATGTCGAGCATCAATATGATCCAGCTTGGTCTGAACAGTCTGTTCTCCCAACAAGCAACCTACAAGGCTAGTCTGCGAAAAGAACAGATTGAGTTGGCTTCAGAAGTCAAAACCGCAGATGCAATATCCCTTCTCACCCAAGATAATCATCTAGATTCTATGTGTGCTCAGCTTACGCAGATAATCGAATTTCTTCAAGAGTTTGCTGATGCCAAAAGGGGGAAAAGAAGTCAGCTCAGTCGAGGAAAATGAGAGCTCAGCTGAGAAATAAATAAATTACTTGTAATGAATATCAGTTAATGTATTCATCAAAGTGTTTATAAAAGTCTTTTTCTCAGTCTGTTCTTTTATTTTGAACAAAGAGACTCAATCGATCTTAACTCCTTAAAACACTGAAGAAGATAGTTAGTTCATTTATTTTGAACTTAACTCCCACAAGAATAAGGAGAATAAAAATAAAGGATCTAGGTTTTGTCATCATCAAAAAGGGGAAATTTGTTAGTTCCGGATTTTAAAGATGACAAAACAGACCAGATCGATGTGTACCAGATCAGAGTCAACGAGAAGTCAAAATAGACCAGATCGATGAAATCAGAACGATGTAGATCAGACTAGAGTCAACCAGATCGATGCAGATGAGATCAGAACTTATTATAACTGCAAACATTGTCTACCAGTCCGAACTACCTAATTGCTATTTATTGAAGCATTTAATGCTGCAATTAATGCTGAAATAGACCGGAGACTGAAGTTACCTTAAATGGTAAAGAGACAAAGCGGATATTCTCTGACAAGCACCGATAGAACAGAATAGAGGAAGTTTAAAATGGCAATATGCAGTCTGCTCAGAAGTTGACCAAAGTGAAGAGTTGCACAGAAAAAAGAAATATTGTTGTTGGTATAAACAACTATATAAGGATGCAACTTAAATGCTCAGTAGAGAATTTTTTGATCGATCAAGAGATTGAATAACACACGCTTACAAGTTAAAACATTCATTCTTGAGCAGAACCATCATTGAAAGATTTTATCTTGCCAATTTGCCCAAAATTCTTAAAGCACGTCTTATTGTATTATTTGATCATCTAAAGGATCATTTGTGCTTAGAGTAATTCACTCTAATTTTGTATTTGTGCTAAGATAGAAGAGTGAGATTTGATTGTAACTGTCAGACGGATTGTGCCTGAACAGATTGAGAGACTAGAAGTTTCAGTCTGGTAGTGGGGTAAATCCAGCTAAATCGGGGTTGTACAAAAAGTTGTATTACTCAAAGTTTTCTAGTTAATCCTTCTTTGATTGGAAGAAGGGGAGACGTAGAAGGATTTGCCTTCGAACTTCCAGAAACATATCTCGTATACTTACATTTCATACTACCTTGCATTTCATAGCCATCAACCGTTCTTACTAGCTAAGAACAGACTGTTTTCGTACTTTCATTTCAGTGGTCCGTTCTGCTTAAGTACTGGTTAAGAAACAGATTTCATTTACTAACCTGAGTGAAATCAATAAGAGTTAATTTTTGGAGGAGTGTTCATTCAACCCCCTCTAAACACTCCCGTCCGATCCTAACACTTTTCACCAATAGAATATATATAGCTGGGGTATTTTTTCTATAAAAAAATAAAGTAGTTATAATTTTCAATAGCAACAATGAAAAATGTAAAAGAAAATATATTAAATTGAAAGAAAGAAAAAAGAAATATTAAATATTTGTGTATAAAAATATATACACAATGAATATTTTTTGTGTTTTAAATTTTTTTAGTAAAATTATATTATCTTAGTCCTTCTAACAGTTTTTTTTTTTAAATACCACCAGTGACATGGCGGCGGGTTAGAGGGACCCCTATCAATTTTTAGAAACAAAAAGAGTCATACATGAGAGGAGACTAGACAAAAACATCTCAATTTTCGTGTTGGGTGCATCGATGGAGCTTGGTTCAAATACTGAAAGAGTTCCAAGGCACTACGAATTGATTAATCGATGTTCACCTTTCCAAAGCACAGTTAAACCGAAAATTGGTTTGAGGCAAATTTCCGGTTTGAAGCTAATCGCTTTTATTTTAAACAATTATTTCTCAGTGTAGCGATTCTACCGCAAGTACACGGTGTCAAGTTTTAGTATAGTGATATAAAAGAAAGGATGTCGAACCCACAGGGACTAACATATAAGTACCAAATAAAATTAACAAAATTATATTTAACCTACGAAATAGATGATTAATTAACTAATTAAACTAAAGAATTAAAAACTCAAAAATAAAACAACTCCTTTGAAGATGCGAAGGAATTCCGCTCAAGAAATCTATCAAGATGTTCGTTCAATTATGGTATCATCAATGATTTGTTTGTTAAAACAATTACTAATCAATCAATTCTTAAGGTAACGGAATTCCGAATATAATCAATACACTCTCTCGAGCTATATTGAAACTAGTAATAAATTGACACAAGTAACTCTCGTTCACTTAAACCAATTTAATACCGAATAAATCTCTATGAAAACCGTTGATCTTTTAATCTTTTAATTTAAAGTGACCACGTATTTGATTTACTCTCTCGATCTAAATCTTAAACATACAACATGAATTATTTTAGCATATTATAATTTCATCTCTCGATCTCAATTATAATTCACAATTTCAATCAAAGGTAGCTAGGCTTTGATAGCATTAAGCATATAATTCATGAACAAAAGATATTAATTCACTCAAACACAACCAAATCAAAGATTCAAACACAATATTCCTTAAACTTGACAAAATAAACTTAATTAAATTAAATTCAAATCAAATTAATAAGATGTATAATCGTCTCTCGACCTCAAAAACATCAAATAAATATGAAAATCAAATTAACTAGAGTTTAGAAATACGATAAACGTAGGAGCGACTCCGTGCGTTGACCGATGCTTCTTCTGTCGCTTCCTTCCTTGCATTTCAAAGGATTCTTCAACCTTCTCTTGCCTTGTTCTTCGGAGATTAAAGGCGGCTCAAGAATATTCAATTAGGTCTGATAATAATCTGAATTTTTCGTGCCCTCTTTCCTAATTTATAGAAGAATTTGGGTGGACCGTCCTCAAATTAGCATAGAATTCCCTCACTAGTGGGACCACCGCATCAATAGGTTGTTGGATGAATTCAAACCACCCCCGTCGCCTAGCTTCTTGAATGACCGGGCATTCAAGCTTATCCAAACTCATTCCCCTTTCGCGACTGAGGGGTTTGCGGTGATAGCTGGGGAACAATTCCGCCGCTACGGAATTCACAAAGCATCGCTCATCATAATCTGCAACCGAAGTAGTGGCTTCGACTTGCTTATGCTTTCTCTTTGGCGCCATTGATCAATTTACAATTCTTACTTCGTCACTCCCAACCACAACAATAAATCACCAATATCACAAACCACAGCAAGAATTTACAAATCTTACCAACCAACCTTTCACTTCCCCAAAATTTAACTACTCAATTTCTAAATTCACCAAAAACTTAAACCTTATATATCCAAACAACAATGTTCACTAAATCATGGATATAGAGAAGAGTTGAAACCATATACCATGAAAATCTTGGTGATGGTTTGGAATCTTGCTTGAGTTCCTCCTTGTTGATGAAATCTCCCAATTTCAGTTGTGGATCTTCAAATCTGTTGCAAAAGGTGTGATTAGATGAAGCTTTGAAGCTTATATTGCAAGATTTGTGAGTGTGTGGGAAGATTATAGGACGAAATTTGGGATTAGGTCAAAAGGGGCGATTTTTGCTTGGAAGAAAATTGGTAAGGTTGAGTTTTTGTGCTTTGATACTGCTGATATCTGATGTTAAAAACGAAAATTTTTGTTTCTCGATCGATCGAGAGTTTCCGCTCGATCGATCGAGCGAGACAGAAAAAAATTTTCTTCTCTTTATGACCTTTCGCGATCGATCGGGAGTGAAATCTCGATCGATTGGTGACACCAGAAAAACTTTTATTTTTGCAGCCCATGGTCGATCGATCGAGCTTTAATCTCGATCGATCGAGCCTTCCAGACCAATTTTACCCACTTTTTTCACTTTTCAAAATTCGATCCGCCCCACCAGTTGGACTCATTCCATTTTTCTGCATTTGAAAATTAACGCACGGAGTTAGGCTCGAAAAATAACAAAAAATTAAATAAAAAAACAATCAGACTAAAAAAAAATTGAAAAACAAACAAGGGATAGAGGAAAGTTCTTAATTTATAGTCTCAAGCTGGACTGTCACCTCCGTCTCAGTGGTCCATTTTTGCTTGCTCCTTCGGGTTTTTCACCGTATCAGTAGGTAGTGTCCCTTGAGCTTGTCCATGAATTATAGCTGCTAGTTGCCCCACTTGAACCTCAAAGTTTTTTATAGATGCATCCTGATTTTCCATCCTTGTTTCAGTCGATGAAATTAACTTGGTCAAGAGCTCCTCCATACTCGGCTTAGGCACATTCCCCGGTTGTTGTTGTGGGTTCAACACATTGTTTTGGTTAGACCATTGCAAGTTCGGATGATTTCTCCACCCCGGGTTGTAAGTATTGGAGTATGGGTTGTTGGGCTGCCTGTTTCCTACATAATTCACGGATTCATTAGACTGTATGAATGGATTGCCTGCCTGGCACTCGGTGCTTGGATGATTGCTTCCACATAATTCGCAAGTGATAACTTGAGCTTGCATTGCTGTCATGCTCATGTTATCTATCTTTTTGTTTAGCGCGTCCAACTGTGCCGAAAGAGCAGTGATGTCATCAATTTGGTGAACTCCAGCTGGTTTCTTTGGCACATTTCTCTCCGATTGCCATTGATAGCTGTTAGAAGCCATCTCTTCTAAGAGTTCATACGCTGCTTCCGGTGTTTTGCGCATAATGGATCCTCCTGAGGATGCATCTATCATAGAACGGTTAGATGAAAATAAACCGTTATAAAAAGTCTGTACCTGGAGCCAAATAGGAAGACCATGGTGTGGGCATCTCCTAAGCAAATCCTTGAAATGATCCCACGCCTCATATAATGTTTCAGGGTCATACTGTCCGAATGTGGTGATATCGTTCCTCATCTTTGCCATTTTGGAAGGGGGAATGTATTTGGACAAGAATGCTTGTGTCATCCCCTCCCAAGTTGTTATCGATCCTGCAGGTAAAGAGTTCAACCAAGCTTTAGCTTTATCTTTTAATGAGAAAGGAAATAACATTAACCTGATGGCGTCGTCAGAAACGCCATTATGTTTGAAGGTGTCACAAATCTCCAAGAAGTTGGAGATGTGAGTGTTCGGGTCATCAGTGGCTACTCCCCCAAACATCACGGAATACTGGATCATCTGTATGATAGCTGGCTTTATTTCAAAATTGTTGGCTTGAATGGTTGGCCTTGTAATGCTTGAGAATGATCCATGAAAAGCTGGTTGAGCATAATCCATCATCGATCTTGGATTCAGTGCTTCATTGTTCGCGCCCCCTTCTTGATTGTTATCAGCCATTGCTCGAGCTTCCCTTCTTTTCCTTAGACATGTACGCTCGATTTCTGTGTCAAACGGCTCGAGTGTGGGGTTGCTACTCCTTAGCATGCACCAATAAGATGACTACCTATAAAAATAAACCCAAAGGAAAAATACGAATGTAGTAAACCCAATGGTCAAGAGTGACAAACAAATAAAACAAAAATAAAAATGGCTAAATTATAATTAACTAATCTCGTATGATAATATAGAAATTAGTCCCCGGCAACGGCGCCAAAAACTTGATCGCTTTTATTTTAAACAATTATTTCTCGGTGTAGCGATTCTACCGCAAGTGCACGATGTCAAGTTTTAGTATAGTGATATAAAAGAAAGGATGCCGAACCCACATGGACTAACATATAAGTACAAAATAAAATTAGCAAAATTATATTTAACCTAGGAAATAGATGATTAATTAACTAATTAAACTAAAGAATTTAAAACTCAAAAATAAAACAACTCCTTTGAAGATGCGAAGGAATTCCGCTCAAGAAATCTATCAAGATGTTCGTTCAATTATGGTATCGTCAATGATTTGTTTGTTAAAACAATTACTAATCAATCAATTCTTAAGGTGACGGAATTCCGAATATAATCAATACACTCTCTCGAGCTATATTGAAACTAGTAATAAATTGACACAAGTAACTCTCGTTCACTTAAACCAATTTAATACCGAATAAATCTCTATGAAAACCGTTGATCTTTAAATCTTTCAATTTAAAGTGACCACGTATGTGATTTACTCTCTCGATCTAAATCTTAAACATACAACATGAATTGTTTTAGCGTATTATAATTTCATCTCTCGATCTCAATTATAATTCACAATTTCAATCAAATGTAGCTAGGCTTTGATAGCATTAAGCATATAATTCATGAACAAAAGATATTAATTCACTCATCACAATTTCGAGCGCCTTTAGCTTCCGAGTCTGACTTTCTCTGCCTCTCTCGATCGATCGAGTTGAAGCTTCCGATCGATCGAGCTTTCTTCACATTTTCTTGCCAACTCTCTGCCAGTGTCGATCGATCGAGAACAAATTTCCGATCGATCGAGAGTCTCTTTTCTTTGTTGGCCAAAACTTCTGCCTCTTTCGATTGATCGCCCTTCTTGTCCGATTGATCGAGAATGCCAGAATTCAATTTCTTCGTTTCTTGGCTTGATTTGATCCGTTTTCTTCCTTGTAGCTCAATTCTTCCACATTCCACCTAGATTCCTGAAACAATCAAATAAATACCAAAAAAGCATAACATCTTCACGGAATCTACACGAAAATATATACAAATCAAAGCCAAAATATGCGTAATAATCAACCCTATCAGAAGCAAACCCCATTTTTATCTTGTTTGAAATGCCTAAAGTTCCTTTTAGTTGCTATGGTGGATTCAAATCTTTGTATGTATGACTTGCGCTTGGATGCTTTTGTTTTTAGTGATACGATAATTATCCCATTTACTTTTGCCGAATTTTCTATAGTTATGGGGCTAAAAGATATAGGTCACCCGTTGACCTTGATGTCATTGGAATATGATATTGTGAAACGTCATTTTGGAAGAAAACTAAGTAGCGTTAAATAAGGAAATATCGTAGCAAAACTTCATTTAGTAGCAGATAAACAAGATGATATCCATGTTGAAGGTTTTGTAAAGTTGTATATTATTTTTGTTTTCAATTGAATCTTATTCCCTACAAGCAATTGTATGACTCGTTGATTCCTGTTGACGACTTTAGCAAGATGTGTGACTATGCATACAATGTCGTGTATAGGTTTTAAATGAAGAAACAGTAAGTCATGTATCAAATAGTGAAGGGAATTTGGGGAAAAAAGAAATATTTAGATGGTTGCGTAGGTGTATTGATGGTAAGTTGGATTTGACATATAATTCCATTACTATATTTTAATACTTACTACTATATTTTTAATTTAGGCATGACTGTTAGAATATATTCCATCACTTTAAAAAACTATCGAGTCACATTTGTGACATCGTGTGTGTGTGTGTGTTTGATTGGCTAAATTTAATCGCTTTATGTTGAAGAATTAAGCAATGAGTTATGGGTTTCTATGCAAGTGCTTGGAAGTTATCGGCTTGTTGGGAACTTATTTGTCTCCATTTTCATGGTTAAATTTTTTGGATTGATTCGACTTCATTACACTAGCAAGATTTCATTTCAACATTATTTAATTTACATTATTTCTAAATGATTAAGTTAAGCCCAAAATAATTTAAAAACCTTATAAGAGTTGAGTTAAATGATATATATTGGTAAGGCCCAAAAATAAGTAAACTAGTATCCCTTCCTAAGATAGTTGGGCTGATTACGTTGAAACATAGAGATGCCCAAACATATCAATAAATCTAGGGGAAAGTTCAGGCCGGTACCCAATGGTAAAACTTTATTCATCATAGTCCAGGAAAAAAAACTTGCAATAATTTAAGTCAACTTTAGGTTAAAATGACAAAAGTGCCCTTAATAAAAAAATGCGGCAATCTAAAAAATTTTCAACCTGTTACAGCACTTCGTTAAATCTCTTTCTTGCACCACTGCGATTCAAATCTCCTCGTAATCTCTCTCGCCAGTTACGATTTCTTACAGTTGGTTTTTCTCTTCATCTTTTCGATTTTCTGTTTCATCACTTCGTTCCAGATTTTTTTTAATTCCAGTATGTGTGTGTGTATGTGTGTAAGAGTATATATATATTGTTTGTTGCCTTTTGCGGTTTTTTAGTTATTATGCATTGGTGTCCATGCTTCTTTGCTCATTTTCAGAATTTACAGTTTGAAATTTGCAACGAAGAAGATGACCCAGATAAAAAATAACTGGTGCACGAAAATTATAAAAAATAACTGGTGCACGAAAATTATTAACAGTAACTGGTGCACGAAAATTATAAAAAATAACTGGTGCACGAAAATTATTAACAGTAACTGGTGCACGAAAGATTGAAATCAGTAACTAATGCATGAAAAACCAGTAATTGATGCACGAAAATTAAAATCAGCTACTGATGCACGAAATTGAAAATCAGTAATAAATGCACGAAAATTAAAATCAGTCATTGATTCACGAAACATAGAAAAAGTATGTGATGCACGAATCATAATCGCAAGTGGGTGATGCACGAACCATTTAATTTCGTGCACCAGTTATTATATTTCGTGCACCAGTTTGTTTTTTGTAAATTTAGTGCATCAGTTAATTAACACAAAGTTCGTGCACCAGTGTTTTTATTTTCGTGCACCAAGGTTATATTTTTGTGCACCAGTTACTTTTTATGGTTTTCGTGCACCAATTACTTTTTATGATTTTCGTGCACCAATGTTATATTTTCGTGCACCAGTTACTTTTTATAATTTTCGTGCACCAATTATTTTTTCTCTGGGTCATCTTCTTTGTTGCAATATCTTGATGCCAGACTGTAAAATTTGGAAATGAACAAATAAGCTCGGACACCAATGCATATCTTACTTCTTCATACATATGCATCAATCAAAAGCCATGGGAGATTTTTTTTTTTTTTTTAAAAAAACATACCAACGAACTTTCGCTATCTAAAATTTAGCATAAGTATTCAAATTTATAATCACATACACACACAGTATACACACACACACACGATGGAATGCACATAACAGATTCGGAAATTATATGTGCAGAGTAGCCCGATGTCTTCTTCGATTCAAAAAGTTTCCAAATGCTGCGAACAATTTAGATGCTTCAATTCAAATATATTTCATGTGCATAATATTTTAGCAATAACTTTTAGGTCGGGGCGACGAGATGAAGCGACAAGATGATGAAGAAAATAATGATCTGATAATCGCCGAAAAATTAGAGATTTACGTGCAGAGGGGGAATATGAATGACGTAAAGAGTTAATGTGAAATTAGGTTCAGAGTTTTTTATAACTTAAGGGTATTTTGGGAACTAAAAAATACATTTGCAAACCAACTCTTTAAAAAGTGAACTTATGTGAATTTAATTCTCTCATACATTTATTTTTTTGTAAACAATATTTTTTGCCAGACTTATTTGAATTAACTTTCTGAAAACAGCACCAATATGCAATTTCCACATAAATCTATGTACCTTTTAAGAGTTGGGCTAGCCTGGGTTAAAGCCCAGGCTAGCCACCTCTAAGTCTCGTCCCTACAAAAGCACAGTTAAACCGAAAATTGGTTTGAGGCAAATTTCCGATTTGAAGTAAACCCCATTTTTATCTTGTTTGAAATGCCTAAAGTTCCTTTTAGCTGCTAGGGTGGATTCAAATCTTCGTATGTATGACTTGCGCTTGGATGCTTTCGCTTTTAGTGATACGATAATTATCCCATTTACTTTGCCGAATTTTCATTTCTTATGGGGCTAAAAGATATAGGTCACTGTTGACCTTGATATGTCATTGGAATATGATATTGTGAAACGTCATTTTTGAAGAAAACTAAGTAGCGTTAAATAAGAAAATATCGTAGTAAAACTTCATTTATTAGCAGATAAGCAAGATGATATCCATGTTGAAGGTTTTGTAAAGTTGTATATTATTTTTGTTTTCAATTGAATCTTATTCCTTACAAGCAATTGTATGACTCGTCGATTCCTGTTGACGACTTTAGCAAGATGTGTGACTATGCATACAATGTCGTGTATAGGTTTTTAAATGAAGAAACAGTAAGTCATGTATCAAATAGTGAAGGGAATTTGGGGAAAAAAGAAATATTTGGATGGTTGCGTAGGTGTATTGATGGTAAGTTGGATTTGACATATAATTCCATTACTATATTTTAATACTTACTACTATATTTTTAATTTAGGCATGACTGTAAGAATATATTCCATCACTTGGAAAACCATATGCGTTGCAAATGTTTCCAAGATTTTTCGTTGGCTCGACTCTAAAATCCCAAACAATCTTGATGATGCTTCTGTTTCATTTCTTTCAATAGCCAATAATAAGGTTTGAAATCTTTTTATCTAATTGTATTATTTAATATTATTCGATATTAATAGTTTAATTATGAATATGTTCATACCATCTATCCTTTACCCGAGGAGAGGATACTTGTCCGTAATCATGACTTCATAATGAGATCAAATATTATACGAATGAATTGGAGGAATAAATCTATAGGAAAAGATTTTGAAGGTAGTTAAATTCGTATATTTGTATTATTTATGATTTATGAAAAATAGATACACGTTGAAATGAAGAGGTTTGATACGATTATCAGGGCAGGAGTAAAAGCTTAAACATTTGAAGAATATGTTTCATTTTATGAAATTGGATGGTGAAATGAATGTGTTGTGAATGTGTTGGATAACAAATTTTGATGTATAGAATCTGCGGAACCGACAAGCATAACCGACGAGAATCGATCAACATATGCAGAACCGATATTTTATGGAAGTTGAACTGATGAAGTATTGAAGACATGAATTCAAGGACTTAAGAAAAACCGATGGATTATTAGATCAATACAAGATTCAAATGCTTAAAGTACTGACTGACCAGCTAGCTGTCACTTGACTAAAGATGAAAGGTTGCAGATCAACAGAAGAGCATTAAATACATTATATACCTTTGTTATCTACAAGTCAATAGTGCATTTACAGAATCTGGGAAGAATTAAATATTATTGTTGCAATATTTCAAGTATAAAATACCCAGATTCAAGATCATTAAATGATTGAATGATGCCATCATAAAGACACATTAATGAACATTCAGCATTCAAGAATCAGAGGCATTCTTTCGAAAGTTCTTAAGGAATTTGAACCGCTTACAAGCCAAGTCAGCTTATCAAAGAAACTTTTCCAGGAACCGCTAAAGTGACAAATCAGATCTCTTGAAGATCCTAGTTCCATTGATTGTTGCAATTCTTTGCACAATCATCACTTATACTCTCATATTATTTACTGTGATTTATTGTATAAGTATAGTGAAGCTTGTTTAAGCTTATAACAGTCTTTGACCGAGAGTCAAGCTGAGTTGTGTATTTCCAAGCTGTAAAAGTGACTTCAGCTGTGAAAGTTGCTAGAATTTTGACTATAAGTGTGACCTTTGTCTAAGTGGGTTTGTATAGTGTCTGTACTAATCAAAGTCTTTTAGTGGATACCTTCCTAGAAAAGAAGAAATGAAGACGTAGAAGGATTAAGCCTTCGAACTTCCAGAAACATATATTGTGTTGTTTATTTCTGTACCTATTATGTCGTACCGTTTCACCTAAGCCATCGGCTCAAATTATTCACTTAATCAGGTCGAGTTTATTCCACACTTTATTAATTACTCGTCTGATCAGGTTTAATCAAGAAAACAACTCTCAGATGCTAACATGATCGAAGCAATTTTAGAAAATCTCAAGTAACCCTTCTAAACTGCCCCACTGATCCTAACATAATGTTTCTAAGGGAAAGAGGGGAAGTGCATAATGTAAAGCTGTTTATGTTGAACATGAGTTTGAAGATTATACATGAAAATATTTAAATGGTGTTGAAAATGGTGACGGAGTTCGTATTGAGGGATATGATGGTCGTTTTGTTGAAAATGAAAAATTTAAATTTGGTTTTCATGACATGGTTCAAAATTTTGAAAAGGTTATTTTGGATTTTGATGTTGTTGAGTGTTCAGGTGAATATAAAATTGATTGTGACATTGAGGAACATGGTGCTGAGAGGGAGGAGTAGATGAAATTACAAACTGACATTTCTTGAGTTGCTCATTGTGTCATGAGTAGGAAAAAGAGGAAACAAAAGGGTGAGGAAAAATACTTCATGACACCTCCTTTCGCAACACCTAAGAAAACGAAAGGATAGACTAGACCTGGAGAAGATTATAGATAACATGATTGAGGTGGTATTGTCATGCCTTACTATATATCAGTGGAGAAAACAATCATTTAATTGTACATATAATTTTTTGTATTGTATTTGTTACTGTGTAAAAATATTGCTATTTAAGGAGAATTCAAAATTATCGATATCGAAAATAGCACAAACTGCAGTTGAGGGGCCAATCAAATTAATGAATTGTGTTTGGAATATTTTTGGAGAATAACTGCCCATATATGAGGCATTACAGAAGATTAACTATCATATGTACCAAAATAATTGCACAAATATTAGGCATTACAAAAGATTAACCATATTGATGCATTACAAAACATTGACCATATATCATATGTACCAAAAGAATTGTCACATCTAGCTACTGTATTGCTTCCTTGCATGTTCTGCTCTTATGCTCCAGCCTGCGACATTGTGTACACTTTGTAACACAGTTGTGAAGGGAACCCTTGTGTCCTTCTACGATTTGATTATGATCGGGCATTCGACGGTATAATGATATTGCCATAAGAACGTGGTAAATCACTTTTCATGTCAAATATAGGAATTTGATTTATCACTGCTGCATAAGCTTGCCATATTTTTCAACTTTATAGCAAAAGTCGGCATTCGACGGTATAATGATATTGCCATAAGAACATGGTAAATCACTTTTCATGTCAAACGTAGGAATTAGATTTATCACTGCTGCATAAGCTTGCCAATAATTTTCAACTTTATAGCAAAGTCACAAAAGTCATATATTGACAACCCCTTCAATTCAATGGCAGCATAAGAATAGTTACAGGTGATCCTACTGATTTGCCACATTCTACAAGAACAACTCCATTTTTTCCAAATCTATGCCTATCTTTTATCACCATTGTTGCGTGCAAAACGTATCGCAAGCGTAATGGATATGAATACGGATGTTGAACCCACGAGGATTGGTCTATAGTATTAATTAAATACTTGTGCTAGATGATCTTAATCCTATTTAGAAAAACGAGTAGCGTTGTTGGTTGTCAAATAACGTAAATCACTAAATAGCAGTAGCAACAATTCAAGAGAATTAATTATGAGAATGATTCTAGAGGTCCGATTTCACTTGATTATCAACTATGTTTCTTATGATCTCTTACAATATAGATTTATCTAGTTTATTAGCCAAGAATTCTTAAGTGTTTCCTACTCCCTTTCCCAAGTGATAGTAGAAATTATCATTCAATACCAACCTTGATATCCCAATCTAAGATTAAATATTAAACAATATTGATTGCACAATAATTCTTTCAAATGCTTCAATGGAGTAATATGTCTGTCGACGATATAAACATCCACGATGTGTTTTCCTATGTCCTGTTCACAATCCCCTCTCCCGATTGATTGATCACAAACAAATATTACAATTAAATCAATGTCCAGTCAATTAAATTGCATTCAAAGCAAGAACCACGAATAAACCATGTGATAAATCCTAAATGTAAATCAATCAAACCAAAACATAATATCCAATCAAACTACGTCTTCCCCCTAGAAAGAAGGGAATAGTTCATCCTATAATTCATAAAACACATAGATATGTTTGAGAAATTCATAAACGAACGAAAGTAAGAGAAACAAAACGATATGGAAACGATTCTACATCCCCATATGAAAGTCGCCTTCATTTTGTGATGAAATCCTTGCTCTTGGAATCCTAGCAGCCTCCTCAATGGGTCTTGCCCTTGAAAGAATGTCAAAAGTCCCCAATATAATTAGGGTAGCCGCCTCTTATACTTTGGGTCCGCCAATTTTAATTGGGCTTTAATTACACAGCGATCGATCGCCTCTTTCATATCAATCGGTCGCCGCGTCTTTTTTAATTTTTTATTTCCAGAAATTCAAAACTAGAGATTGATCGCCGCTTTCATAGCGATCGGTCACCACCTCGCAAAATTTGTTTCCCAACACACTGTCTCTAGAGATCGATCGCTCCTTCATCAGGGATCGGTCACTGCTTCTTTGTTTTCTACGGAGATCGATCTCTGTATTTGTAGAGACTGATCTCTACTCCAATTCTTTTTCTTGGCTCATCTTTTCATCATTCATTTGACTTGCCTTCACCTTGTTCCACCATTTTCTTGTTATTCCATGCTCTTTTCATCATCTTATCCTTTATCATCACCTAACTTCCTAAACACAAAAACAACACAAAACGAATAATTCTGATCGAAAAACCAAATTAATCCAAAAGAAACGAAAGAAATAATAAGTGCAAAAACTCACTTACCAAACCCTCTAAACATAGATTGTTGCTAGTCCCGAGCAAAATTAAGAACAAAAGAAAAGAAACAAACATGAAAACAAAACAAACTCAAAAGACCCTAGTTGTGTAACGATCAATCATGTTTGGCCTCAGAGATTCATGATCTAGTATTCAACTAAAATTTTCATGTCACCCTCAATCAAAAGAGATTTTGTTCACATATATCAATAGGGCATTTCGCGGGATCATTTTGGTTTCAAACTTATTGTCCAAGAGAATGATAGGATTATAATAAGAATGGACAATATCAATCAAGGTAATGAGACGTCTGTGTGTGACTGTCAACGCACACTCATCAAACATGTCTCTCGAGAGCCCATAAGCTTAACTTTTGTAACCTTCTCCACTAATATATTGGACGAACATGGCTCGGCCAATATGTCTTAATTAGCTTATAATGTATGGCTTTGGCTCATGGCTTCAATAAAAGGATAAGATATTCAAAACAAGAGAGTAAGTTAAATGTAGCATTGTTGTGAGCTCTCATTTCATAATTCAATTCATTTTATTGACAATCATCAATTTTGTCTTTTCAATTCACCCTCCTTTTTCATCCACCTCATTCTTTCAATCACTTATTTCTTTATCTCTTCCACTTTTCTCTATGCATCAATGCCTTTGTTTTTTTTCATTGTTACTCCCCATATATTTTTCAATTATGAACATGGGAGATTGACTCTTAAAAGTGCAATAAGGACTTACTCCCTTGAGGATAGGAAATAGTATAAGCTACCAACAAGGCGGTTGATGTGGGATTTTGAAATGATGACGAATGGGTTTTTTTTATGTGCTTTTACACATACCATTCGATTTTCAATAAGCTCAAAAGGGGTTACTAAGGAAGCAATGATTTTATTAGGTGGCTCGAAAGGCTCAAACTGTTCAAAAATTGCCTAGAACATCCCTAAGCCATCTAACGTCTGTATTTCCCCTCGAATGATACTCAAGCAAGTTCTAGACTTTTCTCAGTTCACATTCAAATTGTATTATTTGACTATCATGCTCGATTATTGTCTCAAAACCAAGGTAATACCGGAAAAAAAATTGAATGAGACTCTACAATAGATATGCAATTCATTTGAGTCCACTCCTTTTACTTGTAGGGTCAAAAAGGGCTACTATGGCAATATGCATCAATGAATAAATGCCCAAATCAATTACAAAAATTGCCTATATCATTTATATGTTCACTTAGATCACATTCAACTTCAAGTGACAATCAACTGGGTAATAAAATTATAAGCTTCACCAACGTAACGAACTATGTTTTCAAATTTCAGCAATTTCTCATCATCGGTCTCACAATTCAATCATACACAACTTATGACTCTACAACTAACTAGATATCCTACCAATCAAAATAAAAAACCAACTAATCAGGAATTCAGGTAACTAATTCATGTGACCCCCTAAATTTAAGGTTGTGCATTGTCCTCAATGTGCTAAACCGTTAAAAAAAATAAATAAGAACAACGCACATACATGTTTCAACGACCGTCAGTAGTCGTCGTTACTTTGGGTAGGAATTGCATCAAAAAAAAAAATTAAACTAAGAATCAACAAAACAGAAAATCTAAAGGATATAAAGCTTGGGTTGCCTCCCAAGAAGCTCTTAGTTTATGGTCGTCAGTAGACTTTGCGGCACTTTCAACCATTTGTTGCTCGTTGTTTGGAGGGGTCGTGCCTGTCTTTTACCCTCCACACTTGCTTGAACTTATCTCTCTTCTTCTTTAGCTTCTTCACAACTTTTCTGACTGGAGTGACCACTTTGTGCAGCTTTCCAGTCATATCAATCTTGCAACATTGCTCAACTCTCTCAGTTGTCGGCATTTGGACCTTCTTATAATCATTTGGCTTCTCCGTGACATGTGGGGTGGTAGTCATTTTAAATACATTAAAAATGACTTTTTCATCTTCAATAGCTCACCCCTTTTGACGTCTATTTTTGTTTCCCCTGTAGCCAAGAATGGTCATCCCAAGATTAGCGGCATCTCCTCGTCTTCTTGTATATCTAGAATAATGAAGTCTGCTGGAAGGTAGAGTTTGCCCACTTTCACTAACACATCTTCCACTATACCGTGAGGGTATGTAAGAGACCTATCCACCATTTGCAGTGTGATGTTGGTTGGTTTCGCCTCCCCAAGTCCTAATTTCGTGAAAATAGATAGATGCATTAAATTTATACTAGCTCCAAGATCACATAAAGCTTTAAAAAAAGAACTACCAATAATACAAGGGATAGTAAAACTATCTGGATCTTTCAATTTCAGTGGCAGCTTCTTTTGGAGGATTGCACTGCATTCCTCAATCAGATTCACTGTCTCAAAGTCTCCCATCTTACGCTTCCTAGCCATCACGTCCTTCATGAACTTTGCATAATTGGGCATTTGTTGCAAAGCATCAGCAAAAGGAATGTTGATATTTTCTTGAAAACTTCCAAGAACTTTGTAAATTGATCGTCTATTGCCTTCTTCTTGAAGAATTGAGGATATGGAAGAGTAGGCTTATACATTGAAGGTTTTATGGGTTGAGTGTCATGCTGCTCCTTTTCGACCTCCTTAGAGGTTTCAACGGACTTTGGAGTTTCTTCCTTTTGGTGATTCATCACTGTGCACAAATTCTGATTTACCAACTTCATTGCCACTTCTCAATGTGATGTCATGACACTGTTCTTTTGGATTTACCTCAATATTGCTAGGAAACGTGTCCGATTGTTGATGATTCATAGCATTTGCAAGTTGACCAATCGAGACCTCTAACTATTTCATTGTGGCGTCCATATTATTCATTGGAGTCTCAATATTGTTCAGCCTCGTCTCATTATGCTAAAACCTTTTGGAGGATTCAGTTACAAAAGTACCAACTAAATCTTCAAAAGAAGGCTTACCTTCATTTTTATGAGGTGTATATCCAGGGGCGGGTTCAAAGAATTCTTGTTGTTGGCATAGGAAAAATTCTCATAATTTAGGTATCCTGGATGGTATTGATTAGGCACATGATTACCTCGATAGTTATTTGGATACCGATTGTTCACTAATTGAGCTTGCTCTTGATTATGATCCTCTACAATTAATGACACACCAGCATCAGCGGCAGCGGACTCAATAGTAGGTGGAGTCACTTGCTTGTTCATTAGTGTTACCTTCGTAGTAAGAGCAACCAATTGTGCAGATAATGCAGTAAATTGATCAACTTTGTACATGCCTGCTGGTTTCGGTACCATTGCTCGCTCGGTTGGCCATTGATAACTGTTGTCAGCAATTTGCTCAAGTAATTCATATGCATCCTCAGCTGTCTTGGAGAAAAGAGTTCCTCCTGCTGCAGCATCCAACATGATTCGAGTGGGACCGTTCAATCCATTCTAAAACAACTGAATTTGTACCCAGCTCTCGTAGTTATGTTGTGGGCACTTTCTGAGTAAGTCTTTGAAACGTTCCCATGATTCATACATCTGTTCAGAATCATGTTGCTTAAAGGTGCTGATCTTGGTCCTTAACAATGCTGACTTTGCTGGTGGAAAGAACTTTGCCATAAATTTGGATGCCATGTCATCCCATGTTGTGATACTACCAATTGACAAAGATTGAAGCCAACTTCTTGCTTGATCTCTAAGAGAGAATGAGAACAGGCGCAGTCTGATGGTGTCCTCAGTAACACCATGTATCTTTATAGTGTTTACTATCTCAAGAAATTCCTCAGATGGAGATTAGGATCACTCACAGCTGAACCACATAATTGGTTTTGCTGCACCATGTTGATCAATGCTGGCTTCAGTTCAAAATTGTTTACACTGATGGTCTGGCGAGCAACCGGAGTTGTTATTATTGATCACTGGTTTAAAGTGATCTCTAATAGCTACTGGACAGCTTTGGCTTCATGATTTTCAGTAGCCATTTGACTCAACTTGTCCCTTCTTGCTTTACGTAGTCGTCGAGCAGTTCTTTCGATTTCGGAATCAAATAAAAGCAATTCAGCCTTGTATATCGTCGCATACATTGTAAAAATCAAGAAACACAAAAAAATATATCTCAAGTATTAAGTAAAATAAGTTCTGAATCAAAACTAAGGTTACTTGGCACAATATTAGAATTAAACTATATTATTCAATCCCCGGCAATGGCCCCAAACACTTGTTGCACGAAAAACGTATCGCAAGCGTACGATGTCAACTTTTAGTATATGAATGTGAATACGGATGTCGAACCCACGAGGATTGGTCTATAGTATTAATTAAATACTTGTGCTAGATGGTCTTAATCCTATTTAGAAAAACGAGTAGTGTTGTTGGTTGTCAAATAACGTAAATCACTAACTAGCAGTTACAAAAGTTAAGCATATGGGCTCTCGAGAGACATATTTGATGAGTATGCATTGACATTCGCACACACACGTCTCATTACCTTGATTGATATTGTCCATTCTTATTATAAGCCCATCATTCTATTGGACAATAAGTTTGAAACCAAAGTGATACCGTGAAAAGCCATATTGATATATGTGAACCAAAATCTCTTTTGATTGAGGGTGTAATGAAATTTGAGTTAAATACCATACCATGAATCTCTGAGGCCAATCAGGATTGATCGTTGCACAACTTGAGTCTTTTGAATTTGTTTTGTTTTCATGTTTGTTTCTTTCATTTTGTTCCTAATTTTGCTCGGGACTAGCAAAAATCTGTGTTTAGGTGAATGCTTAGGTTTTCATCATTATTATGATTTTTGGTTAACGGACCTGCGAGCCTGCTCCCTCTATTTCAGATGTATCTCACCCCGGATTTGTATCCCTATTATCTTGTTTGCACAATTTAAATGTAAAATCTTTAGAGTTAGTAGATAGAGATTGAAGATGGAGCATCAAGAATCAAGACATGTATAATGGAAGCAAAAATGTGATAGGATTGTATTGCATATCTGCATCACTTAGACAGACATGTGATCCATGTATGCCTCACGTGGATCAATTAGGAAAGGGTCGTAATCATCCATATTTATTTTTTTTATTATGCATATGATATATGATAAATGTTTGTTTGTATGTTTTATTAGTACAATTGAAGTTGCATGAATAAAACATAGTTGCATGAATCCAACAAATAAACAAACAAGCAATAGATGAGATTATAAAATTATTAAATCCCTCTTTTGAATATGATTCAAAATTTTAATATCAAACTGTGAAGGGGGGCACAAATGGGTTTGTTGCTTCATGTCTTCCATCAACATTTAAGCCATGAGATGCTACTTGTGTCATATTGCCTTACTCACCCACGTGGGACATCTGGCATGGGAAAGTTGTGTGTTTAACTGCCACTTAATTAATTGTGCTCTTATGACTTATGTTAACCTTTTAGATTACTCACCCATGTGGGGTCTTTTGGGCGTGACATTTCCATCCGTGGGATGGATTAGTTTGACATGAGAATGCATATTGTCCTGTCCACGTAGGGTTATGCCAATCGTGAGACAAATATCTTGGGGTTGCATATGATGCAATTGTGATCTACCTTTAGTATTATAAAGCCGGTGGGCCCACGTCCGGGGTTTTAATGAGCTAGTTGGGCTCCAAGCCCGCTAAGGTGATTTTTACACTTAATTTGATATAGATTAGGGGCATTTTTGTAATGATTCCTAGAAAATATTACGCGTTTTGGTATGTCTTCGTATATTTCAGGAATCTAGGTCCAAATGCATAAAAGTGGAGGAATTAAGATTAAAATGATGAAAAATGACCAAACCGAGTAAACACGGAAAAGAAGGGATGAAATTGCAAATTGTTGAATTTCAGTTAAGTGATCGATCGGTATTTTTGGGCAATCCATCGCCTCGGACCAGTACACATTTGCGATCGATCGGTAATCATTGGCGATCGCTCGCCCGGGTGAAGAGTTTGAAAAATAAAAAATCAGAATTAAAAGTACGATTCCCGCATAATGAAATTATTTAAAAGAGGAGAGACATGAATAAATTGAAAGAGACATGAGCAACACAGATGGAAGAGTCGTGGCAATAGTTATGTGAGAGCAATAGTTATGTGAGAGCAATAGTTACGTGAGCCATTCGGGACGTACATACGAGTTATCTGAGAAAGAGTGACGTGAGAATAGTGACCAAGATTTTAAACGTGAGCAGATTGAGAGGAGTTACGTGAGGGGAGCAAATATTAATTATTATATTAGAAAAGAAAAAACGTGCAGTAAAGAGAGAAAAAAACAACGGACGAATGAGAGAAGACTGAAAAAGTGAAGAATTCACGTAGACTCTGAACGTACATAAGAGCACTTCACGTAGGAGAATTTACGTAAATTCAACGACGAAAATTCGCGTAAGGGGATTTTGAGAATTGACGTGAAGAGAATTACGTAGAGACGGAGCTACGGATCGACGACGCAAATCAACATCGCTAGTTTATGCGTATTTCTAAACTTTGTTTGTTTCTATAAGATTTCCTTATGCTTTTGATGTTGGAAAACATGATTTGGCATTTGATTTTGAATATGTTTCTAGGCTAAGTTGTTGTCAAGACTTAGGGGATCCTTTGTATGAACCCATAATTCAGTTTTAGTGTTTTTGATTGATTCTTATATTTCTAAGTGCATAGATTGTTGTTCTTCATGCTTTTGAGGGTTTGGTCATCCTTGAATGATAATTAATTGTAATTGAGATCGAGAGATAAAATTGCTATACGATATAGTAATTTATGCCGTGGATTTCAGACTGAGGTCGAGAGATGAAGTCAAATACACGAGTGATAACTATAGATATCTAGTAACCGAAGGCTAGAAGTTTTCATAGATCGACATACAATATTAATGATCAATAGGGATACGAGAGTGGTTTATTGTAACGTTAGTATTAGATATTTTATAACCGCACCAAGGTATAACAAGTGCATTAGGAAAACTCGTCACCTTAGAACGTTTGAATTCAATTTTTAACTAATAGGCGAATTATGGGGGATTATAGGGGTGAACCGAAAGTCTTGATAATTGTTTCTATTGATTCTTAATCTTATTCACTACTGTTTGTTTGGGTTAATTATTGAGTTAATTTGTCACGTTAGTTCAATAATCACAACAAGTTATCTTGGACTAAATATAGTTAAATTAATTGAGTTTGATACTTATTTCCTAGTCCTCGTGGGTTCGACACTCATACTTTTAAAATCATTATACTAAAACTTGACATCGTGCACTTGCGGTACACAATCGCTACACTGGAAAATACTGTTTAAAATAATTGCGATCAAATTTTTGGCGCCGTTGCCGAGGACTAGTTTAAATAATATCAGACGAGATTAGTAGACGGTAGTTTAGTCATTTGTTTTTTTATTTTGTTATTTTTGATTTTAGTGTTGTTTTTCTCTTCTCTTCTACTGTTTGTTTCATGTGTGCATCTTTACAGGTTGTTATCTCTTGGTGCATGCTAAGGAGTAGCAAGCCTATACTTTAATTTGACCCCAAGATCGAACGCACCTGTCAAAGGAGGCTAAGGGAAGCAAGTACAATAATGGCTAATAAGGAGGAGATTCCAGTACCACCAGTTGCAAGATCACTCATGGACTATGCCCACCCTTCATTCCATGGATCATTGTCTAGTATTACGAGACCAACTATCCAGGCTAACAATTTCGAGATCAAGCCCGGTATCATAGAGATGATCCAACATTCGGTCCAGTTTGGGGAGCAGCTACAGATGATCCCAACGCCCACATCTCCAATTTCTTGGAGATTTGTGATACCTTTAAACATAATAGCGTTACTGACGACGCCATCAGGTTACATTTGTTTCCCTTCTCTCTACGTGATAAAGCTAAATCTTGGTTACAATCGGCGCCTGCAAGGTCTATTACCACATGGGATGGGATGGCACAGTTGTTCTGTCAAAATTCTTTCCACCATCCAAGATGGCTAAGATGCGGAATGATATCACAACATTTTCCCAATACGATCCAGAGACACTGTACGAAGCTTGGGAGCGCTTCAAGGATCTACTGCGGGGATGCCCACATCATGGCCTCCCTATCTGGTTGTAGGTACAAACATTTTATAACGATTTATTTTTGGATAACCGTTCTATGATTGATGCAGCATCAGGAGGTACTGTGATGAGAAAGACGCCCAAGGAGGCTTATACGCTGTTGGAAGATAGGGCTGCTAATAGCTGTCAATGGCAGTTCGAAAGGAACGTGCCAAAGAAGCAAGCCGGTTTGCAACAAGTGAGTGAAGTCACTGCCCTAGCTGCCCAGTTGGAAGCGCTGAACAAGAAGATTGATGGTTTGAGCATGCATGCAATGCAAGTTCAAACTGTTACATGCGAGCTTTGCCAAGGAGGACATCCGAGCACGGAATGCCAAGTAGGTAACCCTTTCGTTAAAACTAATGAAGCTGTTAACTTTGTAGGGAACCGACCACCACAGACCTACCCCTACCCAAATACATACAATACGGGGCCTAGGAACTATCCCCAATTACACCGGGGTATGCACCAAAGCCAAGCATGAAGGAGCTGCTAACCAACTTCATATCATCAGCTGAAACAAGGATGAACAATCACGAGGCGTCGATAAAGAACTTGGAAGTCCAAGTGGGACAGCTAGCAAAATTCTCGCCGGACGATCACAAGGATCACTATCTAGTGACAATGAGACGAACCCTAGGGAGCAAGTCCATGCAATCACATCGAGGAGCGGAAAGCAGGTCGCTGAGAAGAATGATGCACACGTTGAGTTAAAAGGCGAGGCGGACATCAAGCAAGAAGAGGAACAAACAAGCGACAAAGGTAAGTCTACTAAGATCCCAACACCCATCACACCTGCTAGATATCCCACCCCCATTCCTCGCTGCATATAAGAGAGCAAAGTTAGATGCTATATTTGCTAAGTTTTTAGATTTCATAAAGAATCTCCATATTGAGATGCCTTTCATTGATGCTATACAGCACATGTCGAATTATGCTAAGTTTTTAAAGGGGATTCTGTCAAAAAAAGCAGAAGCTGGGAGAGCATGAGATGATAAACTTAACTGATGAGTGTTCTGCTGTCATTCAAAATGATTCACCTCCAAAGTTAAAAGATAGGGAGTTTCAATATACCTTGCAAGATCAACTCTACTTCTTGTAAGAAATCTTTATGTGATTGGGGTCAAGTGTTAATCTAATGCCTTTGTCTGTGTACAGGAAGTTGGGCCTAGGAGAGCTCAAACCGATAAATATTTCACTGCAGATGGCGGACAACTCCATCAAGTACCTTCATGGGATAGTCGAGAATGTACCAGTCAAGATTGATAAATTCACCATTCCGGTGGATTTCATTGTGTTCAACATAAAGGAAGATGAGGACATGCCATTAATTCTGACCATTCCTAGCAACTGGAAGGGCATTAATTGATGTCCAAGAAGGGAGGGATCAAGTTGCTTTTGATATGTTCAAAGCTTTGAATAATACACACACTGAGCACCGATGTTTTAATATCAGTATAATTGATACATTATCTGTTGATGCGATGCAGGTTAAGAGTGAGAAAAATGTGGATGTCCCATCGAATGGCCATAAAAAAGGAGGCAAATTCCGTGAGGGTGATTTGGTGCAAATGAATAGGAAAAAAATGAGACTTTTTCCATTGAAGGCGGACTGGACCGTTCAAAGTTGTCGATGTTCTACCATTCGACACCATCAATATGAGAGATGACCAAGGGGCATTGTTCAATGTGAAAGAGAAGTGGTTACGACGTTACCACATGGAGGATGGAAAATCGTCCCCCACTGGCCCTTGCGGCACTTAAGCTTACATGGTAAAAAGTCCAGCTTGGGACTATAAATCAAGAACTTTTTCTTATCCCTTTGCTGTGATTTTGGTTTGTTTTGTTTTGATTTTACTTTTGATTTTGGTGAGACTCCATGTGTGCTGTGACGTGTTCCAACAATATGCCCCACGAGCTGACGAGGAATTGGACGACGATCACTGACGGTCGTTGTCAAAGGTAAATGCTTTGTCTTATTTTCCATGCCTATTACATTGAGGACAATGCATGAATTAAGTTTGGGGGAGTGCATTATTGTGTCATGATTTTTCATTGGAATTGTATCGTTTCTTGAGCACCAACAAAATTTTTTTTTTCTTGAAAACGAGTTCAATCAGTAAGATAAGAACGAATTATAGTAGTGGTCTCTATTCCGTGATGATATTAATCTCACTATGCATGTCAACTTGAGTTTTGATGATAGTAAAACTTGTGAATATCTTGTTTTGAGTAGCATGTCAAAGATAAGGAATTGATCAAGCACATTTGAGTCATAATCTTATGAATTGCATTTGTAGCAGTGAAATTTTTGTGAACTTGATGGATTGTTCTTGAGCATCTTAGAGTACCTTAGAACTTATTTGATAATGAGACTTCAAGGCAAAATTTTATAGACATGAACTTGATTAGGAGATGATCTAGGCGATCTTTGGACCGTTTGAGCCTTTCAAGCTTACCATATATATATCAATCCCTAGTGTCCCATTTTGAGCCTAACTGAATAAGAATGGTGTATGTTTAACATATTATTTTCACCATTCAACATTTTTTGGCAACTCATTATACCTAACTATTTGAGCTTAAATTGAAAAAAATTATCCTTACCCTAAGGGAGTATAATGATTCTCATTAGATGCACATGAATTGCTACATTTGGATGAGCTTATTGTTGAAAAAAATTGATGAATGAGAAAAGAAAATGATAGATAAAGCCTTGTGAAAAAAAAGTGACTAAATAAGACCCAAAGTGACCAAGGTTATAAGAAAAAAGAAGAGAAGCTCATTTTGTGCTAAAAATATGAACATCATACTCTCTTCTTTGTGCTATCATATCTTTTCTTTGAAGCCAACACCTAGGCCTAACATTACAAGCTTTAAAAGACATTTGATCCAAGTATAGAGAGTGACTACATTAGTGAAGAAGTGTTTGAAAATAGGACTATGGGGTGCTTAAGGATAATATTAACTTTCATTGCCTAGCATGATTTGATTTATAAAAATTGCATGAAACTTGAAAGTGACACTAGCACACACACGTTCTGATTTGGAGACATGTTGCTTGATCTAGGAGAAAACAAAACGTGTTGAACTTTCTGATTGACTTTTGTTTGTCTGCAAGTGAGATGTCTGAGCTACATGTTTGACTGCAAAGTGGTTTATTTGAATCTTCAATACTGAATTTGACTTTTTGATCTTATTTCTTGCTCGAGACGATCAAGTTTAAGTTTGGGGAAGTTGAAAAGTGTGCTTTTTACACTTAATTTGATATAAGACTAGGGGCGTTTTTGTAGTGATTCCTAGAAAATATTGCGCGTTTTGGTATGTATTTTTATATTTCAGGAATCTAGATCCAAATGCATAAAAGTGGAGGAATTAAGCTTAAAATGATGAAAAATGACCAAACCGAGCAAACGCGGAAAAGAAGGGACGAAATTACAAATTGTTTAATTTCAGTTAAACGATCGATCTGTATTTTTGGGCTATCGATCGCCTCGAACCAGTACACATTCGCGATCGATCGCCCGGATGAAGAGTTTGAAAATAAAAGATCAGAATTGAAAGTTTGGTTCCCGCATAATGAGATAATTTAAAAGAGGAGAGACGTGAGCAACACATATGTAAGAGTCGTGGCAATAGTTATGTGAGAGCAATAGTTACGTGAGCCATTCGGGATGTACAGACGAGTTATCTGAGAAAGAGTGACGTGAGAATAGTGACCAAGATTTTAAACGTGAGCAGATGAGAGGAGTTACGTGAGGGGAGCAGATATTATTATATTAGAAAAGAAGAAATGTGCAGTAAAGAGAGGAAAAAAACAACGGATGAACGAGAGAAGACTTAAAAAATGAAGAATTCACGTAGACTCTGAACGTACAGAAGAGCACTTCACGTTGGAGAATTTACGTAAATTCAACGACGAAAATTCGCATAAGGGGATTTTGAGAATTGACGTGAAGAGAATTACGTACAGACGGAGCTACGGATCGACGACGCTAATCAACATACTAGTTTATGCGTATTTCTAAACTTTGTTTATTTCTATTTGATTTTCTTATGCTTTTGATATTGGAAAACATGATTTTGCATTTGATTTTGAATATGTTTCTAGGCTAAGTTTGTTGTCAAGACTTAGGGGATCCTTTGTATGAACCCATAATTCAATTTTAGTGTTTTTGATTGATTCTTATATTTCTAAGTGCATAGATTGTTGTTCTTTATGCTTTTGAGGGTTTGGTCATCCTTGAATGATAAATAATTGTAATTTAGATCGAGAGATAAAATTGAAATACGATATAGTAATTTATGTCGTGGATTTCAGACTGAGGTCGAGAGATGAAGTCAAATACACGAGTGATAGCTATAAATATCTAGTAATCGAAGGCTAGAAGTTTTCATAGATCGACATACAATATTAATTGATCAATAAGGATACGAGAGTTGCTTATTGTAACGTTAGTATTAGATTTGTTATAGCCACACCAAAGTATAACAAGTGCATTAGGAAAATTCGTCACCTTAGAACGTTTGAATTCAATTTTTAACTAATAGGCGAATTATGGGGGATTATAGGGGTGAACCGAAAGTCTTGATAATTGTTTCTATTGATTCTTAATCTTATTCACTACTGTTTGTTTTTGTTAATTATTGAGTTAATTTGTCACGTTAGTTTAATAATCACAACCAGTTATCATAGACTAAAATATAGTTAAATTAATTGAGTTTGGTACTTATTTCCTAGTCCTCGTGGGTTCGACACTCATACTTTTAAAATCATTATACTAAAACTTGACACCGTGCACTTGAGGTACACAATCGCTACACCGGAAAACACTGTTTAAAATAATAGCGATCGGAATACCTCGACCAGAAGCGTTCTGGAAATGGTGTACTTTATATTAAAATTAATGTTTCTATTGGTTCTACTTCTTTGGTATATGATATCAATTATGCTTACATCTTTGCAAAGAGTTGCATATGTTGAGAAGAGTAGAGAGTCCTAGGAAGGTGACACCTATTTGAGGCTACCCATTGTAGCAAGAGTTTTTGCAAATTTTGTTTGAAACATTTATTTGATGTAAAATGTTAAACTGGTTTGGAACTAGTTTTGAACAATTGTTTATTTGTTCCATATTTAATGAAACATTGTTTCTATTTTGATATAGAATAACATTCTTTTAAATTTGCGAATGCGATTTGCAGTATTTTTAATAATGAACGTTTAAATGAATCTGATGAACTTATGAACAATCAGTACAATTATGTTTAAAGAATATAAAAGGATGATAACTTAAACCCACATATCTTTGGCATGTGCTGATGGTCCTTTGAATTTGATTCATATGGACGAATGTGGAGCACTAAATGTTAGTGCAAGAGGAAAATGAGTTATCTTAATGAGAATGTGATTATCTCCCAGTAGCTCTCTAAAGTTACATATTTGTTGAACATAATTCGTACAAATGCAGTGATCAAAACTCCATATATGATATGGATTTAAAAGGGAAATCCAAATATATATTTGAGATTGTTCTGTTTTTGTAAAGCAGCTAGTGGGAGATGAGTTTGTAGTTGATCTATCTTATGCTTATTTTGTGGAATTTATATTATCAATTGGAGACAAAATGTTTGTTTCTCTAGTGCAATCTTTCTAGAGAAATTGTTTCTATTAGAAATGATTGACAAAATAATATAACTTGAAAGGGTTCAAGAACCACAAACCACTGGAAACGTGAAAACGGTGAAACTAACTGAGTCAATCATAACCTTTGAACTACACACACCAAGGAGATCTGAAAATGTTTCAAGAACTCCTGATAGATTGAATTTATTCCTAGAAAGTAGTCAAAATGATTTTGACCATGGATGTGATCCTATGACTTTCAAGGAGACGATGTTGGACATCGATTCGGGACATTGGCAGGATGCCATAAGATTCAAAATAGACTCCATATACTCTAATAAGGTATGGACCTTAGCAGATCCTCTTGAGAGAATTGTTCCCATCGGCTGCAAATGGATCTATAAGGGAAAGCTTGGAGTGGATGGGAAGGTAGAAGCTAGACTTGTGGGAAAAGTTTATTCTCATAGGCAAAGAGTTGTCTGTGATAAACTTTTCATCGGTTGTGATTCTAAAGTCTATTCGGATTTTATTAGCCATACTGCATATTATGAATATGAGATATGACAAATGGATGTGAAGACAAAATTTCTCAATAGTGACATTGAGGTAGAAATGTAGCAGCCAAAGGTGTTCACAACTTCTGAGAGTGAGCAAATTGTTTGCAAACTCCATATCTCCATTTATAGGCCTAAGAAGACGTCCCGAACTTAGAACTTCTGTTTTGATAACACTATCAAAGTGTTTGGCTTTGTTGAAATCCGGAAGTATCATGTGTGTACAAAAGAGTTAATGGAAGCACGGTTAAAGTTGTAGTGCTTTAAGTCGATGATATCCTACTCATTGTGAATGATATTGGATTAATCGATTAAAGCATGGTTATCTACTAATTTCTCCATGAAAGATTTGGGAGAAGCGTCCTACGTGTTTGGCATAAGGATCTATAGGGATGGATCTAAAGCATGCTTGAGATTGCTCAATCTACGTACATTAACTCTGTGCTAAAAGGATTTATCATGGTATAGTCGAAAAATGAGTTACTTCACAATATGTCATAGTATTCATCTCTTGAGTCAATGGGTCTTAAGATAGATGAGGCGAGAGAAAATATGACATTGGTACCTTATGTTTCATTATTTAATAGCATAATGTATGCTATGTTATGTACTTGGACTGATGTATCTTCTTAGTGTAATGAGCAAACATCAGGGAGATCCTGGTGAAGGTCACTAGAAAACTGTGAAAATAATCCTCAAGTACTTATGAAGAATCTATGATATATTCATGGTTTTTGGATATGTAAGTGGAGAAATAAAAGTTGAAGGTTAAGCTGATGCTGGCTTTTCAGTCGGATGTAGATGATTCCAAATCGATGTTTGGATTTATATTTAAGCTTGATGATGATGTCGTCTCTTAGAAACGTTCCAAATAAGACACCACATCGGATTCCACAATTGAAGCTGAATACATTGCAGCATACAATGCAGCAAAGAGGCAGTTTGGATATGAAATTTCATCCAAGAGTTGGGTGTAATTTCTAGTGCGATTGACACAGTCCCCTTTGTTGTGAAAATAATTGAGCTATTATATATAGCCAAGATCTCATCAGTATCCAAATATATATTGAGAAAATACATCTAATGAGAGAGATGGTAGAGGCGACATTATTATCGAGAGAATTGCTTTAACATAAAATTATAATAAATTCACTGACAAAGCCTTTAAAACGATTGGTGTCTGTCAGATATATTGGGAAGATGGTCTTGAGACACATAAGTAATTGTTTTTGGGAAAGTGAGGATATTGTTGTCATATGTGATTAAGTAAATCAATAGTTGATTTATTGTACTTATAATCTTATTATGACAAATCTTTGTTTGAACATTAATATATATGGAGCTTCTTCATCTGTTTACCCATGCATCATGATGCATTGATGAAGTCATTGAGATTGCTGTAGTCCATAGAATGTGGTTACGCATATGATGGTGACCATGAAATACATTCTCGACTACGATTTCTAAATGTTCCTGGTCGATGAGCCGTCAAGAATGGGATATCGATATATGCTCGTTAGAGGCTGGTATTCTTGATGTGTCTAGTGTAGTGCGCTGGTTTCATCGGCGTTGGCTTGGAGAAGTCAGCACACATGAATAGGTGCTCATTAGAAATGAGTTCATTGAACGACCCTACTCGGATTCTATAAGTGGTTACCATTTGTCGAGTATATAATTCCTAGTCATAGTTGTGCACCATTACTCCTCATGACCTTAGGCGTCATTGAGGTCTTGACAGATAGCTGTGTACTTTTATTTAATGACTGATCACATGCGGGTCAAAAAATTGTTATTTTGGGTATTCAGTGATGCTGTCAGAGGCCTATGATTGTTGTTGGGGATTCACCACTGGTCTTGATGAACCAGGATGTCCTATGTGTTTTTCTGTATATGATTCAAGGAATCTCTGGCCAGAGTGGGTAGTGCTTGTGAAAAAAGAGTTTTTCATATACGCACACAATCAATCATATAACATGAAACAAATACATAGTTATTGAAATCATAAGGGGTCTCGATCAACCAATGCCCTTGATTCAATCAGGACATATTGAGTGAAAGGAATGTACTGCACGCTAACTATGACTGACAGGTTCTCGTACGTTGCTAGTCATTTGTATCTAGGACTTCGTGAAGTGCGGATGCTAGGCGCTACTCATGATCAGTAGGTTGTTGCTGGAATTATATTTTGGTCATTGTCTATTAAAAGAGTTTAATTGACAATGGGGCATTCAGGGTAAGCCCAAAGAAGTTGTTTGACTTCTAAAATCACAAAGGTTGTGATCCTACTGCTATGATACACTTGAGCCTCACAGGGTCATAAGCAACCGGCCGCCGATCTGCCGATGAGAATTGAGACTTAAATGTTAAGTGCTCAAATGATGTGATTGATGATCAAGGGATATGTTTACTTTTTGAAAGCTACTCACTTTAGGAGTTTCTATATTTGAAAATGGTTCATATATAGAAAGTTCTAAAATTAAAACGTATGATATGTTTATATCTCATAATTATGTACAACGGTTGTGCATCGAGTTGTTCAAATGGATTGGCACACTTGAATTATGAGTTTATTGTTTTTATGTTGGCTTTTGAGCAAGTGGGATGTTGTTAGCATATGTGCCCTGCAAGCCAAGAGTTGGCCTATTGGGCTTTATGCACACAAGTCCATTAGTGACTACATCTATAAATATGTAGCTTATGTCCCTTAAAGAAGAACAAGACAATTCTTAGTCACATAATTCTCGTCGTAGAAAAACTAACACCAAACTAGCACTGGCATTGAGATCGTGGATCTGATCAGGTTGTTTGGACTCGAGGGATCAGCTCATTCAGATCTATGACGGTGAACGGTAATCTCTTTGCGTGCATTTATATTCAATTTATGCATGTGTTAATATATGAATCATGCGTGATCGTCCATCCCCGGATCTATATCTGTTTACTGTTTTATTTCCGTTGTGTTTGGATCAGATACCGAGGACGGAAACACAACACTAATAACAACAAAAAGCTCGATTTGTCTTATGAATTAATGGATATGTTCTAAATTACATTAAGAATTGGATCAATCTCTTCAAGCTAGTCATTCAACTCGTCCTGCCCAAATAAGCAAGCAATGGGAAAAGATCAGCCACTGTGGAATGTACAAGATGGCGAAACTCATTGCTTGGTGATTCCTCCCTCTTGCCTGGCCAAGATGAAGGAAAGATGTACACATCACAAAAAGGGGAAGACGTGATTGTAGAGGCTCAAAGCAAAATATGCATGAATGGGAAGCAACTCATGCCTCATGTCCAGCATATTATAACAGTATTATAAGTCAACAAGATTTACTATTATAATAAACAGTGTAACAGTGATTTTTTATTTAACATTATAACAGTATTATAAGTCAACAAGATTTACTATTATAATTAACAGTGTAACAGTGATTTTTTATTTAACAAAATATGGCTTCTCGATTTTTTTGGGCCATAACCCATAACTTTTTATATATTTAACATATGGCTTCTCGATTGTTTTGGGCCATAACCCATAAGATTTACTATTACAATAAACAATGTAACAATGATTTTTTATTTAACAAAATATGGCTTCTCGATTTATTTTTTTTGGGTCATAACCCATAACTTTTTATATATTTAAAATATGGCTTCTAGATTGTTTTGGGTCATAACCCATAACTTTTTATATATTTATATTTATTTATTTATAGTATCACAAAAGTTGCTTTTGGATGTTATGTTTTTTTGGGGTTGGAATTCTTTTCTCAGGCTTTGGCCCTTTCTTTTAAATTTCTTCATGGCCCAATTTGTTAAGTCTTTTAAACTGTTGCTTTCTTTTGGAAGAATAAGATTCAATTAATATATCTTGAAACAATTAGTACATCTATTGTTTCACATAAATTTTTTCGTGGACCGATCTGCATCTTTTTTTGTCACTGATGGTTTGGTCATGCGATTCCGTACCAGAACATTTAATAGATCTACTGTTTTGCTGCTTCTCAGTGATGTCATGGAGGGATGGTGCACCTCTTCGCATGATGACGACGAGATTTCAGTCTGTCAAGCTTTTCATTTTTTTATGCGCAATCATTAATAATTTCGTGGCTTATGTTTGCATCCGCAGGAAATCCTGTGAATGTGAGGTCATACCTTGCTTTCGAGTTTGATGATGGGTTATCGATGTTGTCGGTATTAAGATCTAAAGTTATATATGGGCTGCTCATTTTATATTTTTTCGCATATTTTTGGGAGATTTTTAGGCGGTAAGGGTTATTTTGTTTCTTCCTCATTTTGCCCCGACAAATTCTACATTCTGGGTGAGCTTTTCTCGCCAGTGGTTGATCGTTTTATATATGTTTTTATGGCATTGCGTTTCGTTTCTTCTTTACATATATGTGAGAGGAACTCTCAAGTTTGTAGGAAGATCGTATGCGGTTTTTTGCTTTTCTGCATCAGGTCGAGTCCAATATTATGCATATTGTCTTCTTGATGTACTTGAATTCGAATTTTTATGGCATTGCGTTACGTTTCTTCTTTGCATATCTGTGAGGGGAATGTTAGCTTCCGAGCGTGCCCTGTTTTTTTTAGGAAAAAAAAATTCCCTCCATTCGTCCTATATCATTTGTTTCGACTACTTCATCTATGGAAGTCTTGGTTACTATCGATCAGCTTCATTTTTTTCGTCCCTACTATTAACTAATAAAATTCTTTGATAAAATGTTAGCTTCCGAGCTTGGACCCACACATAAATAGAAAAAGGGAACTCAGAAATATGTCGATCGTATCATATGCGGTACCTACTGAAGCGTGGTTTTACCTCATGCCGCTGATTGTAATTATTGTGGTGCACGCCGCTTGTTAAGGGAACCGCTAGGGTTCTGTTATTGCGGTGGGAAAATTTCACCAAAACAAACAAAAATGCCTCCAAGATTATGGCAGCTTTATGTGGACGATTCCTCTCGTTTTGCTGATCATTTTCAGCAACGTTGCCGGACATATAATAACTCATTTGCGTTCACTTCTCTTGGGATCTATTACGATCACAAACTATGTAAAGGAACAAAGGGGGTTTACACATTCAAAGCCCAGGGTCAAATTAAATGTGTAGAACCTGTAGTATTTGAAAAATAATTCATATGTTACAATGATCGATTTTTCTTTGAAGTGAATTGCTTTCATAATTATGATTATCTGTTCTTATTAAAACAGTTTTGGTTTGAGCTTATCTGTCATGAAAGTGATGATTTTTATGCTAATATTGTTTTTTATTGGTTTATTGTATGCGAGTCTCGTGTCATTGGGATTTTTGTCTTGAAGATTACATTTTTTTAACCTACTTCAACTTAATAAAAAACGATTTAAAATACACTGAAAAGAATTTTTTTAATTCACTCTGATGAGCACTGCTTCACGTAATCTTCTTGCGCTAAATACAAATTCCTGAAGCACGTTGGTGGTTCGAACTTTTTAAAAAACCCTATTCTTGAGCAAAACACCTATTCCAGTGCACTTTCGTGGATCAAACTTTGGTAGAGGGTTCTTTCAAATCTATTGCATTTTAATTATATGTTCTTAATTAGTTGATCTTTCAACTAAAATTTTGTTTGTGGCAGAAAATTATTAGACTTTGTTATTGTCAGGTTATATTTTGCTTATATTTTTGTGATCTCTATGTTCATGAAGATCTGCACCGTAAAAGTGTAGAACTAGAAAAGATGGATATAACTTTTGTTCAAATGTTTGATATATCTTCCAAGAACAAATATTTCATTTTACCAGTGTTGCAAATCTTTCCGTAATTCCTCCATTTGGTAAGTCATAAAATTGCAACTTATATTGCTCTCTTCATTTGTCCTTTTTTGAGCTGCATGCTTTATAACAATCATCATAATTCATCTCATTTGCCAACTGTTTGTGCACCATGTGTTTAAATGCAGCTCTCTCCTCTCTCAATTGTCCACTACCACTAAAGGATCGTCGGATCTAAAGACCCACTTCAGAGCTGAAGATATTCAAGATAACAATGTGCTCACAGACTTTGGTTGTCAAGGAGTCAAAGAAGTTGAATACTTTTTTTATATGTTCTCATCAATTCAGTCACTGGCACTGGCACCGAGCAACATACTAGCCTTGGCACCGCGCTTGCGCGGTGCCACAGAAAACTAGTATATAATACATGAGGAGACGCAGTTCATGGGGCCACAGAAAACTAGTATATAATACATGAGGAGACGCAGTTCATGGGGCACCCGAGGTGAATGCATGAAATAACAGTCGGGGGCACAATTTTCCCCATATCCCCTTAGATCCACAAAATCATTCAAAGAACTGAAAGGAAGTATGTGCTCGCGAGGCAAGCAAAGATGCGTAAGAGTCCGAAAATGACCATAAAAATATTATTGGGTACCGAATGATAAGATTTTTGAGGTGAAAGACGATTACCAAGACAGTTATTATCATATCAGTGGAGGAGCCATGGGGATTGCAGATGATCCATGGCTACAAGGCCATGGAACCAAGAATACCCATTGGGATCATTGGTCACCAGACCAAGGAACCAAGAATATCTTTGGGGATCATTATATTCAGGTCTAGGGAGCCAAAAATATCTTGGTGGATTATTGCCGTGGATTCAGGGAGCCCACAATACCCTCCGGGATCATTGCCTGAGAAAAAAGGAATGTAGTTTACCCTGGGGGATCATCACTTCAAAGGTTGGAGGATAAACAATATCCTCACAGTAATAATACTCGAGCAAATATTTATCCTCCTAACAAAAGAGGAACGGATTATGTAGTTTCCCCCAAACCAAAGAAGAGTGGGAAGTGGCAAAGCACCGAAAGTTTCTTTTACCATTCACTAAGACACGCAATAGGAGATTGCTGAGACAAAAAGCAGCATAAGGACGAAAGAAGTGAATGAATCTCAAAGAAGTAAGACAAAGTTGGGAGGGAAGGCCACTAAATACAAAGATAAGGATGATGAGGATTTTTTTTTTTTTCTTTTTTTGAGATGGAAGTTTGCAAGGTGAAGACAACCAGTTTTAAAGTGGGGCTGATTGTAATTTTAGTAGGTTGTACCATAATATTTTTAGTATTACAAGATTAATTCAATCTAAAGAAGGGTGATGCATTAATAAACATTACAGACATACATGATCGCCGACCAACCATGAAAAATACTCTGGAAAAAGTAAACCTCGAGAATGGTCACCTAGAAGGACCACCAATGATTACCAAATATTAAAAGAAAATGTAATGATGGCTATCAAGTCTTGAGGGACAACCTCATAAAAAGTGTGTGATGTTAGAAACTCAAAGGAGTATCTGTTGGGTTTCCGTACCCCGGCGCCAGATCCAAACGCAGCGAAAATAATACAATAAACAGATCTGACCCGGGGAGGGTCGATCGCGCCTGATTCATGTATTAAACATGCAAATATCATAATATAATGCACGAAAAGGGATTACCGATAACAGCAAAATCAATCTGATGGCGGTGATCCTCGAGTCCAATCAACCTGACCAGATCTACAAGCCCGGCACCAGTGCTAGTGTGATGACGGCTTTTTCTATGAGAATGTGTATTGAATGGAATCACTTAACCCTAGAGTGAACCTTATATTTATAGGAGTTTTGGTCAATTATCTTGGGCTATGCTTATGAGGGTCCAACGGGCCAACAATTGGCCCATTGGCTTGTAGGACATCTAATGCTAACAATCTCCCACTTGCCCAAAAGCCAACACAAAACTGTAAACTCATAATCCAAGTAATTCAATCAAATTGAATAACTTGACGTACTACCAATGTACATAATTATGCAACATAAATATATCAAATGTTTTAATTTTAGAACTTTCTATAGATGAAACATTTTCAAATATAGAAACTCCACTAAAGTGAGGAGCTTTCAGAAATTAAATTCATATCTTCTAAATCACTCAATTTGAGCACTTAACATTTAAGTCTCAATTCTCATCAATAGATCGGCGGCCGGTTGATTGTGACCCAGCGAGGCTCAAGTGTATCATAGCAGTAGGATCACAACCTTTGTGATTTTAGAAGTCAAACAACTTCTTTGGGCTTACCCTGAATGCCCCATTGTCAATTAAACTCATTTAATAGACAATGACTGAAATACAATTTCAGCAACAACCTACCGATCGTGGGTAGCGCCTAGCATCTGCGCTTCACGAAGACCTAGATACAAATGACTAGCAACGTACGAGAACCTGTCAGCCATAGTTAGCGTGCAGTACATTCCTTTCACTCAATATGTCCCGATTGAATCAAGGGCATTGGTTGATCGAGACCCATTATGATTTCAATAACTATGTATTTGTTTCACGTTATATGATTCCTTATGTGCGTATATGAAAAACTCTTTTTTCACAAGCACTACCCACTCTGGCCAGAGATTCCTCGAATCATATATAGAAAAACACATAGGACATCCTGGTTCATCAAGACCAGTGGTGAATCCCCAACGACAATCATAGGTCTCTGACAGCATCACTGAATACCCAAAATAATGACTTTATGACCCACATGTGATCAGTCATTGAATCAAAGTACACAACTATCTATCAAGACCTCAACGACGCCTCGGGTCATGAGGAGTAATGGTGCACAACTATGACTAGAAATTCTATACTCGACAAATGGTAACCACTTATAGAATTCCGAGTAGGGTCGTTCAGTGAACTCATTCCTAATGAGCACCTATTCATGTGTGCTGACTTCTCCAAGCCGAACGCCGATGAAACGCGGCGCACTACACTAGACACATCATGAATACCAGTCTCTAACGAGCATATATCGATATCCCATTCTCGAAGGCTCATCGACCAGGAACATTTAGAAATCGCAGTAAAGAATGTATTTCATGGTCACCATCATATGCGTAACCACATTCTATGGACTATAGCAATCTCAAGGACTTCATCAACACATCAAGATGCATGGGTAAACAGATGAAGAAGTGCCATATATATTAATATTCAAACAAAGATTTGTCACAATAGATTATAAGTACAATCAATCAACTATTGATTTACTTAATCACATATGACAACAATATCTTTCACTTTCCCAAAGCCAACTACTCATATGTCTCAAGACCATCTTCCCAAGATGTCTGACGGACACCAATCGTTGTAAAGGCTTTGTCAGTGGATTCACTATATTTTTCTGTTGAAGCGATTCTCTCGATAATAATGTCGCGTCTACCATCTCTGTCATTAGATAGTATTTTCTCAATATATGTTTGGATTCTGATGAGATCTTGGCTATTCATAATAGCTCAAATGTTGTTACAGTACACAGAGACTGTGTCAACTGCTTAGAAATTACAGCCAACTCTTGGATGAAATTTCTTATCCAAACTGCCTCTTTGCTGCATCTTATGCTGCAATGTATTCAACTTCAGTAGTGGAATCCAATGTGGTGTCTTGCTTGGAACGTTTCCAAGAGACATCACCATCACTGAGCTTAAATACAAATCCGAACATCGATATGGTATCATCTACATCCGACTGAAAAACAGCATCAGCTTAGACTTCAACTTTTATTTCTCCACTTACAGATCCAAAAATCATGAACGTATCCTAAGTTCTTCATAAGCACTTGAGGATTATTTTCACAATTTTCCAGTGATCTTTACCGGGATCTGTCTGATGTTTGCTCATTACACTAAGAACATACATCAGGCCAAGTACATAACATAGCATACATTATGCTATTAAAGTAGAAATATAAGGTACCAATGTCATCTTTTCTCTCTCGTCATCAATCTTAAAACATATTGAGTCGAGAGATGAATACTATGACATATTATGAAGTAACTTGTTTTTCGACTATTCTATGCTAAACCCTTTTAGCACAGTGTTTATGTATGTAGATTAAGATATCTCAAGCATCCTTTAGATCTATCCCTATAGATCCTTACGTTAAACACGTATGACGCTTCCCCAAATCTTACATGGAGAAATTAGTAGATGATCATGTTTTAATTGATTAATCCAATACCATTCATAATGAGTATGATATAATCAACTTAAAGCATCACAAATGTAACCATGCTCCCACTAACCTTTTTGCACACACATGTCACTTCCGGATTTTTAACAAAACCAAACACTTTGATGATGTTATCAAAACGAAGGTTCAAACTTCGGGATGCCTTCTTAGGCCCGTAAATGGATCTATGGAGTTTGCAAACCTTTTGTTCACTCCAAAAAGTTGTAAACACATCTGGCTGCTACATTTCTACCTCAATGCCACGACTGAGAAATGTTGTGTTCACATCCATTACTCATATCTCATATTCATAATATAAAGATATAACGAATAAAATCTAAATAGACTATAGCATCATAACCGATGAAAATTTTCTCATAAACAACTCTTTGCCTATGAGAATAATCGTTTCTCACCAGTCAAGCTTTGAAGGTCACTACCTTCCCATCCACTCCAAGCTTTCACTTGTAAATCCATGCAGCCAATGGGAACAATTCCCAAAGATGATCTACTAAGGCCCATACCTTATTGGAGTACATGGAGTCCATTTCAGATTTCATGGCATCTTGCCAATGTCTCGAATCAATATCTGACATCGCCTCCTTGAAAGTCCAAGGATCATATCCATGGTCTATTTCTCGACTACTTTCAATGAGTTGATTCATTCTATCAGGAGCTCTTGAAACATTTTCAAATGTCCTTGGTGTGTGTAAATCAAAGGTTGTGATTGACTAAATTAATTTCACCGTTGTCACTTTTCTAGTGGTTTGTGGTTCTTGAACCCTTTCAAGTTATATTATTTTGTCATCCTTTCTAATAGAAACATTTTCTCTAGAAAGATTGCACTTGCGAAACAAACTCTTTGCCTGCAATTGATAATATAAATTCCACAAAATAACATAAGATGGATCAACTATCCAACTTATCTCCCACTGGATGCTTCACATAAGCAGAACAATCTCAAAATAAAAATTCTGATTATTTTTCAGTCCATATCGTATATGGAGTTTTGGTCACTGCATTGGTATGAAATATATTCAACAAATATGTAACTTTAGAGAGTTACTCAGAGAGAATCACATTCTCTTTAAGATAACTCAACATCATCTTGCACTAACATTTAGTGCTCCACATACGTCCATATGAATCAAATTCAATGGATATTCAGCACATGCTAAATTTATGTTGGATTTAAGTTATCATTCTTTTTATATTCTTTGAATATAATCATACTAATCATTCATAAGTTCACCAGATTCAATAAAACATGCATTCTTAAAAATACTGCAAATCACATTCGCATATTTAAAAGAATATCATTCTCTATCAAAATAGGAACAATGTTCATGATTAAATCTAGAACAAATAAATAATTGCTCAAACCAGTTCAAGATTTTATATTAAATAAATGTTTCAAACAACCCTTGCAACAACTATTGCTACAATGCTTAGCCTCAGGTAGGTTTCACCTTCCTAGGGCTCTCTACTTCTTCACATCACATGCAATTCTTTGCAAAAATGCGAGCACAAATGGCATCATATACCAAAGAAGTAGAACCAATAGAAACATTTAATTTTAATATATAACATACCCTTTCTAGAACACTTCTAGTCTAGGTATTCCTTACAAATTTGCGCTAGTGACCAGCAGTGAAAACATAGATGCCTCTCCTTTCTTAGTTGCTACTATATCATTTTTCGTCTTTTGAGGTTGGGAACCATTTCCCTTCCTCTTCTTTATCCTTGAACTCTTCCTACCATTGGTAGAAGATTCAACAAGAAGAACACTTTTCTCCTTTTGAATCAATGACTCATGAGTTTCCAACATTTTGACTATAATATCAATCTACAGCCAGTTAATGAGGATTTGTCACATTCAGATTTTCCAATTTCTCAACAAGAGTTATTTTTCTTACACCATGCTCATAGACCGAAGCCCCATCTCGCATGTGAAATGAAAATAGTTCTTTTGAAACCACGAGTCTCAGTAATCGCGTCTGTTCACCAAACAACATTTGTAGGTGTTGGAAAATATCAGCAATGTGAACGAATTTCTCATATCTGTGTTGAAACTCATTGGTGACATTGATGCTATCATATAGCACCTAGTCTAGAGATCATCGTCCCATCACTTCTCAAGTGTGGCGATCTCTTCATGAGACGAACCGGGAGACACTTCAACAGGAGGCTCCCACCAAGGGTATATAGCAACCTTTTAGAAGCAAGCACTATTTTAAAATTAATAGTCAATCAGAATAATTTGGTGCGGTTACTTTGTTTGTATCGAGAATTGATGCAATCGGATTCACGGCAATCACAATACTGAGAATAAACAGAAAATACATGCAAACCGTTTGATTATTAATTAATTCAAAAACTATGGACTTTAGTTATTGAATGCTCCCACTAAATTTTTCGAATTCGTCACCCTCATGACAAATGAACGGAAAATCGTATTTTCTTAGTGGGCTTGGAGTCCAACTAGCTCATGATAGCCCCGGGCGAGGGTCCAGCCGACCTCATGATACTAAAGGTAGCTCACAATTGCATCATATGCAACCCCCAAGATATTCGTCTCGTGATTGACATAACCCTACGGAGGCAGGCCAATTATGCCTTCTCACGTCAAACTAACCCATCCCACGGATGATAATGTTCGCCAATAAGACCCCACGAGGGTGAGTAATCTTAAAGGTTAACATAACCCTATCCATAATTAAGTGGCAGTTAAACACACATCTTTCCCATGCTAGATGCCCCCCACGAGGGTGAGACAAGACACCTGACACAAGTAGCGTCTCATGGCTTAACTGTTGATGGAAGACAGGAAGCAACAAACTCCTTTGAGCTCCCTTTACAGTTTGATATTAAAAAAATTTGAATCATATTCAAAAGAGGGATTTAATAATTTTCAAATCTCATCAAGTACTTGTTTGTTTGTTTGCCGGATTCATGCAACTATGTTTTATTCATGCAGTCATATGTACTAATAAAACATACAAACAAACATTTATCATACATCATATGCATAATAAAAAATAAATATGGACGATTACGGCCTTTTCCTAATTGATCCACGTGAGCCATACGTGGATCACAAGTCTGTCTAAGGTGATGCATGTATGTAATGCAATCCTATTACATTTTGTTACCATCATACAAGTCTTGATTCTTGGTGCTCCGCCTTCAATCTTGATCTCCCACTAATTCTAAAGATTTTACATTTAAATCGTGCGAATAAGAGAATAGGGATACAAATCCTGGGTGGGATACATCAGAAAATAGAGAGAGCAGGCTCGCAGGCCCGATAACCAAAAATCACAATAATAATGAAACAATAAAAACCTAAATATTCACCTAAACACATTGGTCAAGGCCCGTAATCATCCATCATGCAATCACAACATATGTAATTAAACATTAAACTAAACAATTACATCATATGTAATTGTACTAATTACATCACATGTAATTAGATCACAATAATTAATTTATTCTATCGTTTCCCACTAATCGCATCATTAATTGAAAATAAATTTAACAAATTAAATAAAACCATTTTATTTAATTTCTAATTAATTAAATTTTTAATAAATTGGTAAAATCTATATTTTACCTTTCAATCATCATATTAATCAAAAATAAAATTAATAAATTAAATGAAACATTTTCATTTAATTTTTAATTAATTAAATTTTTATTTACTTGGTAAAATCACTATTTTACCTTTTAATCATAATGATAATCGAAAATAAAATTAACAAATTAAATGAAACACTTTCATTTAAATTTCAGTTAATTAAATTTTTAATTACTTGGTAAAATCACTATTTTACCTCAAATCATAATATTAGCCAAAAATAAAATTAATAAATTAAATGAAACATTTTCATTCAATTTTCAATTAATTAAAATTTTTTAACTAATTGTAAAATCTCCATTTTACACTTAAATTAAAAATCACATTTTTAAAAATTAAGTATTATGATTTATTATTTCAAAAATAATATCCGGATAAAACATCTAAAATGACCTAAAATAATTTATGGACTCCAAACCAATTTGGATCCAAAAATTAAAAATGCAACTTCAACCCAAAAATTACCTTCATTTTTCGGATTTATGAAAAAGTTTTTTTTTTTTTTTTTTAAATTAAAAATTTTTCCCGAAAAATACTGTTCACTATCTTCCCCAAATTTCGAAAATTAGGGTTAGGGTTTATAGAAATTTGCTCGCGCCGCCACCGCCTCCTCTCGCCGCCAGCCTTCACGCCGACGGCTTCCCGATGCAACCAACACGCGGCGGCAGTCACAGGTCCGGAAACAATTTTCGAAAATTGGTTGCGATTTTCGTACTGATCTTCCATGGAGGTCTTGGTTTACGTCTGCAACAATTGCAGAAACCATGGTGGTCGCGAATCCGCGCGCCCAGCACTACGTCCGTGAGCCGTACTCTGCGCGCTGCCGTCCGGACGAGGGAACCAGTTTCGTGCTGCCGTCTCCCGCCATGGCCGCCGTCTAGCGCGCCTGAGAGACGCCGGAAACACTTTCCGGTCGGTTTTTGGGTCCGGATTAAAACTCCTTTTATTCCAATTTTCTATGTTTTCCGGATTCCAATTTTGAAAAAACAAACACGATTGGTTACGATTGGAAACGATCTAATAAACATTAATTATTGAATACATGAATCAAAGCGCAACCTGGCTCTGATACCACTGTTGGGTTTCCGTACCCCGGCGCCAGATCCAAACGCAGCGGAAATAATACAATAAACAGATCTGACCCGGGGACGGTCGATCGCGCCTGATTCATGTATTAAACATGCAAATATCATAATATAATGCACGAAAAGGGATTACCGATAACAGCAAAATCAATCTGATGGCGGTGATCCTCGAGTCCAATCAACCTGACCAGATCTACAAGCCCGGCACCAGTGCTAGTGTGATGACGGCTTTTTCTATGAGAATGTGTATTGAATGGAATCACTTAACCCTAGAGTGAACCTTATATTTATAGGAGTTTTGGTCAATTATCTTGGGCTATGCTTATGAGGGTCCAACGGGCCATCAATTGGCCCATTGGCTTGTAGGGCATCTAATGCTAACAGTATCTGTGTGGAAGTTGGCTGAACAAGCCTTTTTTTGTGTAAAGCTTGAATCTGGCCAAATAATGACTTTTGGGTGTTCAAATAAGAAACAAAATAGAATTGGTTCAATAATCATCATGTCATACTCGAGCAAGTACTCATAAGATCCTCGTTACAAAAAATAAGAGAAAAGGAAAATTAATATGCAGCTCAACAACAAAGATAAGTAGCTAAGAGAGATACTCGAAAGCTAAAATCTAAGTGATGGCGATGGAAATAGATGGTTTAATAGGAGGAGCTCGGTTGGGAGGCTACTAGGGGCTTATGAGAAAAGTGAGAAGAATATGTGGAACAAATAGGAAAATCCAAGGAATATTGGAAGATCAACGACCTTTAGGCCAACAAACCAAATTTACCTGGGAGGATCATCAGCATTTAGATAAAAAAGTAGAGTGTATATTGAATGATCATCAATATGTGCCACAAATAATAAACCCATACACAAATTGATCATGTTGAGTTCGAAAAATCCTACTAATCCGAATTTTAATGTTAATATAACTTGTTCTTATTATTATTAATCAATCTATTGAGTGTGCAGTTAAGTTATCATCACTTACAAAGCTTCACCCGAATAGATACACAAGTGAACCTATCAGTGCTACAGATCAGCAGAATTGATCAATCATTGCAGGCTAGTATCTGACTATAGCCGAGGACTGGCAGAATCAGTCTCCATATCCATATGAGGATTGACAGAACCAATATACGTTAAATGCTAGCAAAGCTACAAAGGAAACACTATTTAACTTATTAGTGGTGTCGAAATCAACCAACATCACCGAATGGAAGAAATCGCTTGAGTATTTAACTCAACTGATACAGATGAAGACCACCTGAGTCAAACAACCTAAAAGACTAGACCAGTTGAGTATTATTCTCAACTGAACAAGAGCATACCAGCAAAGTCGCCAACAACGAAGCTGTAGATAACCTACTAGTCAAATATGAACGTTCGAGAAGAAGAGAGTTCAGAGAATTCAAAATCGTACAAGTACTCTCCTACGGACATCTGTCTGTGCCTAATGGATAATCAAGATGATTGATATAAATAAACTCTCGGAGATTGACAATATATACATATATAAATATATACACATAGAGAGGTGACGACCCAACTCTTAACTCATCGTGAAGACAGCTCCGAGTTCCCCACACATGCATACACACCATCGTTGAATATAATATTTGATAATGTATAAGATCAACGGTGCTTCAGAAACAATAAATCCTTGTATAGTGAGATTTCTTGTACAAGAGTTATTTATGTAACTGTTAGACTTGTGTCTGAACATTATAAGAGAGAATAAATGAGTTAGATTGTTGATGAGTAATTAACTTGAAATGCTAGGAGTTTCAAGCATAAGGTGACATCAGCAGGAGTGGGTAAGTATAAATGGTTTGTATTAATCAAAGTATTCTAATGGAATCCTTTCATAAACAAATATGTGTACATATTTACTTTTCATTACCTTGTTTAATCAGTTTATATTTACATTTCATTACCTTGTTTAATCAGTTTAAAGCAGGTTATTTTGAGTTACTTATGTTTGATTTCTTTAAACCAAACTATATGTAATATCTCGGTGCAAATACTTTAAGAACACGAGCTATTGCAGCTCACTTAACTGGACTGAGCTGAGTGGACTGATTAAACCCCTTATTATCGATCCTAACAAGTGATATCAGAGCACTCGACTTGACCCACTTACTAATAACCCTTCGGATTAATTATGCAATTGTGGATAGTGTGGGATAGTGGCTAAGTGGTTGGAGCAAAATTGCAAGGAATAAAACTAGGAGGACTAAAAGAAAGCTATCTACACAACTCACTCAACAGTTCCAACAATTCTATGCAAATTTTTAGTTTCTAGTTCTAGTTCTAGTTCAATATTTTATTCCTATTTTCTATCAATTAGTTTAGATTCTTCAGCTTTTATTTTTAATCCTTCAATTTTATTTCCTTGTAAAACATATTTATTTCACTTCTTAGTGATTTACTAATGTATTTATATCATTTGAAGAATTTTATTTCAAGTTTGTTTCATTTTTATCATTAGTTTCTAGTTAAACTTGTATTTTTTGGTATTAAATCTGGAAATTATAACCTTCACATTGATTTGATTTAGAAGTTATATTTTCACATTTTGGTATGTGTTTGTGTCTGAAATGCCCGTGTAAAAAATCACGTCAAACACGTACTAAATTATCAATACTGTTAACATAAAATAAAATTTTATATTTCTGTCATTGATTATAAAGGAAACAACAACAACAACAACAACAACAACAACAAATAACCATTTAATTTCAATAGATTGGATTAGGCTATGTGAACAATATAATTAATCAAGCCGGGTCGGACACGTGTATCAGTCTTTTTCAAGCGCTTCTATCGGTCATAATATCCTCTTTAATTACCTTGAACTCCAAGTCTTTGTGTATAACTCGAGCCATATCTTCTTCGTCGTCCTCTCGCTCTCATCGACTCCACTCGACGGATATGTGCATTCTTGGCCTACGTTGTACATGACCAAATCAACGTAAGCGATTTTCTTCAATCTTCTCTTCTATACAAGTTACACCTACTTCAGCACGAATATATATGTTCCATTGTAAAGGAAATACATTATTATTATTATTATAAAATATTAATGAATTAAAAAATTATATACTCTATCAATAATTTTAGAAGAGGCTAATCTAAATAAATTCTAAAAAACACATACGAAAAGACCAAATTACTAAATAAATTATTGTTGAACTTGTATATGGATTATGGCTTCTTTCCTCTTTGCAGGGACCACATACAGTTTTTCTTTAACAATATTATAGCTATAAAAATCTTATAAGCTTCAAGTATACGTTTTCTAGGGTCTGATCCTTGTGCCAAAATGTGGTGACTCAATCACTTATTGACGTAACATATAATTATACCTTAGATCTTATAAAAGTTTGATAATAATCAATTTAGGGTTTGTTTGGATTACGTGATGGGATTATTAATCTTTAGATTATTATTTATCACATGTTTACTTTGTTGTTTAAAAAAAATTTGTATCCCACAATATTAATCACATTCGAATCTCACTTTATAATAAAAAGACATATTTACACCCTTTTCCCACATTTTTTACTTATTTCAAAACTTGAAATTCCCGCCAAAAAGTACAACTTATTTCATACAATATTATTATTATTTATTGTATTTGTATTATTTTTAATTTATATTATTATATTTATATATATAATATATAATATATAAATAATAATATTAATCGATATATATAATAAAAATAAAATGATATATATATATGTATTATATTATGGTTATTATTATTATACGTATATATATATTATTTTATAATAAAAATAATTAATATCATATATATTTATATATATGTGTATAATATATTAATTATTATTTATTTTATTATTACTATTTTGTAATATATTATTATATAATAAGAATAATAATTATTCTTATTGTAATAATAATAATATATATATATGTATTATGTATTATTATTATTATTTATTTTTATTAGTACTATTTTATAAAATAATAATAATAATTAATATTTTAATTATTTAATAAGAATAATAATATTTATTATCTATTATTATTATTATTAAGCTAAGAGCATTTTAGTCATTATACCAAACAATAAATTTTATCAACCATTTTTTACTCAAACCAAATATCATATAACTTATCACCCTTATTTTTACAATCATTTCATACTTTTTAATCTTTACATTACTTATCACATCATTCAAACCAAACGGTACCTTAGTCATTTAAGCTATCATGTTTTCTGTTTCATCCTCTAGGTTACTAAAGTTGAGATAGTACAATAATTTTACTTTTGCTTTTGGTTTTAGTCTTATTCCGCAGTTAAGTCTTATTTCGTAGAAATGCTGATGTTGTGTATGATCCGTTAGTAATTTTTCGGTGTCACGTTAATATTTTTCTGTGGCATGCCAATCATTTTTGGTGTCCATCGGCGCTCCGACGAAAAATGACTAAAAAAAAACAAAATTTCAACACTAAGATCCAAGTTTAACAAGTTAGAAAACTAAAACAAAAATAAGCAAACTTACCAGACAAATTTGACAATTTTTCCGTTTTTTGTTTTCGTTATTTATCCAAGGCGACAATGTTGTTTGCCATGTAAGATTGTGTTGTCATCTTTTTCAATGACTGTGGCATCTGTTATCTGGCTGAACGGTCAACTCGAGGCAAGTCATGAGGGGCCACGTTTGGCTGAGTCCTTTAAGTTGTCCTTGGCCCTGCCTCTTCGAGACCGACCATGAGTTTTACATGTTCTCTTCTTTTTCCTTCATTTGCTTTGTTGAATTAAGCACCTTAGGGCCGGAAAAACTTCTTGCCATACAAATTGAATTTAAAGCAATTTCTACATAATAGTCGATTGAAATGTAAATTCTGGAGTAAAAATTTTAAGAGAAGGTAAAAAGTCCAACTAATTCAAGAAAAGGGGACCCTGTTGTCTCGATGAAACCCAACAATAATCGGAAAATCATATTCTTTGATGAGTATGCCAATATTTTCACCACCCTGGTCGATCTCTTTACCACATGCAATATTTTTTTCCCTCAACATCAAATCCCTCTCTAGGCATTAAATCCATTTTTGATCTCCTTTTCTTCAACATCAATATCACATCACATTGATCTCTCCCACTATCTCCATTATTGATCTCCTTTTCTGAAGAGCAAAGTCCTAAAAGAAGAGCACAATCCATTTTTTCTAGCACATAAGACCCTTTGAACCAAAATGGCCATCAAGAAATCCAACAAAATGTCAAAAAAAGCAAGCAAATTGTGAGGCGTTGCTCGAGTTTAGGGAAGCGATGACAAGGCTACAAAGACGAAGAAGGGTTGCCATTGGATGTCCCAAAGGGCCATTTTGTGGTGTATATAGGAGAGAACAGAAGTAGATGTATTGTCCCGATTTCTTTTCTGAATAGGCCTGAGTTTCAGAGCCTTTTGCAGCGGGCAGAAGAAGAGTTTGGGTAATGATCATGAAATGGGCTCACTATTCCCTGTGAAGAAGAGGTTTTTCAGCCTCTAACATGTAGAAGAAGATAATGATTAAATGATTTAAATCAAGAAATTTGGATATATATATTTTATTATTTATTTAGTTTCACAGCTGTAATTTTCTTGATTTACTACTCTTTTTTCTTTTATTTTTTTAATTTAAATTTAGCTAAGCAAAAGCCCATGCATATATAAAGAAATCTGTGTTTTTGGTAAACTATGATGTAAACGTAAGAAATTGAAGTTTTGAATTTTCCCAACGGCGGCACTGTGTGGTTGCAATATACTCAGGCAAATTTAAATAAGTATTTAAAAAAAAAGTACAAAAAGTGAAATTAAAGGAACTTACATTTATGTGGTAATTTACGATCTGAGTATGACGAATTCTATGAGAGTGTCCGTACCCAAACTGCAAATCTTACTTTTTTTTAAAAAAAGTAAAGAAAATGAGAGTTTGCATACTAGATTGGCCTCTCTATGTTTCACTTTAAAAAGATTTCATTTTTTTTTTAGTTGATACTTTTTTGCATGTCACAACTGCTACAATCTACAATCTATTCGCTGTTGTTTAAGCTTGTTGTGGGATTTTCTCTCAAAGTGTATATCAGGATTGTAGTAACAAAATAACAAATGCTTCATGATTTGTCGATACGAGATTTATAATCTCCGTCCTTAAAATAATATTGATCCGCTATGGTGCTAACGGTTTGCTATGATAATTTGTCTGTCAAGATACAACGACTATAACGTGTGATAGGAGCACTCCAAATCACAAGTCCTCAAACCACAAAAGTTCAAAACACTCAAAAGAAGAAACTTGAAGAACAAACAAAATGCTAACAATTTAATCTCTTCGTATGATATTGATTTCGAAATCTTTAAATCATTTCCAACAATCCCCCACATGAATTAAATTAATGCATGTGTGCAATTGAGTGCTTTGACGAACTATTATGACATCTGGAGAGATAGTTTACGGCTTTTAATCTTCCGTAGTAGTATTCAATCGGATTTACTTGACTTAATAGTGAACTTATAATCTTGAACTATTTACTCGTTGATGTAAACCAAGACAATTGAACCCACACCATAATAATTCTAACCTTCGTATTGGTTTCTTACGGTTGTGTCCGTTTCGGCCATGGACCACACTTGGTTTCATAAGTGCTTACCATTCTTTGAAGCGTCCACACTTCGCACTTACGTATGTGATCTCCTAGAAGAGTATCCCGCTATACTACAACATATTCTAATATGTCTTAGGAATCATTAAAGGCCTTTTGACTATACTCGTACCCCTTTTGCAGGTTATACCCTTATCATTGGAATTGGTCGGAGATTAATTCTCCAATGTGTTTATACAATCTCGTAGTTTAGTTGTCCCTTTTGAACCTAGATCTTGGGATCTCCAGTCACATATGTTGGGTATCCACCACAAGATTTTGATTATAGGGTTTTAATCATATTCCTCTCGATAAACTATATACTTGATCTCTAGGCTAGGCTTTCGGGAGCGGATTCACAATATTTTCCTTTGACTTCACGTAGTCAATGGACATAATGTCATTTGAGATCAACTGTTTAATAGTATTATGTCTACTACGTATATGTCTAGACTTACCATTATACATGTTATGATGTACCCTTCCTATAGCAGATTGGCTATCACAATGTATTTTAATTGCAGGCACAGGTTTTTCCCAACAAGAAATTTCTTCCAAGAAACTTTTAAGCCATTCGGCTTCTTCTCCCGCTTTATCCAAAGCTATGAATTCAGATTTCATATTGGATCTAGCAATACAAGTTTGCTTTGTAGATTTCCATGACACTGCAGCCCCTACAATGGTAAACACATAACCACTTGTCGACGTGGAGTCTTGAGTGTCCGATATCCAATTTGCATCACTGTATCCTTCCAATACTGCGGGATATCTTGTATAGTACAAATCATAGTTCATGGTGTATCTTAAATATTTAAGTACCATCGTCAATGCCTTCCAATGGTCATTGTTTGGATTGCTCGTGAATATACTTAGTTTGCCAACCGCATATGCAATATCAGGACGTGCACAGTTCATGAGATACATGAGACTGCCAATTATCCTTGAGTATTCTAATTGCATGACAGTCTCTTCTTTGTTTTTAACCATATGTAGATTCGGTTTATAGGGTGTTTTTACAGACGACGTATCATTCGCGAGAAATTTCTCGAGTATTTTCTCAACATAATGAGACCGCGACAATACTCGTCCTTCGGATATCTTGGAGATTTTAATTCCAAGTATCACATCAGCTTCACCCATATCTTTCATTTCAAAATGTTTTATTAACATTTTGTTTGTCGCGTGATGATTTCTAAGTTGCTTCCCACTATGAGCATATCATCAACGTACAAGCATACTATTACATATCATTTAGGCGTGTTTTTCATATATACGCATTTGTCACACTCGTTAATTTTGAAAATTCGACAAAATTATTTTGTCTTTCATGCCATTGTTTTGGCGCTTGCTTAAGCCCGTACAATGACTTCAGTGGTGTACACACATTTTCTCTTGTCCAGAACAACAAACCCTCGGGTTGTTTCATATAAATTTCTTCCTCAAGTTCCCCATTGAGGAATATTGTTTTTACATCCGTTTGATGTATCTCTAAATTGTTTAGAGCAGCGATAACAATGATCACTGTAATGGACGTAATTCTCGTGACTGGTGAATATGTATCAAAGTAATCAATGCATTCTTTTGTCTATGTCCCTTTGCCACGAGTCTCGCCTTGTACTTAGCAATTGAACCATCGGATTTATATATCCTTTTAAGAATTCGTTTGCATTCTAATGGTTTACATCCAGTTGGAAGGTCTGCATATTCCCACGTGTGGTTTTTCATTATGGATTCTATTTCGCTATTAATAGCCTCTTTCCACAAAGGAGCATCAGGACTAGATAATGAATCGTTAACCGATCTTGGTTAATTGTCCAACATATATGTCATGAAGTCAGGACTATAAGTCTTAGTTACTTTGGTCCTCTTGCTACGTCGTGGCTCTACTTCCTCAATAGAGTCATGGTTAGCGTCTTCATACACCCTTTTCTTAGGGCTCATTTCCTTGTTAGTTTTGTAAGGAAATATTTCTTCAAAAAATACTACATTTCTTGATTCCATGATTGTACCTTCATGCACATCACTTATTTCAGATTTATGTACTAAAAATCGATATGCACTGCTATTGTTAGCATAACCAATAAATACATAATCTATTGTTTTAGGCCCAATTTTTACTTGCTTTAGTTTTGGTACTTCTACCTTAGCCAAACAACCCCACACTTTCAAGTATTTGTAGGAAGGCTTGTGGCATTTCCATAACTCGTAAGGAGTTTCATCCTTACTTTTGTGTGGTATTTTGTTTGAATGTAGTTGGCTGGCAGTATTGCTCCCCCCCCCCCCCCCCCCCCACAAGTTTTGTGGTAATCCAGAAATTATCAACATAGCATTCATCATCTCTTTTAGAGTACGATTTTTATGTTTGGCAATACCATTTGATTGGGGTGAATAACGGCAATAGTTTTGTGAATAATGCCATACTTAGTGCAAAATTCTTCAAACAGTGCTCCATATTCTCCACATCTATCGCTTCGAACATTCTTTATCATTTTCCTAAGTTGATTTTCAACAAACTTCTTGTAGTGTTTGAATACTACCAAGGCCTTGTCTTTGCTTCTTAGCAAATAGACGTAACAATATCTTGTACAATCATCAATGAAAGTGATGAAGTATTTTTTTCCCACCTCTAGTTTCCACAAACTTTAGATCACATAAATATGTATGAATTAATTCAAGAGGTGTCGTAGTTCTTTCAATTGAATGGAATGTCAGTTTCGTTAACTTGGCTTCAACAAAAGTTTCACAATTATGTTTTAAGTTAACATTCATTTGAGGAAATAAGTTTAACTTCACTAATTTGTTAAGTGAACCATAATGTACATGACCTAAACGATCATGCCATAAATTACAAGACTCAATCAAACAAATAAGTAAAATCATTCACTTTATTGCTTTCAAATTGACGTTTAACCGTCATTACGTTCATTTTGAATAAGCTTTTCTCCATATAGCATTTTTCTAACAAAATTCCATTTTTGGATAGTACAATTTTTCCAGATTCTAAAACTACTTTAAACCCGCCTTGACTAGAGCCGATCTAGATATCAGGTTCTTTCGGATGTCGTGAACATGTAGGACATCTATCAAAGTCAATTCCTTTCCGAAGTCATATTTAGAACCACCTTCCCCAGTCCAACTATCGGAGATGTAGAGGAGTTTCCCATATAGAGTTGGCGTCCACTTATTGGAGTGTATGTGGAGAACATGGCCTTGTCCGAGCACACATGTCGGGTTGCACCAGAATCGACGAACCATTCCATAGGATTGTCCACCAAATTAGCTTCAAAGATCACAACGGTTAACATTAGATCATTCAAGTCTTCCGAGATCCGATCATGTTCGGTCAGGTTGACTTGATCTTTTGCTTTTCCACGAGTGTTTTTGTTACGACAATCATTTGCCATGTGATTGTGCTTTCCACATTTATAGCATTTTCCATTGAACTTTTTCGCCTGGCCACTGTTGGAGGTCGTACCGTCAAACTTGTGCTTTGATCAGGTTCTTTGTTCAACTAGGTTAGCGCGTGATTCCATTTGAAACCTACCCGCCTTCCTCTCGGAAACTTTGTTGTCCTCCTCGATTCGTAGTCGAACCACAAGGTCTTCAAGACTCATCTCCTTTCGTTTGTGTTTCAGATAGTTCTTGAAGTCCTTCGACATAGGAGGCAATTTCTCAATCATAGCGGCGACTTGGAATGAATCACTTAGACTCATTCCCTCCGCATGAATGTCATGCAAGATCACTTTTAGATCTTGCACTTGCGCCATCACAGGCTTGGTATCAACCATCTTGAAATCTAGGGATTGTCCAACTATGAATTTCTTCATGCCGACATCCTCGGATTTGTACTTCTTTTTCAGCGATGTCCACAGTTCCTTTGATGTTTTCACAAGAAAATAAAAGTTATATAATTTATTGTCTAACCCATTTAGGATGTAGTTCTTGCATAGGAAGTAACTCTGATTCCATGCATCAAGAGCCGCCCTCCTTTGGGTGTCAGTCTCTCCTTCTTCAACCATAGGAGCCTCCTCGGTTAAACCTTGCCAAACTCAGTGTGGTCAAGTAAATAGCATATTTGTTGCCACCGCTTGAAATCGTTCCCATTGAACTTTTCAGGCCTTTCACCATGATGAACATGAGTCGTTGTTGCACTCGAAGAAGCCATTTGTGCCGAATATTGTCTTAAGATTGTTGTAGGATTTTCTCTCAAAGTGTATCTCAGGATTGTAGTAACAAAATAACAAAGGCTTCACAATTTATGTCGAGGCGAGATTTATAATCTCCTTCCTTAAGACAATAATATCCCGCTATGGTTCTAACGGTTTGCTATGACAATTTTTCTCCCAAGATACAACGACTATGACTTGTGATAGGAGCACTCCAAATCATAAGTCCTCAAATCACAAAGGTTCAAAGCACTCAAAAGAATTAACTTGAATAACAAACAAAATGCTCTCGATTTAATCTCTTTGTATGATATTGATTTCGAAATCTTTAAATCATTTCCAACACAGCTTTGCATCGCAGACTCTTGTAGACATGTTTACATCATGTAAACCTTCGAATAAGGTCTGCTGGTCTGATATACTACTTATAGTAAATTGAGTTGGCTATCCAACCCCTTTAGAAGCTTGTCGTTTTGATTTCCGAGCTATTAGATATGATTGATTTAGTCAGTAGCGCTTGGGATCAAGGAAGGTTGAATTCTCATTTCAGCAAAATAACTTTCTTCACAATTCATCAAGCTATAAATATCATATACGAACTGCACACTTGATGAGATATATTAGCAACACAATAACAAGTATTTGTAAGGACATCGGGATGTTCGTTGTGCATGGATGTTAGAGAAATACTGGGTGTTGACCTACTACTCTAATTGATTGTACGGTATGGTATACCGGGATGTAACGTATGATACGTCGGTAGGTTTGGTATTAACCTAAGGAGGCAGCGATTTGCTAGCCAGGTATTGTTGTAGTGTTATAGTGAGCTTGTTGTGGCCATTATACTGCTCGTTGGATCCGAGTTTGGTGAATCGTATGATGATACGATGAGGGTTTATAGTGGACTCTTGTAGTCACTATGTGGCATCAGGATTGAGGTATGGAATACCTCACAAGAACGTTTATAAGTTAAATGTTTTGAGAGACTTATACTGGGACATCTCAATTTTGTTGGGAGAACCAACGTGAGTGTCAACGAGTCATTGTTAGCTCTGGTTGAGAATCCTTGCATATGGAATGCAATGTTGGACACGATCGGTATTGTGGGATATAGTTAGTGGGGTGACACTACTCTATTGATTGTATCGATTGGAGAGATTTGGAGCATACTATCATGGAGACAGCTGGTATTGGTCGAGGGTTGATTGTGAATCAGCCATTGTAAGCATTACTGGTGTTGGACTAAGTGATGGCTTTGTATTTTTGGTGAGACGTACGAGGAGACGTCTCTGGGGAGATGCTCGAGAATGTGGAGTACTATGGTATTAGTATAGAGCATCGTTGGAATGGGTATACGTCGTGTATACGGATTTCAGATTGGTAATAGTGGCAAGGATGCACTGTTTCGAACCAGTTGTGTATTTATTGGTTCAGGGATATATTTTGGTATAAATATATCCAAGTTTTCCGAACGGTGGTTCGAGATTGGAGGGTCATTGGTTCATGGCACTTTCCTTATGAGGAAGGCGGTATTGCTATACCTACCTATTGGGAATCTTTGGAAGATTCGATGAGTCAGTTGTGTGGTGTTGATGTTGGAATCACACCATTGGTCGTCGGTGCGGCAATCATCATTCTCCACTGGGTGAGAATAATTGAGGATTGGAAGTTGTTTATAGGGTTTATGGGTATGATTTGAGATACCCGAGCCGAGTGCATTGAGTATGCATGTGGTGTTGGTGCTTAGGCATGTATACCGGTGTGTATACGAAAGCCAGCATTTTGGGTACTCGTCGAGCATCGGATTAGTATGCTTGGATGGATGAATCTCTAGTGAGAGATTGTGGCACCTTGAGATTGGTAATCTCAACGACACGATGCATTCAGAGGAATGATCGTGAGGGCTGGTTTACTCCCTTGAGGAGGGATTGTCGTGTATTGAGGCCATGGTAATTCATTACTGGGTAATTTGATAGCATCCCTGTGTTATGATTGTAAAATCCTAGGGTAAACGAGGGATGGTCGGGGTTCAATCTGTTGGGTGTCGTTGTTGACACGTGTAGTGAGAATGCAATTGATTTTCTTGCATGTTCTCTATGGAACTTGAGACTTTGTTGAGTCTCTAACGCGTATTTGGAACAAGATGTAATTTCTTGGAACACACAGATGTTGATATCTGTGGAGATATGTTTTATATTGATTGGTGGCCGTGAGTTGCCCTATCCGAGTTGCGAACTGGTGCAACTATTGCTTTGATGGAGATGGTTTTGAAGAGCGGAAACCGGGTTTAGTGTATATATGTTGTTGTACACTAGTGGTTTCCTTCGTAGCAATATGTGTTGGACATCGTAGACTAAGCGGTGGAGATATCGTGGAAGGGATATTAACATTGGAATCAGGGATGATTCGAGTAGCTAGCAGTTACGTTTGCTTGACTGCTTTTGGGTGATTAGCATTGAGGCATGCTGATATCTTTTAAGATTGTGATGGTTTGGGAGGTTTACTCCATTACAGGATTTGGTGCGAGGTTGGTGTTCTCGAGGTTGGTATTTTCGTCCAAGACGTATTCATGAGTAGTCAGGTGGATCCGAATTGGATTATGTGGTCTTGGTAGTACGTGGAGTACACTGTGCAAAATTCGAGGATGAAATTTTATTACTGGGGGATAATTGTGATGTCCGGAAATTAATGGTGATAAATCCCAGTGTGGTAATAATCCTTGATGGATTTTAATTCTGGCAATTATGAATTAATTGCAGTATTGGGACTCCCGAGGATTTTAAATCCGGTATTTGGGGTTGTTGGATCCAAGGGTTGAGATTGTATTCTCATCATGGTGATAACCTTGTAATTTGGTTTTTGGTTGGATCTGGGGTCTGGGGTACTTTGAGCTGGTGCTGATAATTAAAATTGAGATTGAGAGGTAATTATTGAACACATGTGATTTTTATTGAGTCATGATGTATTTGTGGAGGACTCGGGATTTTTGAGCCTTGGTACTATATATACCAAGTGGACTCAGTGTTCAAGCATTCTCTCCTCTCTCTTCCCTCTCTCTCTCACGCCTAAACCCTTTCCCCTCTCTTCTCCCATGGAGGAGAAATCGCTGGTGGATTGGCTTGGGAGCCGAATTTCTCGAAGAAAGGTTGGTAATCTTCTTCCCCTCGTCTTTACCTTCGTTTTGATTATAATATTGTGGAGTTTGGTTAAGATTTGTGTTGGGATTAGAATTTGGGAAGTTTTGGTTAAAATCAAAAGTTGTGTTTTTTGGTGTTTTTATTGGTTTTAAATGGAGTATTTGAGGTGTTGAATGAGTAATGGGTGTTGGTTTTGAGTTTGGGTGTGAAAAACCCCATTAAAGCTCGAGTTTTTCGGAAAGTTGCAGGTCGCGATTGATCGCGACATGAATCTGGAAATTGGATGACGATGAACAGTGCTCGCGATCGATCGTAGATGTTACCGATCGATCGCGAGAAAACAGAAAGAGTTGGTCGGCATTTGTGGCGATCAATCGCGGCTATGCATTTTTCGGGCAGTGGGTTCTCGCGATCGATCGCGGGAAGTGGCGATCGATTGCGGCCATGTTTCTTTGGTTTTTCGAAATTTTGGCAAAATATTGGGATTTTGGAATCGGGGTTTAATTAACCGATTTTCGGGGTAATGTCTACATTCCAATGGGAATGTTATACTTTAAAAATGGAAAGGTTGGAGTCGAACTTTAATAAGATAATGGACTACTCAATTGAATGATGGATTATCGTTGAACAAATAAAATGGAATATTTTGAGTAGTATGCATGCTTCATCCGCATCTTTAAAATAGTTAATCGTCATGGATTGACGATATAATTGGAGGTTGTGAACGTTCTTGGGCACTTGGTTGCATGCTTGTAATTAATTGTGAATTGTTAATTATGTTTAGCACATAATTCATCGGATCGCGGAACTAAGACAATGTTTGGTTCAGACTACGGAATCATAAGGTACGTATAACGTACGAGAATAGCCTTTAATATTATTACAACTGTGAAACACATGGCTTATTGTACTTGCAACAAATTGATATGTATGGTGGAATATATGGTGCCGCTATGGAGCGAGCAACGGTTGAGATGTTGTTGCTATGGAGAGAACATCGGTCATGATGCCGCCACAATTGGGCGTGCGAGGTAATGAAACTGTGGAATTAGTTGTTAGATATATGGAATATATGTAATCATTTAATGATTTGGTACATTGATTATAGTATTGACAATCAGGGAACAGATTTAGTTAATCAATGAAATGATTAACTAGCTTTTGGGAATTTGATGGTTTCAGTTATTTTGAGAACAGGAACAGCACAGGGATCCCATGTGGTAACGATACTATACACGGAGTATCTTTTACATTACAGTTTTATATTTTGTAAATTATGTATTATGATTATTGGATTGGTGGTATTGGTATGCTCACCCCGTGTGGGGGCTCTCTGTTGGGGCAGGTTGAACAGGTACAACAGTAGCTCCGGAGTTGAGATCGAGCTATGGATTGGAGGTGCTTGATAGGGTTGAATATTACGCGTTTTTATGCTATGATATGTATATGTTTTCGTGTTGATTCTTGGATTATTTTACGGTTTATGGTATATATTTCACTATTTCAGGAATCAATGTTGAAATGTAGGGAAAGGTGAAGAAATCAAGCTAAAATGATGAAAGAATGAATAAAGTTGAAGAAAAAAGGTAAAAACCAGAATCCAAGACACATGTTGCTCCTTTCTCCTCAACTTACTATATGTTAGAGCCAGGGTTTGGAAATGTGGTCCATATAAAAGTTGTAGAAATTTCTCTTATCTTCGCGTGGACAGCTGATTCATCAAATTTGGAGTTTGTATGAGAGCGTTACGGCCAAAATACGAAACTCGCCAGAAGCTGAAAAAGGCGAAGAAAAACATTCTGGTCTTGCCGATCGATCGAGCAAGCATTGCCGATCGATCGAGCAAGGCTGAAAAAGCCACGAAATTCTTATTGTGACGCTCGATCGATCGGCCACTTTGTCCCGATTGATCGGCGGAAGGAATTTTCAGAAAAATAACTTCCTTATAGAGTTTGTGTCCAACAAGGAAGTCCTTGATTCCCTTCCCCTATATATTATACACGAAAATTACAACCCAAATCAAATTTTGAACCCTAGGAATAGCCTCCACACCTCCATACTCCATACCACCTTCATCCATCTTCACCTATTCATCATAGGAATTGGAACAACCCAACAAGGTGATTAAAGAGACGATCGAGAAGGAAGCAAGAGAAGGAGCGAGGATCTACAACCGGAGTCGACGCTGGGAGTTTATTCTTACTTTTAAACTTTAGTTTTGTTTTGTTTTGATTTTATCATGCTTGGATTGTTGCAAGACATGTTTGAGTATTTGTATTTATTTATGAGTATGAACTAAGTTCATTTATCGAGGCTAGGCGAATCCTTTGTTATGAACCTTCGATTTGATGATTTAATGATTGAATTCTTATAGTTCTTTGCGTATGTTTTATGTTCTTCATGCTTTTAGAGGATTGATCACCTTTGAATGATGTTAGTATCGTAATTGAGATCGAGAGATGATTTTATGATACTAAATTAATAACTCATACCATGGATTTCAGACCGAGATCGAGAGATGACGTCAAATACATGTGTGATAGCCATAGATATCTAGTAATTGAAAGCAAGGAGTTTTCATGGATCTTATGCAACATTGAATTGTTAAATAAGTGAACGAGAGTTACTTACTGCAATTCGGTGTTAGGTTTAATATAGCTCGAGAGAGTGTATTAGATAAATTGGGAGAACTCGTCACCTTAGAAATATTTGAATATTCAATCGAGAATTGTACGGAATTGCATTGGTGAGCCAAAGTCTCGATAATCTTCTCTAGTGGATTTTTCTCGTTTACTTTTATTGACTTGGTTGGATTAGTAGTTTATATTAATTAATTAGTTGTTAATTATAAATTAATTATCGTAGGTTAAATGTAGTTAAAAGACATCTTATTTGATACTTGCTTGTTAGTCTCTGTGGGTTCGACAATCCGTATCTTCATATCTATACAAAAACTTGACACCGTGCACTTGCGGTCTAAAATCGCTAGATTGGAATTAATTGTTTAAAAAATAAGCGATCAAGTTTTTGGCGCCGTTGCCGGGGACTAATTTGTATAATATCATACGAGGTTAGTTAATTGTAATTTAGCCAATTTTTTTTTTTTATTATTTCATTCGAAAAAGAAAAAAAATTTACAAAAATTTTTTTTGTTTGTCTTGTGAGGTGCTTGGAGATGCTACATCAACAAGCCTTCACAAGCTTTGCCCAACAACGTTTCGAGCCGTTCTACGCTGTTTGGGAGAGATTCAATGAATTGGCCAACACATTCCGGTATCACAACTTTTCAAACTATACTCTCTTGCAATATTTCTTCAACTGGTTGGATGCACAGGCACGAGAATGGGTATTGAGTGGAGCACTGATAACTGGGAGTCCCCTGGTCGATAGAGATGAGAACAGTGTGGCCTGTTCAATGATATGGCGGACTTCGATCATCACTGGCATTGTGATCCTTCACTACAAGGTTGGAGTCACCAATACCCTCCGGAGCTTCACTACCCTATTGATACGCCACAACCATTTGAACATCAAGAAGAGAGGAGAGGTAGTTCTGCAGATGTCACGACGCAGTTAGAAGATACCTTAATAAGATTCATGGCATCAACTGAGAACAGTTTGGCGTGCCAAACCAACTCTATGCGTCACCTGGAGCAGCAAATGGCAGCCCTCATGGAAACAATTTCAACTAGCTGCCAAGAGGAAGAGATGAGGGCTACAAATCAAGAGGTGACGAATCGAGTTTGGTTATATGATGATGAACACTCTACTAACCAAGTTTGGGGGAGTGATCCAACTAGTGTTGAAGATTCAAGGGAATGCTGGCCTCTTACAGAAATTGAGCTTAAATTGGCGGAATTATCCGAGGAATTCCAAAAGGAAGATGAGTCGAGTGTGATGTTGGAGAAGGAAGAGACTTTCCAGGATTCCGATTTGAGCCCATCGATGGAGACATGTTCTATGCCATATGTGGATCCGTATTTTCCATCGATGCCAACTTCACCGCACTATATCGTCCAAGATATGAAGCCAAATCAAGAATCATTCTCTCACGCCTACTAATTCATGAAGAAAGTTGTTGGAGCGACGAGGCTACACTGTTCATATCTTGCCAAGCTTGAGGGCATACTGAATGAAGACCCATTCGTAGTATCATACGATATTTACTATGGGTGGTAGCCGCTCTTTGATGGTTGCTTCTGATGGTCAAGCCGGAGACTAAAAATCAGCGCTTCTTGGGAGGCAACCCAGGCATATCCTTTTGCTATTGAGTTTTGTGTATTTTCAGTTTTCGCATTTAGTTTGTTTATCTCTCGAGTCGACGATGTTACCATTTACATTCTTCTCTTGCTAGGTACTCAGTTGGAGCGATGAACCCTTACAACAGTGGAACTTTCAAAGCAAATCTTCCTCAACCCTCATGCAAGCGTCTTGATCAGGGGAGTTTACTTTTTCCCTTTTAATTCTTTTAAACATTGAGGACAAAGCTTGATTTAAGTTTGGGGGGTGGTATTTATTGGTTTCTGATGTTGTCTTGTTATACTTCTTTGCATGACTAATCTAGCATGAGATTAGATCGTTTTTGAGCATCTAAATTTTTTTTTAAAATAAGTTCATCATGAAGAAATAATGAATTAGACCTGCGATGGTATTACATGATGATATTAATCCCCATCTCAACTTAAGTCTTGAAGATTTTGACTTGTTTTTGAGCACTTTTGGCTCATGATTGAGTGAATTGTATATTGGAACCATTTTGTTAACTATGATTAATCTTGAGGATCTTGAAACACTTTAGAACTTATTTGAAAGCACTTTGAGGCGAAATTTTATAGTTAGGAACTAGACTTGGAAATGATTTAGGCGATCTTTGGACTGTTTGAGCCTTTCAAGCTTACCACGTTGATATCAATCCCTAGTTCCCTAATTGAGCCTAAATGGTAAAAGAATGGAGTATGTTTGACATACAACTAGCCCAATTCAACATTCTTTGGCAACCTTATTATACCCCCTACTTGAGCTTAAATGGAAGATTTTTATCTTGACCCAAAAGGGAGTATAATGATTCTCATTAGATGCGCTTGAATTGCTAAACTTTGATGAGCTTATTGAAAAAAATTTAAGAATGAGAAAAGAAAAGGATAGAAAAAGCCTTGAGAAAAAAATGAATAAATAAGACCCAAAGTGGCCAAGGCTATAAAAGAAAAAGAAGAGAAGCTCAAAGTGTGCTAAAATTTTGAATCTTTAAAGATTATACTCTCTTCTTTGTATTTCCCTATCTTTTCTTTGAAGCCAACAACCTAGGCCAAACATTACAAGCTTTAAAAGACCTATTAATCCAAGTATAGGGAATAACTACATTAGTGGAGAAGTGTTTGAAAAGTAGGCTTATGAAGTGTTTAAAAGAAAATCTTGATTTTGAGTTTAATAGCACTATTTGATCCTAAAAGTGTATATGAAACTCATGATTGACATGAACACACACGCACGTTCCGATTTTTGCGATATATTGCTTGGCTTGGGAGAAAACACTTCTTGTTAATTTTGGATTGATTTATGGTTGATGTGTTAGTGGGATTTCTGAGCTTTTACAATTGAGTTGCTATGACTAATTCATTCAAAGTATTGATGATGAACTTTATATTTTGATCTTAATGTTTGCTCGAGGACGATCAAATCTAAGTTTGGGGGAGTTGATAGGGTTGATTATTACGCGTATTTAGGACTGTATATATATTCGTGTAGATTCCGTGAAGATGTTATGCTTTTTGATATTTATTTGCTTGTTTCAGGAATCTAGGTGGAATATGGAAGAATTGAGCTACAAGAAAGAAAACGGATCAAATCAAGCTAATAAATGAAGATTTTGATTTCTGAAAATCTCGATCGATCGGAACAAGCTTCTCGATCGATCGAGCGAGGCAGAAGAATGGCCAACAAAGAATTTGGATTCTCGATCGATCGGGGCATCCGTCTCGATCGATCGACTCAGGCAGAAAGTTGAAAAAGAATTTGAGAAGAAGTCTTGATCGATCGGAAGATTCATCTCGATCGATCGAGAGAGGCAGAGAATTGAAGACTCGGATGCTGAAGACGCTCGATCGATCGAGACGTAAGGCTCGATCGATCGAGACGGTGATTTTTCAGAAAATAAAACTCTTGATTTGGTCTGATTTTATGGAAACAATTCCATATCTCCCCTCCTCTATAAATAAGGAAAAGAGGCACAAAGATTGCATCCCTATTCTGAAGAATGATCAGACCTAATTCCATTTTTCTTAGCCGCCTTTCATCTCCGGAAGAACAAGGTTGAAGAATCCTTTGAAGTGCAAGGAAGGAAGCGAGAGAAGAAAGATCGTTCAACGCACGGAGTCCTCCTATGTTTATCGTATTTCTAAACTCTAGATTAATTTGATTTTCATATTTAGTTGATGTTTTTGAGGTTGAGAAACAATTGAACATCTATTTGAATTTAATCTGGTTTATTCTATCAATTTTAAGTGATTTGTGTTTGAATCTTTGATTTGGTTGTGTTTGAGTGAATCAATATCTTTTGTTCATGAATTATATACTTCATGCTATCAAAGCCTAGCTATCTTTGATTGAACTTGTGAATTACAATTGAGATCGAGAGATCAAATTGTAATACGCTCAAATAATTCATGTTGTATGTTTAAGATTTAGATCGAGAGATTAAATCACATACGTGGTCACTTTAAATTGAACAATTTGAAGAACAACAGTTTTCATAGAGATTTATTCGATATTAAATTGGTATTAGTGAACGAGAGTTACTTGTGTCAATTTATTACTAGTTTCAATACAGCTCGAGAGAGTGTATTGATTATATTCGGAAATCCGTCACCTTAAGAATTGTCTGATAAGAAATTGTTTTAGCAAACAAATCATTGACGACGCATAATTGAACAAACATCTTGGTAGATTTCTCGAGCGGAATTCCTTCGCATCTTCAAAGGAATTGTGTTAGTTTTGAGTTTTTAATTCTTTAGTTTAATTCATTAATTAATCACCTTTTTTTAGGCTAAATATAATTTAATTAATTTTATTTGGTACTTATATGTTAGTCCCTGTGGGTTTGACATCCTTTCTTATATAACACTATACTAAAAATTGACACCGTGCACTTGCGGTAGAATCGCTATACTGAGAAATAATTGTTTAAAAAATAAGCGATCAAGTTTTTGGCGCCGTTGCCGGAGACTAACTTTAGTAATACCATACTAGGTTCTTTGACTGTAATTTAACCATTTTTTTTGTTTATTTATTTCGAAAAAAAAAATTATATATATATTCTTTTTGTTTTGTTTTTCTTGTGAGGTACTTGGAGATGCTACATCAACAAGCCTTTGTAAGCTTTGCCCAACAACGTTTCGAGCCGTTCTACGCTGTTTGGGAGAGATTCAATGAATTGGCCAACACATTCTGGTATCACAACTTTTCGAACTATACTCTCTTGCAATATTTCTTCAACGGGTTGGATGCACAGACACGCGAATGGGTATTAAGCGGAGCACTGGTGACTGGGAGTCCCCTGGTTGATAGAGATGAGAACAGTGCGATGCACCTGTTCATCGTGGCATTGTGATCCTTCACTACAAGGTTGGAGTCACCAATACCCACCGGAGCCTCACTACCCTATTGATACGCCACAACCACTTGACCATCGCGAAGAGAGGAGAGATAGTTCTACAGATGTCACAACTCAGTTAGAGGATACCTTAATAAGATTCATGGCATCAACTGAGAGCAGTTTGGAGTGCCGAACCAACTCTAAGCGCCACCTGGAGCAGCAAATTGCGATCATCATGGAAACAAATTCAACTAGCTGACAGGAGGAAGAGACGAGAGAAACAAATCAAGAGGCGACGAATCGAGTTTGGTTATATGATGATGATTACTCAACCAAACAAGTTTGGGGGAGTGATCCGACTCATGTGGAAAAGTCAAGGGAACTTGAGCCTCTTCAAGAGATTGAGCCTACTTCAGAGATGTCATCCGAGGAGTTCCTATATGAAGATGAGTCGAGTGTGATGTTGGAGAAGGAAGAGACTTTCGAAGATTCCGATTTGAGTCCATCGATGGAGACATGTTCTATGCCATATGTGGATCCGTATTTTCCATCGATGCCAACTTCACCGCACTACATCCTCCAAGATTTGAAGTTAAGTCAAGAATCATTCTCACATGCCTACCAATTCAAGAATGTTGTTGGAGCGACGAGCTTACACTGTTACAATCTTGCCAATCTCGAGGGAATACTGAATGGAGACCCATTAGTGGTGTCATACGATACTTACTATGGGCGGCAACCGCTCTTTGATGGTTGCTTCTGATGGTCAAGCCGAAGACCAAAAATCAGCGCTTCTTGGGAGGCAACCCAAGCATATCCTTTTGTTATTTAGTTTTGTTTTATTTTTCAGTTTTCATTTTAGTTTTGTTTATCTCTCGAGTCGAATATTTTACCATATGCATTCTTCTCTTGCTAGGTACTTGGTTGGAGCGATGAACCCCTACAACAGTGGAGCTTTCAAAAGCAAATCTTCCTCAACCCTCATGCAAGCGTCTTGATCACGGGAGTTCACTGTTTCCCTTTTGATTCTTTTAAACATTGAGGGCAATGCTTGATTTAAGTTTGGGGGAGTAGTAGCTTGCATGCTTTACTTGTTTTAACCACATGTTGTGTGCTTAAATGACACTTTAATCGTCCGATTATTATGAGCTAAAAAAAAAATTAATGAGTTCAAACTTGAGAAAAGAATGAATTATAGTAGTGACTATTCAATGAGGATTTTGATCTCACTATGCATATGAACTTGATTTGTGATTGGACTTGTACATGAATATCCTAATTTGAGTTAGCATGTCAAGAATGAGGAATACTTTGAGCACAATGAGTCATGATCTTGTGGATTGCATGTTGAATAGTGATAATTGTTGTGAACTTGATGATTTGTCTTGAGCATCTTAGAGTTATCCTAGAACTTATTTGATGATGACACTTTGAGGTGAAATTTTATAGTTACAAACTCGACTTGGAAATGATCTAGGCGATCTTTGACACGTTTGAGCCTTTCAAGCTTACCTAGTCTATATCAATCCCTAGTGTCCCATTTGAGCTTTATTGAAAAAAGAATGATATATGCATTGCATATAATTAGACCACATTCGACATTCTTGGCAAACTCATTATACTTACCCTTATTTGAGCCTAAATGAAAAAGTTATCCTTACCCAAAGGGAGTATAATAAATATCATTTGATGCACTTGAATTGTTATATCTTGATGAGCTTATTGAAAAGAAAAAAATTGATGATTGAGAAAAGAAAAAGATAGACAAAAAGCCTTGAGAAAAAGATTGACTAATTATGACCCAAAGTGGCCAAGACTATAAAAGAAAAAGAAGAGAAGCTCAATGTGTGCGAAAAATTTGAATTGTAAATGATTATAATCTCTTCTTTGCGCTTATCCTATTTTCTTTGAAGCCAACACCAAAGGCCTTACATTACAACCTTAAAAAGTCATTTTGATCCAAGTCTAGAGACTTTGAGTTGATTAGCATGATTTGATCTTGAATATGTGCATGAAACTTGAGATTGAAATTAGCACACACACACATTCCGATTTTGAGATATGTTGCTTGAATTAGGAGAAAACATGTCTTGTCAACTTTTGTATATGTGCATGAGATTTCTGAGAATAAGCAAGTCATGAAATAATTGTTCCAAATATCAAGAATGAACGCTACCTTATGATTTTAATGCTTAATCGAGGACGATTAAGTGATAAGTTTGGGGGAGTTGATAGGGTTGAATATTACGCGTTTTTATGCTATGATATGTATATATATTTCTGTATTTCAGGAATCAATGTTGACATGTAGGGAAAGGTGAAGAAATCAAGCTAAAATGATGAAAGAATGAATAAAGTTGAAGAAAAGAGGAAAAAAAACAGAATCCAAGACACATGTTGCTCCTTTCTCCTCAAATTACTATATGTTCGAGCCAAGTTTTGGAAATGTGGTCCATATAAAAGTTGCAGAACTTTATCTTATCTTAGTGTGGACAGCTGATTCATCAAATTTGGAGTTTGTATGAGAAAGTAACGGCCAAAATACGAAAGTTGCCAGAAGCTGAAAAAGGCGAAGAAAAACATTATGGCTTGCCGATCGATCGAGCAAGCATTGCCGATCGATCGAGCAAGGCTGAAAAAGCCACGAAATTCTTACTGTGAAGCTCGATCGATCGGCGGAAGGAATTTTCAGAAAAATAACTTCCTTATAGAGTTTGTGTCCAACAAGGAAGTCCTTGATTCCCTTCCTCTATATATTATACACGAAAATTACAACCCAAATCAGATTTTGAACCCTAGGAATAGCCTCCACACCTCCATACTCCATATCACCTTCATCCATCTTCACCTATTCATCCTAGGAATTGGAACAACCCAACAAGGCTATTAAAGAGACGATCGAGAAGGAAGCAAGAGAAGGAGCGAGGATCTACAACCGGAGTCGACGCTGGGAGTTTATTCTTACTTTTAAACTGATGTTTTGTTTTGTTTTGATTTTATCATGCTTGGATTGTTGCAAGACATGTTTGAGTATTGGTATTTATTTATGAGTATGAACTAAGTTTATTTATCGAGGCTAGGCGAATCCTTTGGTATGAACCTTCGATTTGATGATTTAATGATTGAATTCTTATAGTTCTTTATGTATGTTTTATGTTCTTCATGCTTTTAGAGGATTGATCACCTTTGAATGATGTTAGTATCGTAATTGAGGCCGAGAGATGACTTTATGATACTGAATTAATAACTCATACCATGGATTTCAGACCGAGATCGAGAGAAGACGTCAAATACATGCGTGATAGCCATAGATATCTAATAATTGAAAGCAAGGAGTTTTCATGGATCTTATGCAACATTGAATTGTTAAATAAGTGAACGAGAGTTACTTACTACAATTCGGTGTTAGGTTTAATATAGCTCGAGAGAGTGTATTAGATAAATTGGGAGAACTCGTCACCTTAGAAATATTTGAATATTCAATCGAGAATTGTAGGGAATTGCATTGGTGAGCCAAAATCTCGATAATCTTCTCTTGTGAATTTTTCTCGTTTACTTTTATTGACTTGGTTAGATTAGTAGTTTATATTAATTAATTAGTTGTTAATTATAAATTAATTATCGTAGGTTAAATATAGTTAAAAGACATCTTATTTGGTGCTTGCTTGTTAGTCCCTGTGGGTTCGACAATCCGTATCTTCCTATCTATACTAAAACTTGACACCGTGCACTTGTGGTCTAAAATCGCTAGATTGGAATTAATTGTTTAAAAAATAAGCGATCAGTGCTTCCAGGACCGAAGTACCAGTGCCGGTATTGAGTAGAGTACCTTATACATAAATACACATTCATTCATTGGGTGCCTACATGTGTGCACATTTATATGTGTATATAGGTTGTATAAAGGGCATGGCCTTTCTCTTTTCATTCATATGTTGCATGCAATTAATGTGAGGAATTTCTAAATGAATTGAGAACATGTTAGTGTATTATAAGGGTGCATGCTGTGCAAGTGGTCTTGGTTGGGGGATTTGGACATTACGTGGTCCTAATGCAAGAAATTTTATAGTTGGTATATTTTGCTATAGTTGCATGTTGTTTTCTCCCTAATTTCATGATTGTATGCACTGAATACATAGGTTAATATACTAATAGCTGATTAAGGGCACCCGGGTCCTTACTTAGTTGTATCAGAGCAGTTGTTAGCTCTTTGGCTATCTAAGGGCTTAGATGTGTCGATAGAATTGACTAGCACATGATTTACGTATGATTGTGATTTGTCAGAGTGATATGACATTATACGCTTATGTGCATGACATGAGATAATGAAAATTCGCATTATTATTGTTAACCGTGGTGGTTACAGGTTCGTGAATAGAATACAAAGTGTACGGTATTGAGGAATAATCATTGATGAATATTTATGCGCTGATGGTGGTATTTATTACGAAGTACAATGACAGGAATGGAGGACGATACTGTGCTGCCAATACGTGATAATGCACAACCTGACAATCGAGTATGTTTATGTCATGTACATGATGACACAGGTATGTGGCAATGTATTAGCGCTAACTCAATCGTTCCCGTTTATTGTATTATATATTGATGATTTATGATCCTTGTGATAGGGTCACCGCCGATGAGCGAGTGATGTGATATGGTCATCGCCGATGAGCGAGTGATGTGATAGGGTTACCACCGTTGAGCGAGTGATGTGATATGGTCACCGCCGATGAGCGAGTGATGTGGTAGGGTCACCGCCGATGAGCTAGTGATGTGATATGGTCACCGCCGATGAGCGAGTGATGTGATAGGGTCACCGCCGATGAGCGAGTGATATGATATGGTCATCACCCATGAGCGACTGATGTGATAGGGTCACCGCCGATGAACGAGTGATGTGATATGGTCACCGCCGATGAGCGATTGATGTGATAGGGTCACCGTCAATGAGGGAGTGATGTGATATGGTCATCGCCCCCTGAGAATGCGATGTGTTAATATGATATGTGGGTCGCCGCTGAAGCGTGCGATGTGTTAATATGATATGTGGGTCGCCGCTGAAGCGTGCGATGTGTTAATATGATATATGGGTCGAAGCTGGAGCGTGCGATGTGTTAATATGATATATGGGTCTGGGTCGCCGCTGGAGCGTGCGATGTGTTAATATGATATGTGGGTCGCCGCTGGAATGTGCGATGTGTATATTGTCAGGATCGAAGCTAGTGAGAGCATGTGATGTGTATGTTGGCAGGGTCGATGCTAGGGAGAGCATGTGGAGTAGTTATTGCCTGAGTCGACGCTAAAGGATAGCGGGCGACGTATTTGCTATCAGGGTCGACTCTAGAGAGAGCGCAACGTGATTATTGTCAGGATTGACGCTAATGAGAGCGTGCAATGTATTATATGTGCCTCCGCTGTAGAGGGAAAGTGATGAATATATGTCTATTTAAATTGTCTTTGTTGATTTAGCATATTGTGGATGGAATACTTGGTGTTGTTACACAAAGCGAGGGGTATTGTGACATAGATTATATGCCGCTGTATACATAGCGATGGCTATGGTTCATGCCGCCGAATATATATAGCTATGGTTCATTTCGCTAGTTCAATGGCAATGATCTATTATGTTGATCCTATAGCGAGGGTCTATGCCGCTAATTCTATAGCGATGATTTATGCCTCTGATCCTACGACGAGGGTTCATGCCACTGATTATATAGCGATGTTTCATGCCACTGAAATATAGCGATGTTTCATGCCGCTGATTCTATAGCGATGGGTTATGCCGCTATGAATGTAGCACGAGCTTGTGTCGCTTCGAGCGATGGGTGCTGATTGCGTACCGATGAATACAGGTACGCCACTATCTTGTTAGCAATGAGTTATGGTATATTATTATTTTGTCAGGATATTGAGGATGTCATGTATTGACATGTACCGTCACGGGTTGATGATGATATTGTGGGTGTCATGTATTGACACATACCGTCACGCGTTGACGATGATATTGTGGATGTCATATGTCGACATGTACCGTCACGGGATGACGATGACATAGTGGATGTTCTATGTAGACGTGTGCCTTCGTTATGATCCTTGCATATGGAATGCAATTTTGTTGGGAGTACCAACGTGAGTGTCAACGAGTCGTAGTTAGCTCTGGTTGAGAATCCTTGCATATGGAATGCAATGGGGGACACGATCGGAATTGTGGGATATAGTTAGTGGGGTGACACTACTATATTGATTGTATCTCTTGGAGAGATTTGAAGCATACTGTCATGGAGACAGCTGGGATTGGTCGATGGTTGATTGTGAATCAGCCATGGTAAGCATTACGGGTATTGGACTAAGTGATGGCTTTATATTTTCGGTGAGACGTACGAGGAGACGTCTCTGGGGAGATGCTCGAGAATGTGGAGTACTATGGTATTAGTACAGAGCATCGTTGGAATGGGTATACATCGTGTATACGGATTTCGGATTGGTAATAGTGGCAAGGATGCATTGTTTTGAACCAGCTGTGTATTTATTGGTTCAGGAATATATTTTGGTATAAATATATCAAGGTATTGATATACCTACCTATTGTGAATCTTTGGAAGATTCGATGAGTCAGTTGTGTGGTGTTGATGTTGGGATCACACCATTGGTCATCGGTTCGTCAATCATCATTCTCCACTGGGTGAGAATAATTGAGGATTGGCAGTTGTTTATAGGACTTATTGGTATGATTTGAGATACCCAAGCCGAGTGCATTGAGTATGCATTTGGTGTTGGTGCTTAGGCATGTATACCGGTGTGTATAAGAAAGCCAGCATTTTGGGTACTCGTCGAGCATATTAGTATGCTTGGATGGATGAATCTCTAGTGAGAGATTGTGGCACCTTGAGATTGGTAATCTCAACGATGAGGAATGATCGTGAGGGCTGGTTTACTCCCTTGAGGAGGGATTGTCTTGTATTGAGGCCATGGTAATTCATTACTGGGTAATTTGATAGCATCCCTGTGTTAGGATTGTAGAATCCTAGGGTAAACGAGGGATGGTCGGGGTTCAATCTGTTGGGTGTCATTGTTGACACGTGTAGTGAGAATGCAATTGATTTTCTTGCATGTTCTCTATGGGAACTTGAGACTTTGTGGAGTCTCTAAGGCGTATTTGGAACAAGATGTAATTTCTTGGAACACACAGATGTTGATATCTGTGGAGATATGTTTTATATTGATTGGTGGTCGTGAGTTGCCCGATCCAAGTTACGAACTGGTGCAACTACTGCTTTGATGGAGATGGTTTTGAAGAGCGGAAACTGGGTTTAGTGTATATATGTCGTTGTACACTAGTGGTTTCCTTCGTAGCGATATGTGTTGGACATCGTAGTCTAAGCGGTGGAGATATCGTGGAAGGGATATCAACGTTGGAATCAGGGATTATTCGAGTAGCTAGCAGTTACGTTTGACTGACTGCTTTAGGGTGGTTAGCATTGAGGCATGCTGATATCTTTAAAGATTGTGATGGTTTGGGAGGTTTACTCCATTCCAGGATTTGGTGCGAGGTTGGTGTTCTTGGGGTTGGTATTCTCGTCCAAGACGTATTCATGAGTAGTCAGGTGGATCCAAATTGGATTATTGGTCATGGCAGTACGTAGAGTACACTGTGCAAATTTCGAGGATGAAATTTTATTAGTAGGGGATAATTGTGATGTCCGAGAATTAATGTGTGGTAATAATCCTTGATGGATTTTAATTGTGGCAATTATGAATTAATTACAGTATTGGGACGCCCGAGGATTTTAAATCCGGTATTTGGGGTTGTTGGATCCAAGGGTTGAGATTGTATTATCATCGTTGTGATAACCTTGGAATTTGGTTTTTGGTGGGATCTGGGGTACTTTGAGTTGGGGCTGGTAATGAAAATTGAGATTGAGATGTAATTATTGAACACGGATGATTTTTATTGAGTCATGATGTATTTGTGGAGGACTCGGGATTTTTGAGCCTTGGTACTATATATACCAAGTGGACTCGGTGTTCAAGTATTCTCTCCTCTCTTTTCCCTATCTCTCCCTTTCCCCTCTCTTCTCCCATGGAGGAGAAATCGCTGGTGGATTGGCTTGGGAGCCGGATTTCTCGAAGAAAAGTTGGTAATCTTCTTCCCCTCGTCTTTACTTTCGTTTTGATTATAATATTGTGGAGTTTGGTTAAGATTTGTGTTGGGTTTAGAATTTGAGAAGTTTTGGTTAAAATCCAAAGTTGTGTTTTTGGTGTTTTTATTGGTTTTAAATGAGTATTTGAGGTGTTGAAGGAGTAAGGCGTGTTGTTTTTGAGTTTGGACGTGAAAAACCCCATTAAAGCACGAGTTTTTCGAAAAGTTGCAGGTTCCGATCGATCGCGGCTTGGCTCTGGAGATTGGGTGACGATGAACAGTGCTCGCGATCGATCGCTAGATGATACCGATCGATCTCGAGAAAACAGAAAGAGTTGGCGATCGATCGGTGATAAGTGTGATTTTTACACTTATTTTTATATAAGATTAGGGGTGCTTTTGTAGCGATTCCAGGGAAATAATACACGTTTTGGTATATATTTGTATATTTCAGGAATCTAGGTCCAAATGAATAAAAGTGGAGGAATTAAGCTTAAAATGATGAAAAAAGACCAAAGAGCAAACATGGAAGATGAGGGACGAAAGTGCAAAATCCAAAAAATCAGACTTGCGATCGATCGCAATATTCGGGCGACCGATCGCAATATTCGGGCGATCGATCGCCTCGACGCAGAAGCAACTAGCGATCGATCGGTAATTATTGGCGATCGATCGCCCGGGAGAAGATTTTGAAAAATAAAACAGAATAGTCTGGCGATCATTCGGCGCATTATCGCGATCGATCGCCAGACCCAATAAACTCGAGATTTCCTTCCTTATCAAAGTGATTTTGTGTCCAAACTTGTGGGGACTCATCCAACATTATTTAAGGGACAATTCAGACGGAATTGTGGGGACTCTTTGGCTCACTTTTGACCTACACAAGCAGCCTCCCTCACCATTCATTCATCTCCAACAATCCATATACCACCAAACCATTGAAGAGGAGACGCATCGGAAGAGACGGGACGACAGAGCAACGCAAGGAGTCAACGCCTCTCGTTATTTCTGTATTTCTAACTTTAGTTCTACATTTTTATCAGATTATGATGTTTAGTTTTGTTCAATACAATTTATGCATTTTTATTTGATGGAAATAGTTGGCTAAGTTTGTTGTCAAGACTTAGGGGATCCTATGTATGAACTCATGATTTAAATTGAATGTTTTGATTGATTCTTATTATTTAAGTGCACAGATCATTGTTCTTCATGCTTTTAAGGGTTTGTTCATCCTTGAATGATAATAAATTACAATTGAGATCGAGAGATAAAATTGGAATTCGATATAGTGATTTATGTCGTGGATTTCAGACCGATATCGAGAGATAAAGTCAAATACACGTGTGATAGCTATAGATATACCAAAATTGAAAGCTAGAAGTTTACATAGATCAATTTACAAATTAATTGTTCAATAAGGATACGTGGGTGGCTTATTGTTACGTTAGTATTAGATTTGTTATAGCCGGACCAAGGTATAACAAGTGAATTAGGAAAACTCGTTACCTTAGATTGTTTGAATTCGATTATTGAATTGTGGGGGATTACATAGTGAACTGAAAGTCTTGATAATTGTTTCTTTGGATTATATTCTCATTCATCACTGTTTGCTTAGGTTGATTGTGAGTTAATTTGTCACTTCACTTTGATAATCATAACCATTTATCGTAGAATAAATATAGTTAAACTAGTGGAGTTTGGTAATTATTTCTTATTCCTCGTGGGTTCGACACTCATACTTATATTATCATTATACTAAAACTTGACACGGTGCACTTGCGGTATAGAATCGCCAATGCTCAAGAAAAATCTTAACTTTCATCGCCTAGCATGATTTGATCTATGAAATTTGCATGGAACTTGAAGTGACAATAGCACACACACACGTTCTAATTTGGAGACATGTTGCCTGATCTAGGAGAAAACACAACTTGTTAAACTTTCTGATTAATTATTGTTGGTCTGTAAGTGAGATGTCTGAGTTACATGATTGACTGCGAATTGGTTTATTTGAATCTTCAATATTGAACTCTACCTTGTGATCTTATTTCTTGCTCGAGACGATCAAGTTTAAGTTTGGGGGAGTTGATAAGTGTGATTTTTACACTTATTTTAATATAAGTTATGGGTGTTTTTGTAGCGATTCCTGGGAAATATTACGCGTTTCGGTATATATTTGTATATTTCAGGAATCCAGGTCCAAATGAATAAAAGTGGAGGAATTAAGCTTAAAATGATGAAAAAGGACCAAAGCGAGCAAACATGGAAGATGCGGGATGAAAGTGCAAAATCTAGAAAATCAGACTTGCGATCGATCGCAATATTCGGGCGATCGATCGCTTCGATCGATCGGTAATTATTGGCGATCGATCGCGTGGGTGAAGATTTGGAAAATAAAACAGAATAGTCTGGCGATTGATCGGCACATTTTCGCGATCGATCGCCAGACCCGATAAACTCGAGATTTCCTTCCTTATCAAGTGGTTTTGTGTCCAAACTTGTGGGGACTCACCCACCATTATTTAAGATACAATTCAGACGGAATTGTGGGGACTCTTTGGCTCACTTTCGACCTACACAAGCAGCCTCCCTCACCATTCATTCAACTCCAGCAATCCATATACCACCAAACCATTGAAGAGGAGACGCATCGGAAGAGACGGGACGACAGAAAAACGCAAGGAGTCAACGCCTCTCGTTATTTCTGTATTTCTAACTTAGTTCTACATTTTTATCATATTATGATGTTTAGTTTTGTTTCAATACAATTTATGCATTTTTATTTGATGGAAATAGTTGACTAAGTTTGTTGTCAAGACTTATGGGATCCTTTGTATGAACCCATGATTTAAATTGAATGTTTTGATTGATTCTTATTATTAAGTGCATAGATCATTGTTCTTCATGCTTTTAAGGGTTTGTTCATCCTTGAATGATAATAAATTACAATTGAGATCGAGAGATAAAATTGGAATTCGATATAGTGATTTATGTCGTGGATTTCAGACTGATATCGAGAGATAAAGTCAAATACACTTGTGATAGCTATAGATTTACCAAAATTGAAAGCTAGAAGTTTTCATAGATCAATTTATAATATTAATTGTTCAATAAGGATACGTGAGTAGCTTATTGTTACGTTAGTATTAGATTTGTTATAGCCGGACCAAGGTATAACAAGTGAATTAGGAAAACTCGTCACCTTAGATTGTTTGAATTCGATTATTAACTAATCGGCGAATTGTGGGGGATTACATAGGTGAACTGAAAGTCTTGATAATTGTTTCTTTTGATTATATTCTCATTCATCACTGTTTGCTTAGGTTGATTTTGAGTTAATTTGTCATTTTACTTTGATAATCATAACCATTTATCGTAGACTAAATATAGTTAAACTAGTGGAGTTTGGTAATTTTTTCTTATTCCTCGTGGGTTCGACACTCATACTTATATTATCATTATACTAAAACTTGACACCGTGCATTTGCGGTATAGAATCGCTAATTCTCAAGGAAAATCTTAACTTTCATTGCCTAGCATGATTTGATCTATGAAATTTGCATGGAACTTGAAGTGACAATAGCACACACGCACGTTCTAATTTGGAGACATGTTGCCTGATCTAGGAGAAAACACAACTTGTTAAACTTTCTGATTAATTATTGTTCGTCTGTAAGTGAGATGTCTGAGTTACATGATTGACTGCGAATTGGTTTATTTGAATCTTCAATATTGAACTCTACCTTGTGATCTTATATCTTGCTCGAGACGATCAAGTTTAAGTTTGGGGGAGTTGATAAGTGTGATTTTTACACTTATTTTAATATAAGTTATGGGTGTTTTTGTAGCGATTCCTGGGAAATATTACGCGTTTCGGTATATATTTGTATATTTCAGGAATCCAGGTCCAAATGAATAAAAGTGGAGGAATTAAGCTTAAAATGATGAAAAAGGACCAAAGCGAGCAAACGTGGAAGATGCAGGATGAAAGTGCAAAATCTAGAAAATCAGACTTGCGATCGATCGCAATATTCGGGCGATCGATCGCTTTGATCGATCGGTAATTATTGGCGATCGATCGCGTGGGTGAAGATTTGGAAAAATAAAACAGAATAGTCTGGCGATTGATCGGCACATTTTCGCGATCGATCGCCAGACCCGATAAACTCGAGATTTCCTTCCTTATCAAGTGATTTTGTGTCCAAACTTGTGGGGACTCACCCACCATTATTTAAGATACAATTCAGACGGAATTGTGGGGACTCTTTGGCTCACTTTCGACCTACACAAGCAGCCTCCCTCACCATTCATTCATCTCCAGCAATCCATATACCACCAAACCATTGAAGAGGAGACGCATCGGAAGAGACGGGACGACAGAAAAACGCAAGGAGTCAACGCCTCTCGTTATTTCTGTATTTCTAACTTTAGTTCTACATTTTTATCATATTATGATGTTTAGTTTTGTTTCAATACAATTTATGCATTTTTATTTGATGGAAATAGTTGGCTAAGTTTGTTGTCAAGACTTATGGGATCCTTTGTATGAACCCATGATTTAAATTGAATGTTTTGATTGATTCTTATTATTAAGTGCATAGATCATTGTTCTTCATGCTTTTAAGGGTTTGTTCATCCTTGAATGATAATAAATTACAATTGAGATCGAGAGATAAAATTGGAATTCGATATAGTGATTTATGTCGTGGATTTCAGACTGATATCGAGAGATAAAGTCAAATACACTTGTGATAGCTATAGATTTACCAAAATTGAAAGCTAGAAGTTTTCATAGATCAATTTATAATATTAATTGTTCAATAAGGATACGTGAGTAGCTTATTGTTACGTTAGTATTAGATTTGTTATAGCCGGACCAAGGTATAACAAGTGAATTAGGAAAACTCGTCACCTTAGATTGTTTGAATTCGATTATTAACTAATCGGCGAATTGTGGGGGATTACATAGGTGAACTGAAAGTCTTGATAATTGTTTCTTTTGATTATATTCTCATTCATCACTGTTTGCTTAGGTTGATTTTGAGTTAATTTGTCATTTTACTTTGATAATCATAACCATTTATCGTAGACTAAATATAGTTAAACTAGTGGAGTTTGGTAATTTTTTCTTATTCCTCGTGGGTTCGACACTCATACTTATATTATCATTATACTAAAACTTGACACCGTGCACTTTGCGGTATAGAATCGCTAATTCTCAAGGAAAATCTTAACTTTCATTGCCTAGCATGATTTGATCTATGAAATTTGCATGGAACTTGAAGTGACAATAGCACACACGCACGTTCTAATTTGGAGACATGTTGCCTGATCTAGGAGAAAACACAACTTGTTAAACTTTCTGATTAATTATTGTTCGTCTGTAAGTGAGATGTCTGAGTTACATGATTGACTGCGAATTGGTTTATTTGAATCTTCAATATTGAACTCTACCTTGTGATCTTATATCTTGCTCGAGACGATCAAGTTTAAGTTTGGGGGAGTTGATAAGTGTGATTTTTACACTTATTTTAATATAAGTTATGGGTGTTTTTGTAGCGATTCCTGGGAAATATTACGCGTTTCGGTATATATTTGTATATTTCAGGAATCCAGGTCCAAATGAATAAAAGTGGAGGAATTAAGCTTAAAATGCATGAAAAAGGACCAAAGCGAGCAAACATGGAAGATGCGGGATGAAAGTGCAAAATCTAGAAAATCAGACTTGCGATCGATCGCAATATTCGGGCGATCGATCGCTTCGATCGATCGGTAATTATTGGCGATCGATCGCGTGGGTGAAGATTTGGAAAACTAAAACAGAATAGTCTGGCGATTGATCGGCACATTTTCGCGATCGATCGCCAGACCCGATAAACTCGAGATTTCCTTCCTTATCAAGTGATTTTGTGTCCAAACTTGTGGGTACTCACCCACCATTATTTAAGATACAATTCAGACGGAATTGTGGGGACTCTTTGGCTCACTTTCGACCTACACAAGCAGCCTCCCTCACCATTCATTCATCTCCAGCAATCCATATACCACCAAACCATTGAAGAGGAGACGCATCGGAAGAGACGGGACGACAGAAAAACGCAAGGAGTCAACGCCTCTCGTTATTTCTGTATTTCTAACTTTAGTTCTACATTTTTATCATATTATGATGTTTAGTTTTGTTTCAATACAATTTATGCATTTTTATTTGATGGAAATAGTTGGCTAAGTTTGTTGTCAAGACTTATGGGATCCTTTGTATGAACCCATGATTTAAATTGAATGTTTTGATTGATTCTTATTATTAAGTGCATAGATCATTGTTCTTCATGCTTTTAAGGGTTTGTTCATCCTTGAATGATAATAAATTACAATTGAGATCGAGAGATAAAATTGGAATTCGATATAGTGATTTATGTCGTGGATTTCAGACTGATATCGAGAGATAAAGTCAAATACACTTGTGATAGCTATAGATTTACCCAAATTGAAAGCTAGAAGTTTTCATAGATCAATTTATAATATTAATTGTTCAATAAGGATACGTGAGTAGCTTATTGTTACGTTAGTATTAGATTTGTTATAGCCGGACCAAGGTATAACAAGTGAATTAGGAAAACTCGTCACCTTAGATTGTTTGAATTCGATTATTAACTAATCGGCGAATTGTGGGGGATTACATAGGTGAACAGAAAGTCTTGATAATTGTTTCTTTTGATTATATTCTCATTCATCACTGTTTGCTTAGGTTGATTTTGAGTTAATTTGTCATTTTACTTTGATAATCATAACCATTTATCGTAGACTAAATATAGTTAAACTAGTGGAGTTTGGTAATTTTTTCTTATTCCTCGTGGGTTCGACACTCATACTTATATTATCATTATACTAAAACTTGACACCGTGCACTTGCGGTATAGAATCGCTAATGCTCAAGGAAAATCTTAACTTTCATTGCCTAGCATGATTTGATCTATGAAATTTGCATGGAACTTGAAGTGACAATAGCACACACGCACGTTCTAATTTGGAGACATGTTGCCTGATCTAGGAGAAAACACAACTTGTTAAACTTTCTGATTAATTATTGTTCGTCTGTAAGTGAGATGTTTGAGTTACATGATTGACTGCGAATTGGTTTATTTGAATCTTCAATATTGAACTCTACCTTGTGATCTTATTTCTTGCTCGAGACGATCAAGTTTAAGTTGGGGGAGTTGATAAGTGTGATTTTTACACTTATTTTAATATAAGTTATGGGTGTTTTTGTAGCGATTCCTGGGAACGTGTTTCGGTATATATTTGTATATTTCAGGAATCCAGGTCCAAATGAATAAAAGTGGAGGAATTAAGCTTAAAATGATGAAAAAGGACCAAAGCGAGCAAACATGGAAGATGCGGGATGAAAGTGCAAAATCTAGAAAATCAGACTTGCGATCGATCGCAATATTCGGGCGATCGATCGCTTCGATCGATCGGTAATTATTGGCGATCGATCGCGTGGGTGAAGATTTGGAAAACTAAAACAGAATAGTCTGGCGATTGATCGGCACATTTTCGCGATCGATCGCCAGACCCGATAAACTCGAGATTTCCTTCCTTATCAAGTGATTTTGTGTCCAAACTTGTGGGTACTCACCCACCATTATTTAAGATACAATTCAGACGGAATTGTGGGGACTCTTTGGCTCACTTTCGACCTACACAAGAAGCCTCCCTCACCATTCATTCATCTCCAGCAATCCATATACCACCAAACCATTGAAGAGGAGACGCATCGGAAGAGACGGGACGACAGAAAAACGCAAGGAGTCAACGCCTCTCGTTATTTCTGTATTTCTAACTTTTGTTCTACATTTTTATCATATTATGATGTTTAGTTTTGTTTAATACAATTTATGCCTTTTTATTTGATGGAAATAGTTGGCTAAGTTTGTTGTCAAGACTTATGGGATCCTTTGTATGAAACCATGATTTAAATTGAATGTTTTGATTGATTCTTATTATTAAGTGCATAGATCATTGTTCTTCATGCTTTTAAGGGTTTGTTCATCCTTGAATGATAATAAATTACAATTGAGATCGAGAGATAAAATTGGAATTCGATATAGTGATTTATGTCGTGGATTTCAGACTGATATCGAGAGATAAAGTCAAATACACTTGTGATAGCTATAGATTTACCAAAATTGAAAGCTAGAAGTTTTCATAGATCAATTTATAATATTAATTGTTCAACAAGGATACGTGAGTAGCTTATTGTTACGTTAGTATTAGATTTGTTATAGCCGGACCAAGGTATAACAAGTGAATTAGGAAAACTCGTCACCTTAGATTGTTTGAATTCGATATTAACTAATAGGCGAATTGTGGGGGATTACATAGGTGAACTGAAAGTCTTGATAATTGTTTCTTTTGATTATATTCTCATTCATCACTGTTTGCTTAGGTTGATTTTGAGTTAATTTGTCATTTTACTTTGATAATCATAACCATTTATCGTAGACTAAATATAGTTAAACTAGTGGAGTTTGGTAATTTTTTCTTATTCCTCGTGGGTTCGACACTCATACTTATATTATCATTATACTAAAACTTGACACCGTGCACTTGCGGTATAGAATCGCTAATTCTCAAGGAAAATCTTAACTTTCATTGCCTAGCATGATTTGATCTATGAAATTTGCATGGAACTTGAAGTGACAATAGCACACACGCACGTTCTAATTTGGAGACATGTTGCCTGATCTAGGAGAAAACACAACTTGTTAAACTTTCTGATTAATTATTGTTCGTCTATAAGTGAGATGTCTGAGTTACATGATTGACTGCGAATTGGTTTATTTGAATCTTCAATATTGAACTCTACCTTGTGATCTTATATCTTGCTCGAGACGATCAAGTTTAAGTTTGGGGGAGTTGATAAGTGTGATTTTTACACTTATTTTAATATAAGTTATGGGTGTTTTTGTAGCGATTCCTGGGAAATATTACGCGTTTCGGTATATATTTGTATATTTCAGGAATCCAGGTCCAAATGAATAAAAGTGGAGGAATTAAGCTTAAAATGATGAAAAAGGACCAAAGCGAGCAAACATGGAAGATGCGGGATGAAAGTGCAAAATCTAGAAAATCAGACTTGCGATCGATCGCTTCGATCGATCGGTAATTATTGGCGATCGATCGCGTGGGTGAAGATTTGGAAAAATAAAACAGAATAGTCTGGCGATTGATCGGCACATTTTCGCGATCGATCGCCAAACCCGATAAACTCGAGATTTCCTTCCTTATCAAGTGATTTTGTGTCCAAACTTGTGGGGACTCACCCACCATTATTTAAGATACAATTCAGACGGAATTGTGGGGACTCTTTGGCTCACTTTCGACCTACACAAGCAGCCTCCCTCACCATTCATTCATCTCCAGCAATCCATATACCACCAAACCATTGAAGAGGAGACGCATCGGAAGAGACGGGACGACAGAAAAACGCAAGGAGTCAACGCCTCTCGTTATTTCTGTATTTCTAACTTTAGTTCTACATTTTTATCATATTATGATGTTTAGTTTTGTTTCAATACAATTTATGCATTTTTATTTGATGGAAATAGTTGGCTAAGTTTGTTGTCAAGACTTATGGGATCCTTTGTATGAACCCATGATTTAAATTGAATGTTTTGATTGATTCTTATTATTAAGTGCATAGATCATTGTTCTTCATGCTTTTAAGGGTTTGTTCATCCTTGAATGATAATAAATTACAATTGAGATCGAGAGATAAAATTGGAATTCGATATAGTGATTTATGTCGTGGATTTCAGACTGATATCGAGAGATAAAGTCAAATACACTTGTGATAGCTATAGATTTACCCAAATTGAAAGCTAGAAGTTTTCATAGATCAATTTATAATATTAATTGTTCAATAAGGATACGTGAGTAGCTTATTGTTACGTTAGTATTAGATTTGTTATAGCCGGACCAAGGTATAACAAGTGAATTAGGAAAACTCGTCACCTTAGATTGTTTGAATTCGATTATTAACTAATCGGCGAATTGTGGGGGATTACATAGGTGAACAGAAAGTCTTGATAATTGTTTCTTTTGATTATATTCTCATTCATCACTGTTTGCTTAGGTTGATTTTGAGTTAATTTGTCATTTTACTTTGATAATCATAACCATTTATCGTAGACTAAATATAGTTAAACTAGTGGAGTTTGGTAATTTTTTCTTATTCCTCGTGGGTTCGACACTCATACTTATATTATCATTATACTAAAACTTGACACCGTGCACTTGCGGTATAGAATCGCTAATGCTCAAGGAAAATCTTAACTTTCATTGCCTAGCATGATTTGATCTATGAAATTTGCATGGAACTTGAAGTGACAATAGCACACACGCACGTTCTAATTTGGAGACATGTTGCCTGATCTAGGAGAAAACACAACTTGTTAGACTTTCTGATTAATTATTGTTCGTCTGTAAGTGAGATGTTTGAGTTACATGATTGACTGCGAATTGGTTTATTTGAATCTTCAATATTGAACTCTACCTTGTGATCTTATTTCTTGCTCGAGAAGATCAAGTTTAAGTTTGGGGGAGTTGATAAGTGTGATTTTTACACTTATTTTAATATAAGTTATGGGTGTTTTTGTAGCGATTCCTGGGAAATATTACGCGTTTCGGTATTATTTGTATATTTCAGGAATCCAGGTCCAAATGAATAAAAGTGGAGGAATTAAGCTTAAAATGATGAAAAAGGACCAAAGCGAGCAAACATGGAAGATGCGGGACGAAAGTGCAAAATCTAGAAAATCAGACTTGCGATCGATCGCAATATTCGGGCGATCGATCGCCTCGAGGTAGAAGCAACTTGTGATCGATCGGTAATTATTGGCGATCGATTGCCTGGGTGAAGATTTGGAAAAATAAAACAGAATAGTCTGGCAATCGATCGGCACATTATCGCGATCGATCGCCAGACCCGATAAACACGAGATTTCCTTCCTTATCAAGTGATTTTGGGTCCAAACTTGTGGGGACTCACCCACCATTATTTAATATACAATTCAGATGGAATTGTGGGGACTCTTTGACTCACTTTTGACCTACACAAGCAGCCTCCCTCACCATTCATTCATCTCCAACAATCCATATACCACCAAACCATTGAAGAGGAGACGCATCGGAAGAGACGGGACGACAAAGCAACGCAAGGAGTCAACGCCTCTCGTTATTTCTGTATTTCTAACTTTAGTTCTACATTTTTATCAGATTATGATGTTTAGTTTTGTTCAATACCATTTATGCATTTTTATTTGATGGAAATAGTTGGCTAAATTTGTTGTCAAGACTTAGGGGATCCTTTGTATGAACCCATGATTTAATTGAATGTTTTGATTGATTCTTATTATTTAAGTGCATAGATCATTGTTCTTCATGCTTTTAAGGGTTTGTTCATCCTTTAATGATAATAAATTACAATTGAGATCGAGAGATAAAATTGGAATTCGATATCAGACTGATATCGAGAGATAAAGTCAAATACACGTGTTATAGCTATAGATTTACCAAAATTGAAAGGTAGAAGTTTTCATAGATCAATTTACAATATTAATTGTTCAATAAGGATACGTGAGTGGCTTATTGTTACGTTAGTATTAGATTTGTTATAGCCGGACCAAGGTATAACAAGTGAATTAGGAAAACTCGTCACCTTAGATTGTTTGAATTCGATTATTAACTAATAGGCGAATTGTGGGGGATTACATAGGTGAACTGAAAGTCTTGATAATTGTTTCTTTTGATTATATTCTCATTCATCACTGTTTGCTTAGGTTGATTTTGAGTTAATTTGTCACTTTAGTTTGATAATCATAACCATTTATCGTAGACTAAATATAGTTAAACTAGTGGAGTTTGGTAATTATTTCCTATTCCTCGTGGGTTCGACACTCATACTTATATTATCATTATACTAAAACTTGACACCATGCATTTGCGGTATAGAATCGCTACACTCGAAAATAATGTTTAAAATAATACGATCAATCGGTATTTGTGCCGATCGATGGCGGTTATGCATTTTTCGGGCAGTGGGTTCTCGCGATCGATCCCTGGAAGTGGCGATCGATCACGACCTTGTTTCTTTGGTTTTTTGAAATTTTGGCAAAATATTATCAAGGTTTAATTAGCCGATTTTCGGGGCAATGTCTACATTCCAATGGGAATGCTATACTTTAAAAATGGAATGGTTGGAGTCAAACTTTAATAAGATAATGGACTACTCAATTGAATGATGGATTAACGTTGAACATGCAAAATGAAAATCATGGCATATTGTAATTGCAAAAAATGGATATGTATGGTGGAATATATGGTGCTGCTACGGAGCGAGCAACGGTTGAGATGTTGTCGCTATGGAGCGAACATATGTCATGATGCCGCCACTATTGGGCGTGCGAAGTAATGAAACTGTGGAATTAGTGGTTAGATATATGGAATATATGTTATCATTATTTAATGATTTGGTACATTGATTATGGTATTGACAATCAGGGAACGAATTTAGTTAATCAATGAAATTATTAACTGGCTTTTGGGAATTTGATGGTTTCAGTTATTTTGAGAACTGGAACACACAGGGATCCCATGTGGTAACGATACTATACAGGGGTATCTTTTACATTACAATTTTATATTCTGTAAATTATGTATTATGATTATTGGATCGGTGGTATTGGTATGCTCACCCCGTGTGAGGGCTGTCTCTGTTGGGGCTGGTTGAACAGGTACAACGGTAGCTCCGGAGTTGAGATCGAGCTATGGATTGGAGGTGCTTCCAGTACCGAAGTACCAGTGCCTGTATTGTGTAGAGTACCTTATACATTAAATACATATTCATTCATTGGGTGCCCGTATGTGAGCACGTTTATATGTGTATATGGGTTGTATAAAGGGCATGGCCTTTCTCTTTTCATTCATATGTTGCATGCAATTAATGTGAGGAATTGCTAAATAAATTGAGAACATGTTAGTGTATTATAAGGGTGCCTGTTGTGCAAGTGGTCTTGGTTGGGGGATTTGGACATTACGTGGTCCTAATGCAAGAGATTTTATAGTTGGTATATTATGCTATAGTTGCATGTTTTTTTCTCCCTGATTTCATGATTGTATGCACTGAATACATGTGTTAATACACTAATAGCGGGTTAAGGGCACGGGGTCCTTACAGACGCAAAACAGGGGTGAATGGTCAATCCACATCCGATTTCAACCAACTGGAGCTTCAATAGATCGTGTTCTTGAAATAATTGCACCGATAGATTATATCAAGTTCAGTTATAAAACCAGTGGAAGACAATCGACATAACACGCTCTATAACTGATTAACCATTTGTAAATTATTTTAAAGGTAAGCAAGTGAATATGTAAAAATAGTTTGGTTGAAGCATTTTATCAAACACTTAATGAGCTACACTTTGGTGTTTTTACAAGTACATAAATGCTTCACAATGCTAACAAAAACAGTAATATAGATAAATACAATAGAGTAAATAACACTAGTATTTGTTTCTGTAAGTTCCAAGCGCAAATGCTTCTATGTCTCCCCTTCTTCCATCTCATGGAAGGATACACTAGAATATTTGGTTTACATTCTTCAGTGTCAATCTACTTAGGCTAATACCACACAGATAGCCTAAACTCCTAGCCCACACAGAATCACAAAGCTCATGTTCTTTAACGTCTCACATGGAAAGACATCACCCAGTTGTGATAAATCACAGACTGTTATAATAGTATTAACTCTTCTATTTTAGCTCTCAATTACAATGAACATAGTGAATTCAAAGGCACATATGATTCCATAATGAATCTGATATAGCAAGGTAAGTGGTGCTAAAAGGTTTTGGGAGTACTCTTCATTTTTAGCAGATTTTGTATTTGAAATTCCCCATTTGAATCCAAGTGGGTTTGCTTTGGAATGCTTGGATTGATCTTCAACCAGCTGTTAGTGATCTTCTAACTCATGTATATATAGCCCCAAATAATGATATATACATTAGATACAAGAATATAGCCGTTGGGATAGTTTTAGCAACTTTCTCGAGCTTGCAACAGTCATATTCTGGTTTCTGAGCTGTTTTCGGAAGTCTGTTGTTTGCTCCGGCAGGGTAGTTTTACTTACAAGCCAGTAGATAATTTGGTAGGGTAGTCTACTTGCAATCTGGTAGACGATCCATTAAATAATCTGGTAGGGTAGTCTACTTACAATCCGGTAAACCATCCGGTAGACAATTCGGTAGGGTAGTCTACTTGCAATATGGTATACCATTCGATAGACAATCTGGTAGGGTAGTCTACTTGCAATCCTGTAGACCATCAGACAGACAATCTGGTAGGGTAGTCTACTTGCAATGCGGTAGATGATCCGGTAGACCTTGCTGTCCGAAATCTGCCGATAATTTATCTTGATTATGGCTATTGATTCGTTGATTTCTAGGCAAAGTGATCAACATGAAAGTTGTAGTCCTTTCTCTTAGATTTTCATAGAATCTAGAATCGCTCCATTTCAAGTTCGTATGAGAGAGTTATGCTCTATGCTGCACGGACACGGATACGAGGACACGGGTACGACGCGACACGGACACGGGGACATAGATTTTCAAAAATTACAGGACACGACACTTCTAGGATACGGCAAAAAATTTGTCTTTTTTTATATATATTCTACATATTCTTTATGTTCTAATATATTATTCAAGAAAAAATTTAATTATCAAATATTTGAATAATAAAATTGAAAATGATGTCAAATTGTAGACATTTCATTCACTAATTAAAGCATACAACAAATACTACTCAAACTATATAACCATAAAAAAAGTTATAATTTTTTTAACATTTTTGTAAAAAAAAAATTAAATTTTTTTTAAAAAAAATATTTTTTTAAATTTTTTTTATAAAATATCATTTTTCCCGTGTCCACGGCATGTCCATGTCGTGTCCCGCTGTGTCCATGCAGTGTACGAAACGTGTCAGAGTTTTTTTTTTTTAAAAAAAAGTCCAGACACACCACGTGGCGTATCCGACACCGTGTCGCACCCGTGTCCTGCTGTGTCCGTGTCCGCGGAGTGTCCCACACTGCATGGGGTGATTTTTTGGAGTGTCGGTGCAATATAGGTTATGCTCAATATACGAGGTGATGCTTCTGCTATTAGTTGTCGGATGTAGCAGCAGAACTCGAAACTTGCAGACAATTTTTCTCCATCTTAGGATCAGATTCAGGCTTCAACTTCTAAAGATAATTGTAGATCTTTGTCTTATATTTCCAACACATGCTAAATCGATCCATTTCAATAAGAGTGCTTATAGTTATGGCCAATATGCCACAGCTGCTACAATGAAAAACTTATTTTCATTGGCTATAGTGATGAGTCCAAAGGGTATCGACTTTATAATCCTATGACATGCAAGCTTGTTGTTTCAAGAGATGTGATATTTGATGAAATGACATCATGGAATTGGAAAGGAAATTCTTCTCAATTATTCATTTTTTTCAAACCATCTAGTATTGAAGATGAGCCTCAAGAAGCATCTCCACCTCAAAGTCCAAACCTCAGTCACCAAGGTCTTCAACACTTCAAAATGAAAATTTAAGTCTCAATCCACCGGTAAGAAAGACTCGATCTTTAAGAGAAATTTATGAAGAGGGTGATTTTACTCTTTTTACTTGTGAACCGCAAGTTTCTGAAGCGGCTGCAAAAGAAGAAATATGGAAAATGTCTATGGAAGAAGAATATTTATATGATAGAGAAAAATAAAACTTGGGAATTGGTTGATATATTGGGCTAAAGTGGATTTTCAAAACAAAATATCATGAAGATGACAACATTCAAAAGCACAAGGCAAGACTTGTTACAAATGGGGTACTCTCAACAGTATGGAGTCGATTTTAATGAGACATTTGCACGAGTTGCTAGAATGGAAACCATTCGGGCTTTTCTTGTACTTGCAGCTCAATTGTAGCCTAAGGTACTTCAACTTGATGTCAAATCAGCGTTTCTAAATGGAGAGTGGAAGAAGAGATATATGGGTAGAAACCTCAGGGATTTGAGATGAAAGGGAAAGAAGATAATGTCTATCGTCCGAAGAAGACGCTCTATGGGCTTAAGCAAGCTCCAAAAACTTGAAATAACAAGAGTGATAGTCATTTAATCAAAAATGGATTTATTTGAAGTCCAAATGAATCTTCTCTTAATGTCAAAACACAATGTGGTGATTTCTTGATTGTGCGCCTCTATGTAGATGATCTGATCTATATGTGCACTAATATAAAGTTAGTTGAAGATTCAAGCAAAATATGATGAGTGAATTTGAAATGACGGATTGGGAGTAATGAAGTACTTCCTTTGATTCAAGTGAAGCAGTCTAAAGGTGAAATTTTTATATCTCAATAAAAGTACACCGAAGATCTCTTGAAAAAATTTCACATGGATAAATGCAAATCAGTTCTACTCTTATGTTAACATATGTTAAGTTGATGAAGGATCATAGAGCTGAAAAAGTTGACTCAAAATTATTCAGGAGTGTTGTTGGTTCATTGATTTGTCTCACGAACATAAGACTTGATATTGTTCAAGTTGTGACCATGATCTCAAGGTTCATGAATGAGTCATGTAAACTTCAGTTACAGCAGCTAAAAGTATCTTGAGGTATTTGCAAGGAAGCAAAAATCTGGGCATCAAAATATTTGAAGGAAAATGAGAGCACTCTTACAGTGTTTGCCGACTGCGATTGGGCTGGTTCGTTGGATGATAAAAAGAGCAATTCAGGATACTTATTTTGTCGTGGAACTAATATTATTTCCTGGAGTTCTAAGGAGCAAAAATATGTTGCACTCTCATCAGCAGAAGCTGCATATACTGCAGTTACGATTGCAACGTGTGAAACTATTTGGTTAAGGAGGTTGCTTGCAGATTTGCGATGCTTGCAGATTTGCGACAAGTTCAAAATCAGTCCACTATAATTTATTGTGACAATATGTCTAATATAGCAATGACAAAGAATCTGATTTTTCACTCAAGATCAAACCTCATTGAGCTGCGACATCATTTTATTCGAGATTTGGTGAGCAAAGGAGAAATTAGCTTGGAATTTATTAGCACAAATGAACAACCATTCGCGTCTTATTCCTCACGTTGGGAATTGAGAAGATCACAGTGATCACAGTTACGAATAGGCTGTGAGCCTTGCGGCGCTTGAGCTTTGGACTTATAACAGTAAAAGAACTATTTTTTTACCAAAGCAGTGTCAGTGGATAAATTTCAGAAGACAAGAGATGCTCTCAAGATTGCAAACTAAGAGGGGGTGTTAGAAATATAATTTGCAATAAATCAGATTCATTAAGCATCTAGAAGGTTCATTCATGAATATAAGAGTACATGTACTTAGTGATTCATAATGTATATAATTAATTTTTTTGTTAATGTATGAGTCTTTCCTATAATACATTGTACTCTTGTTATTTGATATAGCTTAAGAAATCAATATGTAATCTATATTTTCATAAATTCCAGCAAGTGTATTAACAATACTTCTTATCTTTTTCAGCAACTCTAATTCTTGTTCTTTATTATTCATGTTATTGCCTTAATCACCAACAATTGAGCCTCGAGAAAATATGGGTGAGAAAGTAAAATATTTGTGAAGTGTAGTGTATGTCATGCCGCTTACTTGTGTCATACCTGGTATATTTGTAGACGTAAAAATTGAAAATGGTCTTTATTTTTTACAAACGTATAAAATGTATCATATTTCGGGGATATTATAGATATGCACCGATTGCATTGAAATCTCCTTGTTTATCACCATTTTATGATTTAATTTTTTAAAAGCAACTATTACAACTACTTGGGGGTGGAGGACGGAGGCTCGAACACGAGATCTCTGGATCGCAATTGTGACCTACAAGCCACCGGCCTATGATCTAATTGTATATGCCAAGAGGCCATAGATGTGAGCCTTTAATGAATGAGGATATAACTTACTGAGATTTTTCACTCCAAGCACCAAATCCTCTTCTATGACCTATATTAATTTATCTCAATTTCAAGCATTACCAATTGATAAAAGCATAAAGTAAATTTATAGGGATGCACATTATAATATATACATTAATGTTTTATAGTCTTTTGTATGATACATTAAGCAAACCCATAAATAATGATGATCATAGTTTGGTACAAGGCATTTATCAGCAAGAAACCTTGACTAAATAAACAATAGCTCAAGCTTAAGTCTTCAAGCCACAAATATCAATTAATTACTTGTAGAGCTTGTTGGGTTTTGGCCCATTACCTTATTATTCTTTGTTGGGCTTTGGCCCCTCTTCTATTGCCTTAACCGAGCCCCCTTTCATCTCAGCCTCTTCACCCTTCATCTCCCATTCCAGAAGCTTCGTGCGTCTCCTCGGCTTGCTCCAGAATCTTGGAACTTGCTCCCCTTCTCTTCGTCTCCCTCGGTGCTATTAATGTTGCCATGGTTCATGATGAGGTAACACTCTGATAACCGAAAATCCTTAGTGTATTTTCGCCCCCCCTTTTCCTTTCGTGTCTCTGTTTCAGAGGTGGTTGGCCGTGAGCTTTGTGCTCCGATTTGTGAGTGGTTCAGACGCTGGCCGTGTGTTAAGCTTGGTGCTTTTGTGGTCAGCTTTGTGGTGGAACTCACTGTGTGTGTGGCCGTGAGCTTAGGGTGGTGCTCTTGTGGTTCGAGTGTGGTGCTGTGTGCATCGTGGCTGGTGTGTGTGCGCTGTGTGCGTGCACTGTGTGTGTGGCCGTGGGTTTAGGGTGGTGTTGTGTGCGCCGTGAGCTGTGGTGCTGTGTGCACTGTGTGGCCGTGAACTGAGTGTGTGCGTCTGTGGTTCTGTTCGTCCAGTGTGTGTGTTCGGTGGAGTGAGCGGGCTGTTGCTGTGTGTCCAAGTCGACTGTGTGTGTCTTGGTGTAACCCTGTGTGTGGTTCCCTTTCTGTGTTCGGTCGTCGCCTACTGCTTGTGTGTTCGGGCGGTGCTTAGGGCAGTGTGTGTGTCTCCATATTTTGGCTACGATACCTTGGTTCCCCGGTGACGACGTAGAAAGGAAACCCAGCTCGACCTGAGCCCAAATTCCCTTACTCTTGTTTGATATTTGATTTATATAGTTCTTTGTGAATTGTATACTGTGGATTGTTTTCTTGTTGTGATTGCAGGTTAACAGTCGACGATTCAAAGCGGAACGAAATCCTTACAGTGGTATCAGAGCGTTCCGTGCCTGGTGGAGTGCTCGGGCAGACCTCGGGCAGCAGCTGAAGTGTTCGGGCAGTGGCTGGAGTGCTCGGGCAGACCTCGGGCAGCAGGTGGAGTCTTCGGGCAGCAACTGGAGAGTTCGGGCAGCGACTGGAATCTCGGGCAGATCTCGGGCAGTGCACTTCGGTGCTTCGGGCAGTGTGGTTTTCGTCACCCCAGAGCTTTGTCTCTGGGTAGTAAGTGATTATCTTGACCCATAATCTTTTTACTACGTTGTTTCTAAGTAATTGTGTCCCTTACCCGTAGGAAAATCTCTATCTGAAGCCCCATGCTCGTACACCGTTGAGTGTATTGTGATCTTGTGGGTGATAGCGATTTTTCCTCCCCTTAGCTTGATTAATTCTTTCATATTGTGTTTTGTGCCTTGTATTCCTTGCTTCTGCTGATTGGTTGTTGAAATTGTGTGTGCCTCTCTGCTTCTTTGTGATGGCTTCAATTTCTGGATATAACCTTGAACCTTTTAATGGAAAATCTGATTTTTCTATATGGTAACAAAAGATGAAAGGAATTTTAATACAGCAAAAGTATTTAAAGCTATTGACGGTAATTGGGCTGAGAACATTACAACTGCTAAGAAACTTGAAGATGATGAATATGCTTATTCTTCTATTATCTTGAACTTATCTGACTCTGTGCTCAGAAAATGTGGTAAACTATCATCTGCTAGAGAACTTTGGGAAAAATTGGAAGAAATGTTTACTGAAAAATCTTTGCCGAGTAAACTTTTCTTGTTAGAAATTTTTTTCAGATTCAAGCTAGACTTGAACAAAGACGTAGATGAAAATTTGGATGTATTTACTAAGTTAATTCAAGATATTAAATTGACAAGAGATAAGAACATTGACGACTATTCACCTATTATTCTTTTAAATGCTATTCCTGAAAATTATAGTGATGTAAAATCCGCCATTAAGAACGGTAGGGATTCTATTACATTGGATACTGTAATGAACGGCCTAAAAAGCAAGGAATTAGATTTAAAAGTGAACAACGGCGGTAAGCAAGATTCAGGTGAAGTTATGCATGTTAGAGGTAGATCTCAACATAGGTATAACAACAATCATAGATCTGATTATAACCAAAATCAGAATAATGATAAGAACAAGGGGAAAAGGTCTAAGTCTAGGCCTAAGAACAGAAGGTGCTTTAATTGTGGTGATCCTGGTCATTTTATTAAAGATTGTCCTGAAAAGAAAAACCAGAAACAAAATGATAATAACCAATCTTATGAACAAGTGAATCATGCTTCTTTATCTGGTGAAAACTTAGGTGATGTCTTTATGGTGACTGATTTATGTGATTCTGTGAATTATGTGCATTCATCCACTGTGTGTGAAAATGAATGGCTAATTGAATCTGGTTGCTCTTATCACATGTCACCTCTTAGAAATTTGTTTTCTAATTATAAAGAAGTTGAAAATGGTTCTGTTTCTATTGCTAATGAGAAACTTTGTAAAGTTGCTGGCATTGGTGATGTTTATTTGAAATTTGATTCTGGTTATTCTATGACTCTAAAATATGTGAGACATGTTCCTGCTTTGTGCAATAATTTGATGTCTTGTGCTGGATTAGAATCATGTGGTCTTGAGGGTAGATGGGGAAATGGAGTTATGAAAATCATAAAGGGTTCTTTGGTTGTTTTCAAAGGTAAAAAGAAAAGACATCTTTATGTTTGCAAAACTGAATCTGTATATGATAATATGAATTCTGTGACTGATGACTTGACTGATCTATGGCATAAGAGATTAGGTCATATGAGTCTAAAGGTCTAGAGATTTTGCATGAAAAAGGTTGCTTTGGTAAAGACGAGTTGTCTTGTATGCCTTTCTGTGATTCGCGTGTTTTTGGCAAACAACAAAGAGTGAAATTCCCGGTTTTCCCTTCCCCTAATGTGACTATGAGTTCTGTGCACGTTGATGAGTCTGAGTCCAGTGCTACTCCCTGCAAGGTGGAGCATTTAACTGGTGTACTTCCTGTTAATGAACCTGAAATTCATGGAATGCCTGAAAATCATGATAGTGTTGTTGAACATGAACATGTTGTGCATGATGAATTGGTTGCTAATGAACATGAAGATTTGCATGATATAGCTTATGCTATTAGTTGCTTAATGTATTTGATGGTTAGTACTTGGCATGGTATAGCTTATGCTATTAGTTGCTTAAATAGGTATATGTCTAATCCTAGCATGGTGCATTGGAATGTTGTTCAATGGCTGTTATCTGTAGGTGATAATCTAAGTGATTATGTGTTTAATCCTGCTGATATGTGTACTAAGTGTTTGTCCCTTAGTAAATTTCAATCATGTTTAAAATTTTTAAAATTTGATACTAATGATTGATGCATGTTTAGTCCCTTGGTTAGTGTTTTATAACCTGCTGTGTGCTCGTTATAAAACTGTTACCCTGGTTACTTTCCCACTTTAACTTGCTGTGTGCTTGTTATTGTTTTTCCTTTGTCTGTGCTGTGTGCTATGACAGGAATTTGGTCCACACAATGCTTTGTGTGTTGTGGGGACCCTTTGGGCGATGATGAGTCATCTATGGGTTTTTTTTCCTTACGTTGAGGTGGAGCCGGTATTGTGACAAGGTGGAGATTTGTTGGGTTTTGGCCCATTACCTTATTATTCTTTGTTGGGCTTTGGCCCCTCTTCTATTGCCTTAACCGAGCCCCCCTTTCATCTCAGCCTCTTCACCCTTCATCTCCCATTCCAGAAGCTTCGTGTGTCTCCTCGGCTTGCTCCAGAATCTTGGAACTTGCTCCCCTTCTCTTCGTCTCCCTCGGTGCTATTAATGTTGGCATGGTTCATGATGAGGTAACACTCTGATAACCGAAAATCCTTAGTGTATTTTCGCCCCCCCTTTTCCTTTCGTGTCTCTGTTTCAGAGGTGGTTGGCCGTGAGCTTTGTGCTCCAATTTGTGAGTGGTTCAGACGCTGGCCGTGTGTTAAGCTTGGTGCTTTTGTGGTCAGCTTTGTGGTGGAACTCACTGTGTGTGTGGCCGTGAGCTTAGGGTGGTGCTCTTGTGGTTCGAGTGTGGTGATGTGTGCATCGTGGCTGGTGTGTGTGCGCTGTGTGGGTGCACTGTGTGTGTGGCCGTGAGTTTAGGGTGGTGCTGTGTGCGCCGTGAGCTGTGGTGCTGTGTGCACTGTGTGGCCGTGAACTGAGTGTGTGCGTCTGTGGTTCTGTTCGTCCAGTGTGTGTGTTCGGTGGAGTGAGCGGGCTGTTGCTGTGTGTCCAAGTCGACTGTGTGTGTCTTGGTGTAACCCTGTGTGTGGTTCCCCTTTCTGTGTTCGGTCGTCGCCTACTGCTTGTGTGTTCGGGCAGTGCTTAGGGCAGTGTGTGTGTCTCCATCTTTTGGCTACGATACCTTGGTTCCCCGGTGACGACGTAGAAAGGAAACCCAGCTCGACCTGAGCCCAAATTCCCTTACTCTTGTTTGATATTTGATTTATATAGTTCTTTGTGAATTGTATACTGTGGATTGTTTTCTTGTTGTGATTGCAGGTTAACAATCGACGATTCAAAGCGGAACGAAATCCTTACAGAGCTAAATACTATATTTTTTAACCATCGAACTTGACTTGTTTACACCTTTACGAGTTATTTTCCCTCATTTTTCTTAGAAAAAAAAAAGAAAGTTTTTTAGTTAAAATACTCTTTAATGCACAAAGATTGAAAATTAAAGGTATTTTTTAAATTTTTTTCTTACAATATTTTTAATTTATGAACTTTTTCGCACTAATAATTTTTTTAAAAGGATCAACTCTAAATTTGTGAAAAAAATAGTTGCAATGGGAAGAAGACAATAATCACATGTAGTATAGTAGCGTGATCTAACAAATGTCAAGATTCACCTAAATGTTTTTTTTTTTGAAATGTAAGAGAGAAAGGGCCTAATATGATGGATAGATCGATACCTTAAAGTTCATTAAGGCAGCCTACATTTAGAATTTCAGCATATAGACGTAATCAAATTACAAGATTTTAGACAACACCGACATAGCTGGATGGTTGTCATCAATACCCATAAAATGGGATGCTAAAGTTCGAGCCTAGTTATTACATCCCCACCCCTTGCTCAAAAAAAATTCCTTAACTTTTTTTAAAGTACATTTTAGCCACCAAAAATTACAATTTACCCCTCAAAATTTATGTTTTACCCCGTAAATCTTTTTGACCCCCTAAATTTGTTTGACCCTACAATGTTTATTTTTAAAATATTTACGACTTTTTCGAATTTTTTTGCATCCGCCACTATACACATTTGTAGTTTATTGTGGTTGTAAGTTTTTTCATTTTTTATATGAGCATTTGGTAAACGTATATTGTATATTTGTTGCAAAGATACAATTTAAATCATTTAAACCATACATCATTCTCTATGCGTCACATTTGACCGTTATTACTCTCTACTGTAGAACAAAAATCATTAAATTTGACAAATTGGTGTTACCTATGAAAAATATAAATATATTTTAAAGATGAAATAAAAAAAAAATTGAATATTCATATGGAAACTTTTTAATTGGGTTTTTCAATAATTTTCCTATACTTTTGGAAAATTTTACACAAACTAAAAGTATTTTTTTCATTTGAAGATGAGTAACTATATGGGGTTATTTAATTAAATAACCTTAATTAAATAAATAAATAACAAAATAACCTTAAAATTTAACAAATTTAAAAACTAACCTTAGCCGCCAACTCAGTTGGCGTGTTCAATGTGTCACGCCAACTGAGTTGGCATGACCATAATAAATATTGGTCACGCCAACTAAGTTGGCGTGACCATTGTAAAATAATGGTCACGCCAACCCAGTTGGTGTGACCATTATTTCACGCCAACTGGTTGCGTGACTTTCCAGTTGGCGTGAATAATTGGTCACGCCAACTCGGTTGGCGTGACCAATTAATATCACGCGTCACGCCAACTCAGTTGGCGTGACCAATTAATGGTCACGCCAACTGAGTTGGCGTGACTTGGTGTTATAAATTTTGCCCGCCCCCTTCTTCTTCGGCAACCTCCAAGTTACAGTCAAAGCAACCTCCAAGTTACAATCGTTTTTTTCTCATTTTGCTTCCAGTCACTTCATAGTTTAGAATTTAGAGATAAAAATCGCCGTGTATTAATTTCTATCGCAGTTTGTCGCTGTCGTCCGCCGCCGCCGTCCGCCACCGCCGGTTGCTGATGGCTGGGGGTTGTCGGCGGTGGCTGCTATGCTTCGTCATGTTTTATCAGTTTTAAATTATTTTGTTTACTTTATGTTGTCTATATGTACTAATATATTTTTTGTTTCATATAATATGATGGATCCGATGACCGTACCAGGCCCAATCGATGATCATCTATTGTCATTGCAGTCATGTCATCGTTCTGAAGATGTATGGGCAGGTGATATTGATCGGCCCTTGCGTGTGAGAAATCCGGGTGGCTATTTTTGGGATCTTTGCCCATTAGACATACGTGTTGTAAGTATGTTAAATGAGTTTGGGTTTTATGGTGTATATAGGTGTAATAAGATTACCCTTGACCCTCATCTAATTATGGCGTTAGTAGAGAGATGGCTTCGTGAAACACACACATTCCATCTTAGATCTGGAGAGGCGACTATTACACTACAAGACATTGCAGTTATTTGGGGTCTGCCAATAAATGGTCTTGCAGTGTCAGGAACCAATTTTGATAAGACAATACCCGAGTGGCAAGAATATTGTGATCGTCATTTGGGATTTACACCAGATCCGGGTCACTTTAAAGGTGCATATTTGTTAATGTCTGCGTTGAGTCATCATTTACTGATTAATCGCCTCCATTTGCATAGTACGGCGGATGAGGTTGCTAAATATGCACAAGGTTGTGCATTATTAATGATAGGTGAGATTATGTGCCCTGATAGCTCCGGCAATACTGTAAAATTATTATACATACAGAAATTAGAAGATATCAGTTTTGTTGGTAATTTTAGCTGGGGTAGTGCTGTGCTGGCATTCTTATATCGTGAGTTGTGCACTTCAGCGGAGAGAGGGAAAAAAGTAATATGTGGTGCATTACAACTCCTACAGGTAATCGTTACCTTTATTTTAAAATACTGAAAAAAAAATATCTTGCATATTTAATTTATATTCTTCATGTTAATGTTTTAGATTTGGGCATGGTTGCGGCTCGAAAGTTTAGCTCCTCAACTAGGACGCCCGAGAATTGATATTGGGCCGATACCAATCGACGAGGACAATTATTTACCTGTGTTCCATATGGTGCAAGGTGATGTATTACAAATTATGTTGCAATGTATAATATTATATTTAATATTTTGTTATATAATTTATGTTTTTTTATGATGATTATGAGTACACAGGTGGACATGTAAAGTAAGATTTACAGAAACTGGCACACATTCATTACGAATTATTAGGGACATCCTTGACCAGCAGCCATTAAGCCAAGTAATTTTATTTTTTATGTTCTTGTATAAAACATAATAGTCTTTGAACATTATTTTAATGTAATACTATATTTGTAGTTTAATTGGCAGCCGTACCCTGATGATTATATTGAAGGACTGCATACTGAGTTATGGACATACAGCGGCCCACTGATTTTGTATGACATAGTTGAGATGCATCGTCCTGAGCGGGTTTTTCGTCAATTCGGCATGGTACAAAACATCCCACCAGATCCACGGTTAGGGGATGATATATTACATGCAGTTAACCGAAGGGGTAAAACAAATAATGACTGGTCTGCACACCATAGGCGGTGCATGACTATATGGGTTAATGCACATGCTCATACCGTGGACAGCCCGCGATATGAGTCAGCTGGACAGGATGTAATTGTCGGGTACAATGACTGGTATAGACGAGTAACACTTAGATTCATTGGCCATCAACGACAATTTGTGGAGGCTGGTTATCAACATGGAGATGGCCCCGCATGGCAACATGTGGTATGTTACTTTATTACATATGTATTACATATTTGAATTTTTTTTTAAGATTTAAGTACTTAATAAAAATTGTTCACTCATTTCAGATTGATCAGCTGTCGCAATTAACTGTTACCTGCGACCGTAATATTGTTGAGGAACAATCCATAGGGGCGTACATGGATGCATTTAGTGATGTCAGAAATGTCATACAAAATGTGCTGTATGTCGCGCAGGAACGACGCGATAGAAACTTTCCGCCCTACAAAGAGGGACATGCTACTCATGAAGAACAAGTACATCCGATGCATGTGAGTGACGAAGAACAAGTACAGCCGATGCATGAGGTTGTTGGAGATGCTGGCCCATCAAGCTATGTCCCGACATATATGACAGGTCCATCTTCGTCATATGCCAGCGACATGTACGGAGATTATTATACTCCTCGACCACTGCATCAGTCGTACGACCAAACGCATTTCACGCCTCATCAACCCATGTACTCACAAGAACAAACCAGCCCAGATGTTAACATTAGATTCCCTGAAATATATGCATCGATGTCTCCACAATTTGACGTGTCACCGGTTGTGTTCCCTAATTTGTCACCTGATGTTCAGCTGGACGATGTACCTGTAGTGCAAGATGACCAGGCCATTCAGGAAGGACGCGGTCAGAGACGAAAACAGCCGCGTCGTTGTGGTACTAGAGGGGCATTATAGAGTTTTAGCCTTAATATATGTAGTCATGTTTGCCTATTGTCAATCTTATTATTAAATGTAATGAATGTACTTCCATATGAATGTATTATTTGATATGTGACAATAACACAATAACAATAACAATATCAATATCAAAAAACAATTACAACTTTATTGGTTTTGGGAACTCGATGCCATATGTCGTCTTGCCCGGGCTTCAGGCCAATCCATCTCATTTTGCATGCGTGTTGTTCGGTCTCGACCCCGTCTTCTTATAGTATGCAAGGTGGAATTGTGGTACAGTTCGAATGACGGGGTTTCCCAATACTGCTCTCCCCATGATGGCTCAAATTGACCTTGATATGTGCTCCAATATTCTTGCATATTATAATACTCCTTGACAAATGTTTTTGCGTTTATGCCATAATTTCGACATACTTGTATCACATGTGAGCAAGGAATGCCAAACCACTTCCCACAAGAACATTCCCTTGATTTGAGCTTCACAACATGAGTATTACCCCCACGCCCAACTTGTATCCTTGTGATAACTGAGGCTGTTAGATGCCTTCGATCAAACATCTGAACTTCATGATGAATAGAGTGAAGATCAGCCCGAGCATATTTTTCAAAAGCATAATCCGGCCATTCTTGATTATTTTGGATCATTATATCCGCTTTTTTCACTCGCTCGAAAAAATAATGCACACAACGATCGAATGTTAATTGTGCAATGGCAGTGATTGGAAGGCGACGTGCACCTTTCATTACTCCATTTATGCACTCCGACATATTTGTTGTTAGGATACTACAACGCCATCCTTCAACATGAGCAAGTGTCTACTGAGACTTATCAATCCGATTCAGGTAATCAAAAGCCCTTGGTTCAATGGTTTTGATCTCTTCCATCGTACGCTCAAATTTTATCAGTTGATTTTCTGATCCAGCTTTCCAACACAAGTCTTTTAAGTGCACGTTTTTGAAACGACTATTAAAGTTTGAGCAAAGATGTCTCAAACAAAATCGATGCACTCCACGGGGGGGGGGGGGGGGGGGGGGGTGGGGGTTTGAAGTCGGGGATACATTCGGCTGCTGCAATAAGGCCCGGATGTCGATCAGAAATCAAACACACGCCGCCAGATTCTCCAATAATGTATTTGCTAACCATCTCCAAGAACCATTTCCATAACAAAAAGTTCTCTTCATCCACAATTGAAAATGCCAGCGGTAACACTTGATTATTCGCGTCCATAGAGACAGCAATCAACATCTTATGCTGATATTTTATATACAGATGTGTGCCATCCACTGTAAACTTGACGACAGTGCCGGAAACCATCTATACACGGTTGGAAGGCCCATAAAACATAACTCAAAGTTTTTTCTCTTGGTCTTGCATTATCAAGATGATCCCACTCCACGACTGTGCCTGGATTCCATTAATGCAAAGCTCCCATATAGAAAGGTAATTTATTGACCGAGCTCTCCCAGGTTCCATACACGTTCCGTACTGCACGTTTCAAACTATGCCAGCCTTTTGCATATGATATTTCAAATCCATACTTATCTTTCACTATTTGAATCACATACTTGATTCATAAGCTGGATCACGACGAACGATTCCCAATAACAAGCTAGCAATCATATTCTTATGCAAGTTCGAATGAGCAAGCGACAGCTCACTCAGCAGACAAGTGTGAGGACCACCATATTTGGTTATTTTGAATAACCCAACTTTTTTATCCAAACATGCACGCAGGTACCATCTGCAAGGTATATCCTCTGTACCGTGTTTGCATATTACTGTCCACAATGTTTTTGTACTCTTAACAACGTGGTACTCACGTTTTGCAACACGTACTGAATAATCCTTCACAGCTACCTGCAGATGAAATTTATCTTTGAAGACCATGTTGCGATAGATTTCACCTTTGGAGTAATCATAAAAACTCCCCCCAACGGCCTGTTGGATTGTCAATCGAATCTCCAAAAACTTCTGGATGTGTCATGAAAAAGAATGGATTGTTGGATAAAGATTATGATCATTTGTCATGGTTGTAACTGACACTTCTCGTCTCATTGGTGCCCCCTCCTCTTGGTTTTCAACTGCTTCTGCCATCACACCAATATCAGCTTCATCATCATCAGCATCAGTCTCATCATCAGATGGAATCCCCTCTGGTTCAGGATTAATTTGATCACCAAAATCAGCAAAACTGTCTGCTCGTGGCTCATCAGCAACATTATCAACATCTACTGGATGATCATCTTGGTCTCTACCACTATATGAACCCTCAGCTTGATGTCGAGCAACAGATGTCTCTTGAATAACAAATGTCGTCAATCCTTCTGAAAAACTGCCACTCATTGGCATTTCTGGAATATAATCATAATTCCTTGGTTCTGCTTGTATATAAAATTCCAAGCAACTATGACCCTGTTCTGAATCAAGTAGCCATGCTAAATTGTAATCATCATCTATGGGTAAATAGTCTGACGTAACCCCGAAAAATCTTTGAACATATGCCTAGCATATAATTTCAAAAGAAACTGGTTGCAACCGAACCCAGTGATATCATATACTTTATCTAATAATTGTAGAAAATTAATTGTACGCCGTATGGTTGTACCTCTTGATGGACCACGATCATATCGGACGAACTCAGAATCTTGTATAATATTACCCCCCCCCCCCCCCAATAAAATAAAACTTGAATAGACATATTTTGATAACTATAGATAATTCTAATCAAGTTTTGGAATTCTATGTTAATGATCGCTATTTATTTAAACAGAAAATTCAATGTAGCGATTATACCTCAAGTGCAAGGTGTCAAGTTTTAGTATAGTAGATTTAAGAAAAATGTTATCAAACCCACATGAACTAGAAAATAAGTATCAAACTCAACTAGTTTAACTATATTTAGCCTTCGATAATTAGTGATGGTTATTAACTAAAGTGACTAAAAACTCGATATTCAACCCAACAAGTAGTAAAGAGAATATAAAATAGTAGAGACAATTATCAAGACTTCGGTTCACCCATGCAATTTCCTACAATTCGCCTATTAGTTAATAATTAAATCCAAATGTTCTACGGTGACGAGTTTTTCTAATCCACTTGTTATACTTTGGTCAAGCTGTAACAAGTCTAATACTAAGATGCAATAAAGCAATGGTCATGCACTTATTTAACACTCAGTATTGTATGACGATTTATGAAAACTTCTAGCTTTCGATTTTGGTAAATCTATTGATATCACACATGTGTTCGATTTTACTTGGTCGGTCTCAATCTAAACCCACGGCCTAATTTATTATATCGTATTGTAATATCGTATAGTCAAGTCAATCGTAATAAATAATCATTAAATGGTGAGTAATCCCTTAAAAGCATGAACAACAACAAATTATGCACAAAGAATTGTAAGAATAAATCAAAACTTAATTCAAATCATGGGTTCAAAACATGGTGCAACACCCTATTTTTTAAAATATATATGTATATCTAATAATAATAATAATAATAATAATAATACGTATTAGGAAGCGAACAACACCGAATCCAGGATTGCCAAAAAGGACCCAGAAGACACCATCGCCACAAAAACTTAGAATCCCAACAAGGCTTATGTCCTAATGGGAAATGAAGAACTTGACACGATCGTTGTGGTTGAAGGTACCATTATTTCACTTTCAAAAGTTGGCTAAATTTTGTTTGACCCTAGTGCTACACATTCTTTTGTTCTACCATCAACAATCGACATATCATTTAGAAATCAGTTTACCGATAAGAATTGAGGTAACCACCGACATCATAACCACTAAAATTCTACGAACCAGAATATCTGACAGATTTAATCAAGCTACATACATACATGATTACGATATTTCTGAGCATGGACTGGTTGTTCAAACATCAAGCTCACGTAAACTGCTACATGAAGGAAGTGACTCCACCAGGTGCTACTACACCGGCTACCAAATATGCCAGCAATCATAAATGATGGATGGTTGTAATATCTACATTAGAATCAAGGATAGTTTTAAGAGATGGGAAACTCGAACAGATGTGAACTTAACTACCAGAGCATAATCGTTACATGAGGTTGGACATTGAGTCTAGCCTTTTCTCCATTTGAAGTCACTCAATCTTTTTAACCAAAGAACTTTTTTTACGGACGTAAGCAACTCCGCTTGGTTTTTTTGTCAATTCAAATCCGGCCAAGGATTAATTAGGACTTGATATCAAAATTTTGATGTTGATATTGGCAGTTTCTTTGAATACCTCTGCCCTACCTTCGTACCGGGTAGTGGAATAAAAAAAATTCCTCGAACCAAGGGCTTTCTCTTCTACTTCTTTGTTCTTACCCAGATACTAAAAGAGATAATTGATATCGACCATCTGAGATCACTAAATGTTCGGGAGTTCCTCTATTCAATCTTTTTTCCTTCTTCTAAAGCATATGCACTCATTGGGAAAATTGGACACCAACACAACAACTATCGCAATTGATACCTCTTAAGGGTTTGAAGGGATCGCTATTCATAACTCAGAGCAAACTGATACTGCTTATCAGAAACTGAAAAGCCACTAATGTAGTTTTCTCAACTTGACGACAAAAAGAAGATCCGTGGATAACCATTGATAGAAGATCTACTTGATAAAGAACCATGATACATGAACTTAAGGAATTCATAGAGCTAAGACATTGAAATGCGCACTACTAAGAGGATTCCAACTTATGACTTCAGGATTCTGCCGTGACAATGAAGGAATCTGGGGACCAGATTCCTTGAAGGAGAGGAGATTGTAACACCCTATTTTTTAAAATATATATGTTTATATATAAATCATAGATATAATAATAATAATAATAATAATTTATTATCATTTTGAATTAATTTAAAAACTTAATATTTTGACAAAACTTACTGATAAGTGTATTTTATACACTCATATTCCTTCATATTTTACATGGTTTATTGCTGGTTTTCGATCAGAATTACATTTTTTGGTATTGTTTGTCACGTCTTGTAGGAATCCAGGTAACTACGTGGTTTATGGACTAAAAGGGTGCAAAAAGCTTATGAAAATGATGTATTGATATCAAGGCTCCAAGTTTCCATCCTACAGACAAGCGTAACTACGCCATTATCAGGCGTAAATACGCTAGAGCTACGGCATTTGCAACTTTTGAAGAGTTAAAGTAGGGGTAACTACGCCATTATCAGGCATAAATATGCCAATGCTACGGCAAATGCATTTTCTGAAAAAATGTATCTGGCGTAACTACGCCACTTTGAGGAGTAGTTACGCCATTGGAGGCGTAATTACGCCAGACCCATGGCGTAAATACGCTAGTCACATGGGAAGCCAAGTTTTAGTTATGCCAGTATCATCGGCGTAAATACGCCAACAGAATTTTGGAAATTTTTCCCACTTTCCTTATCTGATCCACTCGGACTAGGGGTTAATAGGGGAGCTTTTTTTTAGCACAGAAGGAGGACAGACTATCAGAAACAGACTAGGTTTTGAGGAGGGGAAAAAGAGAAGATGACGGGTCGGAGAAAAAAGTAGAGATTTCATCACGAGACGGAGGTGTTCATCTAAGAACGAAGAATTACTTCTAAATCGTTTTATATTTCTAACTTTTATTTGGTTTTATGGATTGTTTAAACATGTCTATGTGTTTATTTCATTCTATCATGAACTAACTCTATTTTTCTAGGAGAACGATGTAGCATGTTTTGAAACTACGCTTATTATGAATTGATTTATTTATTTGGATTTCCATATGGTTTATTTGTGTTTCCCTATTCTTAATGCTTTTGATCTACTGGCCATAGACTGGATGATGATATATTTGTAATCTATCACTCGAGAGAGGTGGTTGTGAATAGGAAAGAAGGGATTCATATCGTGGAAGTTTATAGTGTTCGAGAGGCCTATAACTCCATAGAAGTCGTTAAAGGAATTACTGTGCAATTTCAATTGTTTGATATTTGATCTTAGATAGAGATATCAAGATTGATGTTAGATGATTACTTCTGCTTAACACTCGAGAGAGGGGGTATAATATAAATAAGAATTCTCGGCTAGTAAACTACGAAAATCCATAATATTGAAATCAAGGAATGATAAGTGTAGCGGATGAACAAGTGAAATCGAACTCCTAGATTCGTCTCCAATTGATTTTTCCAACTCAAGATTGATCATTGGTAGTTTAGTTGCTTTTATTATTTGCATAAAACAACTCAACCTTTCGATTCTCTAGATAAAGCAAAGATTATTTTAATTTCACTCTTTAATCTTCAATTTCCCTTGTTCAAGCAACCCCACCTCTGAAATATATTATTTTTTCGCTTATTTGCATATGTTTGGAGTCAATTCTTGCAAGGAAGCAAGTTTAGGGGGTTTGCTAAGTAGTGCTCTTGCTTCTCCAACCAAAAATCGATTTTGTTTCATCTAAGGTTGGGTGGGTATACTTTCTCAACAACTATTGCGCACTTGTGAGAAAAAATGGAACAATTTTGTGCTTTGATAGAATTGGAGTTTTGAATTGGGTGTACTATTATTGTCGAGTGTGACAGTTTGGATTAATTGTTGTGGGGGTGAATTATCCACGTTGGGCGAACTTGTGTGGGTTATTGTTAATTCTGGTTTATTGGAAGTGCACGTCTAATGGCACCCAAAAAGAAACAAAAGGGGAGCACTTCCAAACAAAAAGAACCCGCTTCTTCATCCGTATCTTTTGATGCCCACGATTCTGGAATGCCGACGCTGAAAATAACTATAAGTTGGAATTAGATAGGCCCTGGATCAGTGAGCGTGGGTTTGATTTCTCTGATCCCCATCACTCTATCCTTCAAAGTGCCAGAGCTCGTGGTTGGGGGGAATTTCTTAAGGAACCGAATGATGAGGTGCAGCCTGTGGTATGTGAATTTTATGCCAACCTCTCTGTCAGACACGAGGACTACAAATCTTGGTTCGAGGACAAATGATAGCCTTTGATCGCCACACCATTAATACACTCTTAGAGATGCCAGATGTGGACGACGATGACTACACTACCTATATCAATGAGCACATCGACTACAATGAGATCATTCTGAGGTTGTGTGGCCCTAATGCGCGTTGGAAAATGAATCAAGATCGGTTTGTCAATTTTCCAGCCTCTGCACTAAAAGGAATTGAGAAATTATGGTTCTCCTTTATAAAGGCGAGGATTAAGCCAGCTCTTCATGCCAATGATGTGACAAAGGACATAGCTCCCTTGATTTTTGCTAATGTGACTGGCTTGTCCATTGACTTAGGGCTTGTCCTCCAGTACTCCATTGAGTTTGCTTGTAGGGGAGCAACGACTTTGGGATTCCCACACCCCATGCTGATTACTGATTTATGCTACTATGCGGGGGTGCGATGGGGCCCTGATGAAGAGCGGTTGAAATTCAAAAGTCGATCTTGTTATTGAGAAATGCTATTCGAGTGCGACACCCCCAATCATGTAGGGTCTTCCTACCTTAACATCATCTTATACACGTATTATGGACTAAACATGCATTCATAACATCTTAGGGTTCCGGTTGTAGCTTTGAGCTAATAAGATTACAGGCCAAAATAAAATTTCACAAGCTAATTAATTACATTCTCAATAATGAATGTTAAAGCTATAGATTTACACTACTCCTAGAGTAGAGACTATCAAAATCATGTATCCTATATTCATCTTGCTCCTTTTAGCTCACTGCCTCAACCCGACCCTAGGCCCTTCGGTCCAAAAGTGTACCTACAGGAACAACCCATCATGAGCATGTACATCATTACTTAACATCATAAGGTAATGGCATATAAATAAATGCATGAAAATAATCGTAACATATACTTCATGGTTAATCGTATTAACACACTTAGTTGTCCTTGTTTCATAGTCTGCATATGGGCATCTTACCCTATCGTATGGCATCTTACCATATCATGATCATCGTGTGGCATCTTACCACGTGGGCATCTTACCCTATCTTATGGCATCTTACCATATCATAAACATCGTGTGGCATCTTACCACAAGGGCATCTTACCCTATCGTATGGCATCTTACCATATCATAACACCGTGTGGCATCTTACCACGAGGGCATCTTACCCTATCGTATGGCATCTTACCATATCATACCATCGTGTGGCATCTTACCACGAGGGCATCTTACCCTATCGTATGGCATCTTGCCATATCATAAACATCGTAACATTTTATAAATATCATATAAACATCATCACTTCATAGACATCATCATAAACTTACTTATCATTATCATCATCATAAACATCTTAAATACTTATACGATTATTGCATAGTCATAGTGTAAGAATATGTTACCGTCCGATGCCCGTACGCGTCTTACGTACCTTAATTCCAAAGTGGAGAAATCAGAGAACTTTATCTCCTTGATGTCGTTGGCACCTGGGATGGTTCTACACAACCATACAAATCAATATTAGAAGCTAAATAATAGCCAAATACCAAAAAATCATCAAAAATCATCATTTTTTCACTTTTTAAACAGTGACGATCGATCGCTACTTGAGGCGATCGATCGCCTCGCTTTTTGCCTTGCGGCGATCGATCGCTAAAAATATGGCGATCGATCGCCTGTAGCGATTTTTGCTACTGGCCTTCGGCGATCGATCGCCTCATTTATGGCGATCGATCGCCACCTGCTGGTGCGCGATTTTCACCATTTTTTAGCATCTTTCCAAGCTCCAACTCATACCTTTCAAACCCAAACTTTCCTACAACATCAACATCATCAAAACTCACTAAAACCCACATAAAACACTTCAAAAATCATACCCCAACAACATACAACACATACCCAAAACAAACCCACATAAATCACTTCAAAATCACCCCATTTCAAAACCAAACATCATAAAAACTTTAGGAAGGGTTCCATACCTCTTGAAGACTCCAAATCTTAACAAAGATCACACAAACAAAAGTTTTGTGGAACTTCCTTCTTCCTCCTTTGAAGAAGTTCGAAAATGGGGTGAGGTTAGGGTTGTGGAGATGATTTGGGGATTTTAAGAGTTATTGGTAAAGTGAAGTAAAAAGGTATAGTGGGGGGTATATGGGTTAATTCAATTAAACTTGTACCCATTAATTAACATGATGTATAAAATACCCCAACATGGTATTTTAAAAGCATTCTACAAAAATGCAACAAACTTCCTCTAACTTCATATCTTCCTCATAATTGACAATCCAAAACAATAAATCATGTTAACACTTCATTACCCATCACATAAACCAATTATCAACATAATTCATCATATAAACATAATTAATGCCCAAATTGCATATAATTAATTTCGGGGCATCACAAATCATCTAGTCATGCAGGCACCTGAAGTGAGCCAGCACCGAATGAATCTGCTCTGATTCTGACCTTCACAACATTGTTAACAGACTCACTGATTTGGAGCATTGTGTAGCGGATCAAGCTCATCAATGGGAAGCATTCCACCAACGTCATGAAGCTTATCTGCAGCACCAAGAGGCGTTCCAGTAGCGCCAAGATACATACATGAACTTCGTGATGGATTTTACCTCAGCCCTCGCTCAGGAGTTCCCTCAGAGATTGTTTCCACAGCCGCCTACTTTCCAGCCACCACCATTTCCGCCCCGGATGATATGGATGACGATGACCACTGACGGTCGTCGCTTAGGTATGCACATCATTCCTTTTCTTTCTTCATGTTTTATGCATTGAGGACAATGCACATTTCTATGTTTAGGGGGGTACTTTGAACTTTGTATCAAATTATTTGGACTGTTTATTCTTGTCAGTTGTGTCTTCCTTGCTTTATTTTAGTTATTTTGTTTGTTTGTCATTGATTAGAGTCAGTTGAGTCGTTAGTGTCATAAGTTGTGTTACGAGTCAGTTGAGGCCAATGATGAGATGTGAGCTTTAAATTATCTGAAAACTTTGAACTGGTTTACGAAATTGCCTGTTGAATTCTCACATAGATATGCACTTGATGCCATGACTACTTGATTAAATTGATATTTTCTTGAGCAAATGAATTACTTGTAAAAAATTTCGAATGCCATTTGATGCTATCAGTTGATTCTAAACACGCATAGAAATGACATAGGCAATTCTTGTGAAGCAATTTGGGCCTTCAAGATTTTCATTGACTTTAAAATGCCTTGGTCGCCCTTTGAACCTAATTGTGAATGAATGGGACTTAAATTGTTGCATTATGTTTCCGATTCTCATTCAAATTCTTTTGATTAACGCTTAGCATAATTGGTTAAACCACAAGAATTATCTGTGATTGAGAGAAGTATAGAACTTGCTTTAGTATACTTTGAGGCGAAATACGGACATATGTGGCTTAGGGATGATTTAGGCGATTTTTGAACAGTTTGAGCCTTTCGATCCACCCAATAACATCATTTAAACTTTATTAACCCCCTTTGAGATTAATGAAAAATCGAATGGCATGTACTTAGGTACATGATTGACCCCCATTCAGCATCATTTCCAATCCTACATCAACCACCCTATTTCTAGCTTATACACTATTTCCTACCCTCGATTGAGTAAGCCCTTCTGTGCGTCAATATTTTGAAAATCTCCCAATGTTCATGATTGAAAATAAAAGAAAGGGAGAAAATAAGAAAATGGATAAATGAATTGAAAAAAAATGATGTTGGAAAGTAGTGGATGAATTGAATGTGTAAAAGAAAATGAGGTGTTTGATGAGAAATAAAATTATGGAGTGGTGAAATCAACAAAAAATGAATGATGAATAAGCAAAAGGAGTGAAAATTGAGATGAGACGGCGCAACGATGTTATATTTGACTTACTCTATTGTTTTGAATGTCTTATCCTTTCATTGAAGCCATGAACCGAAGTCTTACCTTACAACCCAGTTAAGACCTATTAACCGAACCACAGTCGTCCAATATACTAGTGGAGATGGGTACGATTGGTAAGCTTATGGACTTTCAAAAAGACACATTAGTGAATGTGTTTGACACACACGTCGAATTGTTGTGATATAATTTCCGTCCATTGATCGCTTTGTTTATATATTGTTGTTGGGCCTATTCTGTATCATGAAAAGTCATGTTGATCTGTGTAGACAATGAATCACTGTGGTAAAAAGTGGCATGAATGATGGGTGACTGAGTCATGAAATTAACTGCTCCTTTGACTTGTTGATTGCATACGAGATGTTGAATTGATCAAATGGAAATGGCACACACACACATACATGAGAATTCATTAGTACGCAAGAACTGATGCTTGAATTGAGAATTTTTAACCATGTATTTCTGAGGCCTACACAATTGGATTGTTTCACAACTTTGTTTTGTGTGTCCTTTCGTTTCAGATTTTTTTGTTCTTGTTTGTTTTGCTCGGGACTAGCAAAAGTTTAAGCTAGGGGGTTTGATAAGTGTATTTTATACACTCATATTCCCTCATATTTTACATGGTTTATTGTTGGTTTTAGATCAGAATTACGTTTTTGGTATTGTTTTGTCACGTCATGTAGGAATCTAGGTAACTACAAGGTTTGTGGACTAAAATGGTGTAAAAAGCTGATGAAAATGATGTATTGATGTCAAGGATCCAAGTTTCCATCCTACAGACAGGCGTAACTACTCCATTATCAGGCGCAAATATGCCAGAGCTACGACATTTGTAACTTTTGAAGAGTTAAAGTAGGCCTAACTACGCCATTATCAGGCGTAAATAAGCCAATGCTACGGCAAAAGCATTTTCTGAAAATTGTATCAGGCGTAACTAAGCCACTTTGAGGAGTAGCTACGCCAGTGGAGGCGTAATTTTGCCAGACCCGTGGCGTAAATATGCCAGTCGCGCGGGAAACCAAGTTTTTAACACATCATCGGCGTAGTTACGCCAGTATCATCGGCGTAAATACGCCAACAGAATTTTTGAAATTTTTCCCACTTTCCTTATTTGATCCACTCGGACTAGGGGTTAATAGGGGAATGTTTAGCACAGAAGGAGGACATACTATCAGAAAAAGACTATGTTTTGAGGAGGGGAAAAAGAGAAGACGACGGCTCGGAACAAAAACTAGAGATTTCATCACGAGACGGAGATGTTCATCTGAGAACGAAGAATAACTTCTAAATCATTTTGTATTTCTAACTTTTATTTTGTTTTATGGATTGTAAACATGTCTATGTGTTTATTTCATTCTATCATGAACTAACTCTATTTTTCTAGGAGAACGATTTAGCTTGTTTTGAAACTACGCTTATTATGAATTGATTGATTTATTTGGATTTCCACATGGTTTATTTGTGTTTTCCTGTTCTTAATGCTTTCGATATACTGGCCATAGATTGAATGATAATATATTTGCAATCGATAACTCGAGAGAGGGGGTTGTGAATAGGAAAGAAGGGATTCATATTGTGGAAGTTTATAGTGTTCGAGAGGCCTATAACTCCATAGAAGTCGTTAAAGGAAATACTGTGCAATTTCAATTGTTTGATATTTGATCTTAGATAGAGATATCAAGATTGATGTTAGATGATTACTTCTGCTTAACACTCGAGAGAGTGAATATAAAATAAATAAGAATCTTCGGCTAGTAAACTAGGAAAATCCATAATATTGAAATCAAGGAATGATAAGTGTAGCGGATGAACAAGTGAAATCGAACTCCTAGATTCGTCTCTAATTGATTTTTCCAACTCAAGATTGATAATGGGTAGTTAGTTGCTTTTTATTATTTACATAAAACAACTCAACCATTCGATTCTCTAGATAAAGCGAAGATTATTTGAAAACCCGTGAAGAACATTGCGGTAAGAAATTTTCACGACACTTACCCCAACACTTGCCCACACTTCAACACCCTAAATCATGCACACAATCCCTATAAATACCCCCATATTTCATCAGATTAATACACACATGAAGAAGAATTGTTTGTAAAAATTAGGAGAGATTGTGGTGTAGGAAAAGTAGAAAATAGGGAAAATTATATGGAAATTATCAAACCTTGTTCAAAAATTCTGAAAATTTCACACGACCCTCCTTATATGCCCAAAAAACATTTAGTTTGAGGGGTATAACAAAATCGAAGCCCAATCACCCAGAAAATTTGAAAACCCGTGAAGAACATGAGCTGAAATTCAGCCCAGAAATCTGTTTTGAGGTAGTGTGCTCATGCCTTCATTACTTCTATTTACAAACTGTTTTTGGGATTGTGTATAAAATGAAAGTTGTTAAAAATGTGTTAAAGTGTATGGGTATGTGGGTCGATTTTCCAAAATGTCGCTTTATGTTCGGATTTTATGTGACAGAAACACCCTAGTTAAGCATTTCGAAAACTAAATTAAGGGAATGTCAAGATGGTTTCTGAACAAAGGTTATGGATCACGACGAGACGAACAAGCCATAAAATTTTCAGTCGCGCGGCGGCGCATGAATTACACGCTCCTCCCTGATTCTTAAGTTTCCGACGACCGAACGTTGGTGGAATGATTTTAGGCATTTCTGGAAAGTTTTGTGATTTTTCGACTTATGGTTGAATTATCATGAATTTTTAAAGTCTTATTCAAAATTACACGAACAAGTTTTGTACAAAAATAATTCTTCGAAAGATTCAACCACATATTGGGGTTACTAATCCCCATAAATTACTTATATTATGTTGATAGAAATTTAATTGGCAACTGGGTTCAAAATCGAGTCAATCCAGTAAGACATCAAATAGTGATGTGAGGTTTACTAACAGTTCTTGTCATATAGCTCATTTGGCATTTGGCCTAGAATTTACATTAAATTGTTATTCATTATCTCACATATCATATAGTGTCATATTGTACATTATCTCGTTACATTGATCATCTTGATCAGCATATTTAATTATCTTGGATGTTATCAATTACTGATCGATTTCTTTGATTGCATGATTCCTTTGACTGAATGAATGACTGGTTGGAGCCCTGGATATTGAGTTCACTGGATAACGCGACTTCAGCCCGAAAAGTGAGTCCAATGAACAATGGATGACAGTCCGGGTATATGGTTCATCTGAACAACACACACCGGTTTACGGTCCAAAGAATGGTTCACCTTGGCTCGTAAATGAATGATTGTACAAATCCTATCTTAATATGTGGGGGAAAAGTGCTACACCGAACTGTCCGGTGAGAGCCACCTCTTTAGCCCACGATATTCATTCTAAAATCCTAAATCGTCACTGTTCATTATTGATAATTATTTGATTGCAAGATCTTTGTTACATGACATATCATATTGAGACATTACACTGTTTGATAATTACAGATATGAAAGCCATTGTTATTCCCTCACTAATTCCTCAAATACTTAACCTCTGTTTTCATTGTTATTTATTGTGAGTTCCAGATAGGAGTAACGGAGCCGGAATCTGAGGGAAATTAGGAAAAATGGAAATATTGGCTTATCTGGACTGTTAGAGTATTTTCTCTTTAATTAAGTATTGGACCGTTAATGAGTTTCTATTGGGATGTATTTTTGTTACTAAATAGACTGTATAAACGCTTCCGGTACTGTATAGTATTTTCTCTTTAATTAAGTATTGGACCGTTAAGGAGTTTGTATTGGGATGTATTTTTGTTGCTAAATAGACTGTGTAAAAGCTTCTGATACTGTAAATGAATGTTTGACTTGAAAAGCTTCCGCTTTTCCGATAAGATTTAAATCATCGCAATGTTCTTAGAGAATGTGGTACCAGATAAGGGATAAAGTAATATGTCTTGAGTCGGCTCCCACACATGGGATCCCCTAAGTCTTGACAACAAAACGTAGCCAACAATTATCATCAAATAATAATGCATAAAAATGTTTTGCAATAATCTAAACATTAAAATCTGATAAAAATAGAGAACAAAGTTTAGAAATTCGAAAATAGCGCTAGGCGATGACTCCTTGCGCTGCTGTGTCATCCTGTCTCTCCCACATTGTCTTCTTCTTCAATGGTTGTGATCGTAGATGATGAAGGTTGGGGATGGAGTACGGTGGAGGCTTTGTTTGTAGGTTGAAATCTGAGCCAGAGGTCCCTACAAACGTCAAAGTCATTCATTTTATAGTGGAGGAAGAGTTTTCCAATGTTTGTACACAAATATCCAACAAGGAAACAAAATCTCGATTTTTCCAAGCCTTGCGATCGATCGCGACACCCTGCCGATGGACTTGCTCTCTAGGATTATTTTCAGTGTCATTAGGTAGTTATCCTTGTGCTCGCCCTGCTAGGATTGTTGATAATTGTCCCACTTGGACTTCCAAATTCTTTATCGACGCCTCGTGATTTGGAATCTAGTCTCCATTGATGTGATGAATTTGGTCAATGGTTCCTCGATACTCGGTTTAGGTGCATACCCTGGTGGTGGTTGTGGATGGTTCCTCAACCTCATATTGTATGTATTTGCGTAGGGGTAGTGGGGGTTGTCGGTTCCCAACAAAATTAGCACTCTCAACAGATTTAACAAAATGATTACCTACTTGGCATTCAGTGCTCAGATGTCCTCCTTGGCAAAGCTCGCATGTAACGGCTTGAACTTGCATTGCATGCATGCTCAAGATGTCAATTTTCTTGTTCAGTGCTTCCAATTAGGCGGCTAAGGCAGTGACTTTGCTCACTTGATGCATTACAGCTTGCTTCATCGGCACATTCCTTTCAGATTGCCAATGATAGCTATTGGCAACCATCTCCTCCAACAAGTCATATGCCGCTTCAGGTGTCTTCCTTATGATCGTACCTCCTGATGCTGCATCTAGCATTGAACGGTTAGCAGAAGATAAACCGTTATAAAAAGGTTTGTACCTACAGCCAGACAGGAAGACCGTGATGTGGGCATCTCCGTAGTAAATCCTTAAAACGCTCCCACGCCTCGTACAATGTCTCTGGGTCGTGTTGTGCAAAGGTGGGGATATCATTGTGCACCTTGGCAGTCTTGGATGGTGGAAAAAAATTTGGACAGTAATAATTGCACCATCCAATCCCACTTAGTAATAAAACCTGCAGGAAATGAATGCAACCACGATTTAGTTTTATCCTTTAATGACAAGGGAAAGAGTCGTAACCTGATGGCGTCGTCAAAATGCCATTATGTTTAAACACGCATATCTCCAAGAAGTTGTATATATGAGCGTTGGGATCCTCAGTAGTCGCTCCCCTAAATTGGACTGAGTGATGGATCATCGTATGATTGCAGACTTGATCTCGAAGTTGTTAGCCTAGATGCTCGGTCTAGTAATGCTCAACGGTGATCCTTGGAAAGAAGGTTGAGCGTAGTCCATAAGTGACCTTGCGACTGGTGCTGCTGAAACCTCCTCGCGTTCCTCGATATTAGCCATGAGTGTTCTTGCTTGCCTTAGCCTAGTTCGACAAGTGCGTTCGATCTCGGGGTCAAAAGGCTCAAGTGTAGTGTTGCCACTCCTTAGCATGCACCAAGAGATAACAACCTGCACAGATCCAACCAAAGAAAGAACAATAGAAGAGTAAAAGAAAATTGAGAATAGAAATAAAAAAATACAATGACCAAATTACAGTCAACTAATATCGTCTGATATTACTTTAAACGGTTCCCAGCAATGGCGCCAAAAACTTGAACACTATTTATTTAAACATAAAGTTCCAGTGTAGCGATATACTGCGAGTGCACGGTGTCAAGTTTTAGTATAGTAGATTTTAAGAAAAGGTTGTTGAACCCACAGAGACTAAAAAATAAGTACCAAACTCAACTAGTTTATCTATATTTAGCCTACGCTAATTAGTGATGATTATTAACTTAAAGTGACTAAAAAATCGATATTCAACTCAGTAGAGACAATTATCAAGACTTCGGTTCACCGATGCAATTCCCCACAATTCGCCTATTAGTTAATAATTAAATTCAAATGTTCTACGGTGACGAGTTTTCCTAATGCACTTGCTATACTTTGGTCAAGCTATGACAAGTCTAATACTAAGATGCAACAAGGCAATGGTTATGCACTTATTTAACACTCAATATTGTATGACGATTTATGAAAACTTCTAGCATTTGATTTTGGTAAATCTATTGCTATCACACATGTGTTTTTGGTAATTCTCAATCTAAACCCACATCCTAATTTATTATATTGTATTGCAATATCTATGGTCAAGTCAATCGCAATAAATAATCATTCAAGGGTGATCAATCCCTTAAAAGCATGAACAACAACAAATTATGCACAAAGAATTGTAAGAATCAATCAAAACTTAATTCAAATCATGGGTTCAAAATATGGGATCCTCTAAGTCTTGACAACAAAACTTAGCCAACAATTGCCATCAAATAACAATGCATAAAAATGTTTTGCAACAATCTAAAAATTAAAATCTGATAAAAATCGAGAGACAAAGTTTAGAAATATGAAAATAACGCTAGGCGTTGACTCCTTGCGCTGCTGCGTCGTCCCGTCTCTCCCGATTGTCTTCTTCTTCAATGGTTGTGATGGTAGATGATGAAGGTTGGGGATGGAGTATTGTGGAGGCTTTGTTTGTAGGTTGAAATCTGAGCCAAAGGCCCCCTAAAAACGTCCAAGTCATTCCTTTTATAGTGGAGGAAGAGTTTTCCAATGTTTGGACACAAAATATCAACAAAATCTCGATTTTTCCGCGCCTGGCGATCGATGGCGACATCCTGCCTATCGATCGCCAAAACATTCCCCCATTTAATTTTCAAAATCTTCAACTCCGCGATCTATCGTCGTGAACTGCCGATCAATCCCCAAAACTTTCTGGACATCGGCAATCGATCGCGGTGAAATGCCGATCGATCGCCACTCTTAAAATTCAACTTTTGAGATTTCGTCCTTTCTTCGACGTGTTCGCTCTGTTTGGCCATTTTTCATCATTTTTAGCTTATTTCCTCCACTTTTATGCACTTGGACCTAGATTCCTGAAACATACAAATATATACCAAAAGCGTAATATCGTCCAGGAATCACCACAAAAACACCCATAATTTCATATCAAAATAAGTGTAAAAATTACATTTATCAACTCCCCCAAACTTAACTTGATCGTCCTCGAGCAAAAAATAAGATCAAAAAGTAGAGTTCAATATTGAAGGTTCAAATGAACCAATTAGCAGTCAATCATGTAGCTCGGACATCTCACTTACAGACAAACAAAAGTCAATCAGAAAATTTAACAAGTCGTGTTTTCTCCTAGATCAAGCAACATGTCTCCAAATCAGAACGTGAGTGTGTGCTATTGTCACTTTCAAGTTTCATATAATTTTCATAGATCAAATCATGCTAGTCAACGAAAGTTAAGATTATCGTTGAACACCCCATATGCCTATTTTCAAACACTTCTCCACTAATGTAATCACTTCATAGACTTGGATCAAAATGTCTTTTTAAGCTTGTAATGTTAGGCATAGGTGTTGGCTTCAAAGAAAATATACGACAGCACAAAGAAGAGAGTATAATCATGTAGTGTTCATAATTTAGCACAAATTGAGCTTCTCTTCTTTTTCTTTTCTAGCATTGGCCACTTTGGGTCTTAGTTAGATACTTTTTCTCAAGGCTCTTTCTATTATTTTCTTTTCTCATTCATAAACTTTTTATCAACAATAAACTCATCAAAATATAGCAATTCATATGCATCTAATGAGATTCATTATACTCCATTTAGGTAAAGATAAAATATTTCAATTTAGGCTCAAAATAAGTTGGTATAATAAGTTTGCCAATAAATGTTAAATGAGGGTTAATAGTATGTCGAACATACTCCATTCTTTTTCAATTAACTCAAAAGTGGACACTAAAGATTGATGTATACATGGTAAACTCGAAAGACTCAAACGGTCCAAAGATCGCCTAGATCATCTCCAAATCAAGTTCATGACTATAAAATTTCGCCTTGAAGTGTTATCATCAAATAGGTTCTAAGGTACTCTAAGATGCTAAAAAAACAATTCGTCAAGTTCACAAAGATTTTCACTACTCCAAATGCAATTCACAAGATTATGACTCAAAGGTGCTCAAAATATTCATCACCTTTGACATGTTAACTCAAAACAAGATATTCACAAACAAGTCTTACAATCATCAAAACTCAAGTCCACATGCATAGTGAGATTAATATCATCATGGAATAGAGACCACTACTATGATTCATTCTTTTCTCACTAATTGAACTCATTTTGTTGGTGCTCAAAGAAACGATACAATTCCAAAGAAAAAACATGACAAAGTAATGCACTCCCCCTAACGTAATTCATGCATTGTCCTCAATGTAATAATTATGGAAAATAAGACAAAGCAGTTACCTTTGATGACGACCCTCAGTGATCGTCGTCCAATTCCTCGTCAGCTAGTAGGGCATATTGTGGGAAAACATGACAACACGCATGGAGTCGCTCACCAAAAATCAAAACAAAAGCAAAAGGCAAACAAAAAAAGAATTCAAAAACAGATAAGGGATAAGAAAGTTCTTGATTTATAGTCTCAAGCTGGACTTTTTACCATTTAAGCTCAAGTGTCGCAGGGGTGCAGTGGGGGACGATTTTCCATCATCCACGTGATAGTGTCGTAACCACTTCTCTTTTACCGTGAACAGTGCCCCATTGTCACCTCTCAAATTGATAGTGTCGTATGGTATAATATCGACCACTTTGAAAGGTACAACCCATGATGAGTCCGACTTCCATGGAAATAATCGCATTTTTGCTCTATTCATTAAAACCAAGTCCCCCTCACATAATTTACCTCCTCTTGTGTGAGATTGTGATGTAACCATCACTTTCTTCTCCTTCTTCTTGTCATTGGTCTTATCCACTTTGTTCCCAAGTTTTTCTTCCAACTTCTCCTTGCAATCACCTAGCATCATATCAAAGGGAAGAGTATCAATCACATTAACTTTAGAACACATGTGCTTGTTTGTGTGATTGTGTCAAAGTTTGAAACATGTTGAAAGTGATTTGATCCTCTCCTACACGGAGGATCAACTTCCCCTGTTGAACGTCAATCAACGCTCTTCCCGTTGCTAGGAATGGCCTTCCTATGATCAATGGCATGTCAGCATCTTCCTTCATGTCCAACACTATAATCCACCGGAATAATGAATTTATCAACCTTGACTAGTACATCATCAACTATCCCTTGAGGGTACTTAATGGACTTGTCTGCAATCTGTAGTGACACGTTGACCGGTTTGAGCTCTTCTAAGCCCAGCTTCCTGTAAATAAACAAAGGCATCAGCTGTACAGAATCTTTTCCAACGGTTATATCCTTGTATCTAATGGATATATCATTAACGGAGGTTATAATTTCAACTTATTGAAGAAAAAGAATGTGATTCACAATTCTTAAGGAAATTCAACTTGAGGAGGTTCAAGAATATATCTTCTGAAAAAAAAAAAAAGCACCCCCAAACATTTGACAGCTCTCCTTTTGCTATATCAAATCAGCTACGTTATCATTTATGCCAACACAATACACTCCACTTCTTGTAACAATGAGCTTAATGTAGGTAAGTGAATTGTAACTATCAAACACGTTGTCTACACATGGTCTTTGCATATTAGATATTAAAAAATATACAAATTGAGACACTAGGCGTTTAGAACATAAGAGTAACCAGTGTTTCGAAACCGGACCAAACAGTCGGTTCAACCGGTTTAACAGCTGACCGGTGCATGGTCCGGTCCGGTTGATCATCTAAAACCATCATGCTAAAAAAACCAGTGGGAACCGGATTAAACCAGTAAAAACTGGTCAACCAGTGGACCAATCGACAGTTGAACCGGTTTGTTCCTTCATTTTTCTTTTTTTTTAAAAAAAAACATTAAATTTTTTTTTTTTAAAATCATAAATCAAATATTTAGAAAAAAATTATATTATATATAATTTATTGTTATTGAAATAATTAAAAATAATATTTTATATATGTCTTTATCAAAAAATTCATTTAATTCTATAAATGTGTCTTTATATTATATATAAACACGTTTAGTTTCTCGTAAATTATAAAAGATGTGAATCATTCATACATTTTTAAATGTTTTCTTATAATTTTGGGGCATTGTTCTTTGGGCATTGCTTGTTGTTTTTTGAGAGGTTTGTTATTATTATTTTTTTATGTTGGACATTTTGTTTGATCTGATTTTTGAAGTTTGACATGTGATGCTGGTGTAATTATATTTTTTTGTTGTAAACAACTAGAAACTATATCAAATGTAAGGTATATATCTTTTACAAAAAATAAAATGATATTACATAATGATGACGTCATCGCAGGTTGAACCAGTTGTTCAATCGATCGAACGTGTAACCAGTAAGGGCACCGATTTCATATCTGGTCCGGTTTTGAAAACACTGAGAGTAACATTGGTCTGAGTAGGTATAAACAAATGATTTGTATCAATCAAAGTCTTCTAGTGTATCTTTACATTTTGTGGGGAAAAAAATAGACGTAGAAGGATTATACCATTTTTTAACTTACATAAACAAATATCTGTGCATTTACCTTTCTATGTTTGGTTTCTTACTTTTACTCTGACTTTTCTTCACTAATTCAATTTCAGAGCGTATTAGTACGAGTGTATTTTACATGGTCTTAGAAAACAAATTCGGTATAATCTCCCGGCATAATTATTTTAAGAACCAGAGTTAATGCAGCTTATTTAACTGGAATCATCCAGGAGAAGTGATCGATCACCTCAATGATTCTAACTTGTGGGTTCAGAGCAGCAGGCTTGAACCTCCTATTATCAATCATTATCATATGTTGTGACATACATTTCCGTATTGAAGTTTTTAATGATGCATGAAAATTTATACCAGGTTATTTTTGCATGGAATGATTTGTATCAAGATATATATGAGCTTATGTTTGGATGGAGAATGTTATCATAAAAAATGATTTTGAAAGTTGAATTTCAAAACCGTTAAGTGCATGTGAAATTTATTGATATTTATACAATAACTTAAATTCATCGTGGATGAATTTGATATCCCCATATATCAAAATTATCCAAATAATAATGTGATGTCGATATCTCACATGATTTAGAAAAAATAATTTGATATGGTTTATAATGAGTTACTCTGGACTTCTATAGCTATTTTGTCAACATTTTTTCATAGTGTAGCACAGATACGAATTAATTGCTATAAAAATCATTGTTCAAACGTGTTTGCATGGATTTGGACCCGAGGCATGACAAAATGGTATTAAAGTCGGTTACCAATATGAACATCGGGAAATAAGTGTTATACATTGCAAAGTGATACGTGTGTGTGAGTTACTAGACTCTAGTGGATCGAAAGATCGTCGCGACGAGGACGTCGAAAAGGTGATTATGATGTCTCTATCCCATAAATGTTAGGAAAAAAAATGTTTAACATTCTTTATAATGGGTTATTAATGGACTTTTATAGGAACTTTGGTTAACCATTTTCATAAAGCGAGAACTAATACGAAGTAGTTGATAGATGCATTCATTGTATAATTGTGCTTACATGGGTTTGGGTTCGGGCATGTGCAGATTTAGAATTTAAGTTGAGGGGATAAAAAATAATAATAAAATTAAAAATGAGGGGAATTTTTGTTAGGTGGGGTAAATTACAATTTTAAGGGGGGGAAATATAATTTTAGAGGGAATGTAATTTTGGGTGTGATACAAAAAATATTTGAGGGATGACAATTGCCTTCTCTTGCCTTCATTTGCGTCCATCCTGGGCCCGGTCCGCGACAACTAGAATAAATTAATTTGATTTTTAATCATCCTAGCCAAACACATTTAGAATTTGGTATTAGGATGAAAGCAAGCAATTGAGATCTATGTTCTTATCTAGTTTTTTTGGTTGATCCTCACATTTTTAAACAATTGCAATCCATATCTCTTATATAAATATAATCTATTTCACCTCTAATAATTGAAATTGTTTGAAGAAAGTGGGGTTCGTATTTCGCACAATATTCTTAATAAATTCAAAAAAACAAGAAGAAAATGAAAAATATTTAAAACGTTTATTTTTTTTAGCATGAAACCAGATCTAATATCAAAATCACTAAAAATTACAATAATTACAACAGTCAACTAATGACAAGTACGAAGAGACACACATACATGAATACCAATAAAACGAGAAAATAAACAAGGGAATGATAATAAGAAACAGAACATAAGTGCAATAGCTGGGCCAGGATAAACCAATAACAACACAAGCGAAATCGTGTCCCCTCAAACCAATCAGTCGAGCACAAGGTCGAAGGAGGGAACCCCTGTTCATTTGACACCACACTTGTGGTGCGTCGTCCGACGACCTAGAAATGCTTGTCCACTTACCACTATACCTGGGATCGTTGCAAAGCGTCGCCGAGTAGAGAACGCCCCAACCATATGTGGTGAAGGGAAAAAAACATCATAGTTCGGTGCATTTTCCATCCAAGTACAATCACAACTGCTATAACATATATATTCAGAAGTGCATCCAAAGTAGTACATATGAATAACCAAAATCCGAGTGGACTTATCTGAAACTGACCTGAGTATTCATGGTAATCTAAGAATAAGAACGCATTAAAGCTCAGGGAAGCGACTCGTGACGATCAACGACAACGTGCATTGCAAAATTGGACCTGTTCTGCAAAATATTCATGATTTACATTGGCCATACAAAAAATTAAGCCAATTCCAAAATACTTTTCACTCAGTCCTCCATACTGTAGCATTATCAACTCTTTTGACCACACAATTCTGTTTGAAGTACTTACGGAATTGAACAATTATCCAAAACTTATTTGCTAGTCCAGAATGTAGGGAATTGGGGATTCTGACATGGTAAGAAAGTTCAAAAACCACCCAACATTTTCAACACGTAAATAAAGACCCTTCTCCATGGCCAATCGAACGAGCCAGATACCTGCTTGGCCCTTAGAATTCCAGGAGTCAATGGCCATACATATTTCAAACTGTGACCTTTGATACGGACAGCTTTGACAAGAAACTAAAAAAAACAGCACGAAAAAAAGAAGGGAAGCAACATCATTATCTTATCAAGAGAAATTAACAACATGAACTTTACAGCTAGAGATAGAATCAAATATAGATTAAAAATATACTGCTCTGTGAAAAAATGTAGTCATAAATTGTCCATATTCCAGTCATAACCACAGGTTACTTCAACAGCATACTCTCTCAAACCTTCTCGTTTTACCATCAATCACATAAAAAGATGAAACTGCTATGAGTTCAGTGCAAACTCATATCTATCAAACAGTAAGATAAAGGTAGGGAAGTTCTCACGAACACTACTGACAAAGTGATGAACTGCAAGTACTTTTACACCATTGCGTAACATGAAGCAGGACACACAATCAGCATCGTTTACATGTTTATTCAGGTCAGTCCTTTTATACTAGCTCCTTCAAAGATATTCCACAGCAACCGATTTTACCAAATTAATCGATAGCAGTCACAGAAATTAATTCACAAAGTGAAAAGATAAAGGTATAAGAATTGGCAAGAGTCGAGTTTAATAAGAGAGTAGATTCTATTTCTATAATTTGCTCGAAGATTTGAATCTTTATTTTTTCTTCTGATTACGAAAAGAAAAATCTAAAAACTATTTGCATTGAAATAGAACGATATTTCCTCATTTTATATGTTTATATGTATTTTGTATGTATCAATATTTTCAAAACTGGACTGGACATAAAATTGGTGTGTTACAAGTTTGACCAGTTTGACAAGTTGAACCAGTCGAACATGAAACAGATGCCCTTACTAGTTACAGCTTCGATCGGTTCGACAAGTTGAACCAACTAGCGATGACGTCAACATTATGTAATATCTAAGTTAATTTTTATAAAATATATATACCATGTATTTGCTATAGTTTCAAGATGTTCAATATTATTTTGTAGTTATTTCAATAACAATAAATTATATATACTATATTTTTGTTCTAAAAATTTGATTTATAATTTTAACAAAAATAAAAAATAAAAATGAAGGAACCAGCCGGTTCTTGGTTCACCGTTTGAACCGGTTCACTCCGGTTCCCACCGGTTTCTTAGTAGGGTGCTCTTAGAAGGTCAATTGGACCAATCACAGGTCACCGATTGAACCAGCAGGTTCGTTTCGTTCCGTTTCGATTTTCAAAAGAGTGATCTCCAGGTCTGGTCCGTAGCTTAACCTACCACAGGTCTTTTAGCGTGTTTTCCGGTCTCCATCTACGTGGCGTCTAAATAGTCAACTTTTCTTCGTATTTTGGTCCTCTTTGAGCTTCCAGTCAACCTTGCAAAATAAAGAAAAACATAATGAATTTCCGCATATAATTCAGATGAAATCGAGCGAGATAAACACAAATCATCAAACTCCAACCTTTTGGTTTCTTTGAAATGGAAGAAATATAGCAGTAAAAAATTGCAGGCTCATAAAGATACAACGTGAACCATATGCCTGCAAATCTATGGCAAGAAAAATCAAAGGATACTACATAATGCATTAGAGAGTTGCAAAAATATGAAGGGAGAATCAGGAATATTTATATTCAAAATATGCGACTACTCTAAGCGGTTGCATGACATTGAAAGGATAAAATACATTTGACACAAATTGTAGTAAAGTTTCAAACAAAGATAATAATATTTGAACACTGTAAAGGTGAAGAATATTAATACCCTATATACAGAGTTCCGATGAAAGCTGTAATTCAACAAAACCCAACTCTTGGCTCTTTGATTTTTCTTTCTTTGTGTCCTCCAAGACAGCACCACCACCAGTGTTATGCCAATACCAGGTCTATAGTCTATCCTTATGCAATGAGCCCATAAAAGTTGGATAAGTAACTGTATTGCAGTACAGTCACCAGTAATCACCACAGGAACATTGCCCATTTGAGAATCTATGGAAACGATTGTTATCTCTAACAATAATAGTCCTTCCAGAGCACTTGGACATGAACTTTATTGCCGTATGACAATCACCGCACACACGCAAGTTTTTCATGACCCTAATTGGTCGTTCAGGTGAAAAGTTAATGAGAGCAAATGCAATGGCTAATCTCTCGCTGTGATACCGGATGGCTTGGCTCTTCTCCAGAGCACCAACTTCTTGCAACACATAACTAGTATCTGCGACATAACCAGCCCTCTCCATGTCCTCCCCCAACTCCTCAAGCTTTTTATAAATCTCCTCCATTTGTGGATGAACCCTATCTCCTGCAGCAAACATGTGAATCTTGTTACTTTCCTCTACCCAGCTCAACCCAGTCTCTTTTTTCTGCCCCCTATCTTTCAGCAACTTTCTTGCTTTCGCAGCTTCTTGATATCTACCAGCAGCTGCATACGCATTGGATAATAGAATGTGTAAGCCTGGACTGACGGGACCTAGTTCAAAGACTCTATCAGCCACATACGCAGCCAGCTCAATGTTTCTATGGATTCGACAGCCAGTCAGTAAAGCTCCCCACACAGACTCTGTTGGTTGCATTGGCATGTCCTTAACTAATTCAAGAGCCTCTTGAAGTTTTCCAGCTCGACCGAGTAAGTCTACCATTGAAGCATAATGCTGACTTCCAGGCTCGATTCCTCTCTCTTTCATCAAGCTAAAGTAAAATTTTCCTTGATCCAGTAAACCTGCATGGCTACAAGCATAAAGCATACACAAAAAAGTGATAAAATTTGGCTTCATCCCCACACTTTCCATTTTCTTAAACAATTCAAACACACTTCTTGTATGAGCATGCTGAGCACATGCGATCAACATCGCATTCCACATCCCTAAATTTTTATCAAAAACCTCTTCAAACACCCTATAAGCATCCTCAATCACACCACTCTTTGAGTACATAGAGATCAAAGAACTCCCGACGAAACTCGATTCATCGTAATTCATCTTCAAACACAAACCATGCATCTGCTTTCCTAATTCAAACAACGTTGAATTCCCACAAACCCGAATCACACTAGAGAAAGTAAAATCATTCACATCCACACCTTCACAAAAAGCATCCTTAAAAAGCCTCAAAGCCTCATCATCCTCCCCCATTTGTGCGTAACCATATATTATCCCACTCCACGACACCACATTCCTCTCAGGCATTCCATCAAACACCTTCCTTGCATCCCACAAGTTTGCACATTTCGCATACATATCCACCACAGAGCTCCCCACATACACATTCACATCATATCCTAATTTCACCGCCAAACAATGCACCGATTGCCCCAACTTATAACCATTTACCATCGCGCACGCTTTCGTCGCACACGGAAATATATGATCATCCGGATACATCTTCTCATTCCGAAGCATACCCCGAAAGTAATCAAGCGCATTCAAAGGGAGTTCATTTTGCACAAAACATGACATGATAGAACTCCAAGTGGTAGACGATTTGAAAAGGGCGTCATTGAACAACAATTCGGAGCAATGCGGGAGCTGAAGCCTGGCGTAGAAATTGATCAAATGGTGGCATACTAGTGGAATAATTTGAAGGCCGGATTTGATGACATGGGCATGAATAGATTGGCCTTTGAGAAGAAACTTCCCCCGCGTCAATTCCAGCAAATGATTGCATATTGTTCGATAGTTCTGCTCGAAGCTCAGATTATTGAGTGAGTTTTGAGTGGACCGTGAAATAATGGGGAGTACTCTGTGGGGCAGTGGGTTTTCCAAGAGAGGATCAAGTAATGGTTCCGCCATTATAGAGCTTTAACATTCAACTGATGTCAACATTTATCAGCCAATACTGTATTGGCTTTTTATCATATTTTCTTTCCTTTTATTATGTGTGTTTATCGTAATGAATTTAGAAATTTTTTTAAACAAGTATTTGTCCTCTTTCTTCAGGTTAGATAGGGATCATTTGAGCAAATGGAACTTATGGAATTGGAATATAAACGAATCGAATCGATCCAAACAAAAAACAAATTTTAGGACTCAAGTTTATGCTCGATTTATACTCGAGATTCAAACAATAATTTGGGATTCATTCAAGCATATCGAATTCAACAAGTCTGAAGGGAGTCTTCGTTTTCTGACTATCATGTATAGTTAAATTAAATTTGTACTGTTCACTTGCAAAATTACCCTTCGATACTCGGCAATAATGACCTCAAGAGAAGAAAGAAATCAAGCCAAGGACGAGGAGGGGCGTATAACTTTAGTGGGTTGTAGCCCACCTGGTCTTTTTAGGCTCATATATATATCTCACTATTTTTTTTTATCAGCTCAACCTTTAAAATATTTCAGAGCCTTATGACTAGGATTTTTTAGAACAAGATATAATAATTATGCTCGCGGCCGTTTGCAACCGTTGATATGGAGTTTATCATTTAAAAATTAGATATGTTAGAGAATCACATGTTGCGATTTAAATAATATTTTAATATGTTTTTTATTGTATAGTTTCAATACTTTCTATTTTTATTCCTTATTTTTATTCCTCAAATTAATATAATATATTGCATATTCATTTTCTATGTTTATACATGCATTTTAGAACAAATTTTAGCTTTTCAAATTAAAAATTCGTGTCTATGCCGAGGAGAACAAGGGATGAATATGTAGATGTTGGAAAAGCTCAATTTTTGTCCTCGTGGTAGTCAAAGACAGATGTTGATATCATATATTCTCTACATTTCATAATCTTTTTTTAAAAACATAATAGGAGTCTAAAGCTGAATCAGTGGAATGACCCACACAACCAGATTCAAAACGAAAACCAAAATACAATACAAGGCAATACAAATTCAAGGCGGATCAAAATAAATATATCCCAGAAGCAAGAACAGATCCAAAAACGCTAGCATGATGCGCCAAATTGTGGGCAGCCTGATTGAGATCTCTAGATATTTTCGCAATGGTCCAAGATGGGTTGCCATGCAAGAGCTTCCAAGCAGCAACAATTTCTGGGAGGGCAGTCCAACTCGGAACATGATCAATTTTGAGTATTTGCCTCATCGTTTCCTCCTAATCACACTAAAAGATATTTTTTTTAAGTGAAGTGAATCAGCACCATTCATAGCAAAGATCAAAGGTTTGGCTTCTGCAGTCAGAACATCAAAATCAGTCAGAACATCAAAATCCCAGGTTTGGGATGTTTCGGCCCAAAGAACGACTCCCAAATGGTCACGCATAATCCATGCAGTCCTTTAACAGACATTGGCCTTTTAAAACAATTGTAAATATTTACCTCAGCTCCTCGGCCGCTTTCACCAATCAATATCATCTTGGGCCTAAATCGCACACAAAGAACAACAATATATATGTGTTTATAATAACAACATTCACTTCCATCTGCAATCAACATATCATCAATACTCATTGCCATAATCGATCGTACATTATAACAACACAAGTCAATATCATGCATATAAACTGATCGATACCTATATATCGGTATATTTACTACCTCTCGCTTTGACATATCAACGACATTCATAATACCCATCGTTTCGATATGACAGCGGCATGTTCTTCGCTTCGACATAGCAGCGGCAAGTATTATGTTCCCGTCGCTTCGATATAACAGCGGCAAGTATTATGTTCCCATATATTACCATAACAAATGAATAGTAATACATGTGTATAATCAACATATACCCGCATCCTCATACTTACAACATAGCCATACCTGATCATCACATCATCCATTGTCAAATAGCAACAGTACAGTGATGTCCTTCATTTCCTGAAATCAGATATCATATATCGTTTCTCATTTCCTGGTTTCTCTACAAAATCAGAATTCTAAGCACTGTATAATATATATAAACTGTGTACAGACTCAATAAAAATTCATTCACGCAACATCATACTACCACATAAAAATCCATTCATGCATCATGCATATAATCTGATTGCTACCTAAATAGCGGTTTATTTACTACCCTCGCTTCGGCATATCGACGGCATTCATAATACCAATCGCTTCGATATGACATCGGTATGTTCTTCGCTTTGACATATTAGCGGCAAGTATTATGTTCCCATGATATGACAGCTGCAAGTACTATATTCTCATATATTACCATGACAAAACGAATAGCAATACATGCATATAATCAATATATATTATCACATAATTAGTCATCGACACATAGTGTAGTGATAAGTGTGGTTTTTACACTCATTTTGCTATGATTTTATAGTGATTTTCGTAGTTATTCCTGCGACGATTTTATATTTTTTGGTATATATTTGTATGTTTCAGGAATAAAGGTCGAAGTACATAAAAGTAGAGGAAATGAGCTAATAGTGTTAAAAAGGACAAAATTGAGCGAACACGTTGAAAGAAGGATAAAAATCTCGAGATTGAAGGACTTCAACTCAGCGATCGATCGGCAGCATTACCGCGATCGATCACGGAGCTGCATAGTCTGAAAAACAAATTGGTTCATACGGCGATCGATCTCAAGGAAATCAGCGATCGATCGCGGTAATCCAAAATACTTTGGCAATCGATCGTCAAAACACCGCGATCGATCGTGGATGTGCATGCCTTGAAAAAAATAATCCAGAATACTTTGGCGATCGATCGCCAGGCGCGAAAAATTCGAGATTTTGTTTCCTTATTGAATATTTTGTGTCTAAAAGTGGGAGAACTCTTCTCCCACTATAAAAAGGGTGATATACACGACTTTAGGGGACTCTTGACTCATAATTCACCCTACAATATCAGCCTCCACACAATCATATACCATCATAACCATTGAAGAGGAAGACAATCCGGGAGAGACGGGACGACGCAGTGACGCAATGAGTCATCACCTAGTGTTATTTAGTATTTCTAAACTTTGTTCTTCTTTTAGTTTCAGATTTTAATGTCGAACTTGTTGCAAAACTTGATTTTTGATTGTTATTTGAGGATGATTGTTGGCTAAGTTTTGTTGTCAAGACTAGGGGATCTTATATTTGAACCCATAATTCAATTTAAGGTTTTTGATTGATTCTTATAATTTTATTTGCATAATTTATTGTTCTTCATGCTTTTAAGGGGTTGATCACCTTTGAATGAATTTATATATTGTAATTGACTTGACCATACGATATTACAATCTGACATAATAAATTAGGCCGTGGGTTTAGATTGAGACTGACCAAGTAAAATCGAACACACGTGTGATAGCAATAGATTTACCAAAATCGAAGGCTAGTAGTTTTCATAGATCTTTATTCAATATTGATTGGTCAATAAGGACACGAGAGTGGTTTATTACAACGTTAATATTAGACTCGTTATAGTTTGACCATAGTATAACGAATGAATTAGGAAAACTCGTCAGCTTTGAACATATGAATTTAAATCTTAACTAATAGGTGAATTATGGGGTATTACATGGGTGAACCGAAGTCTTGATAATTGTCTCTACTGATTTCTATACTCGTCACTACTTGTTTGGGTGAAATATTGTGTCATCAGTTAAATTATTATAATTTTCATCACTAATTATCATATGCTAAATCTAGTTAAACTACTTGAGTTTGGTACTTATTTTCTAGTCCATGTGGGTTCGACAACATTTTCTTAAAATCTACTGTACTAAAACTTGACATCGTGCACTTGCAGTATAATCACAACACTGATAATTTTCTGTTTAAATAAATAGCGATCAAGCTTTTGGTGCCGTTGCCTGGGATAGTCTTAGTAATATCATACAAGATTAGTTGATTGTAATTTAGCCATTTATTTTTCTGTTTTTTGTTTTATTTCGTTTTACTCTTCACTGGTTCTCTTGTTGATCTACTCTTGCAGGCCTTGTCCTTGTTTATGCTAAAGAGTGAATGACCTATACTCGAGCCTTTCGACCCCGAGATCGAACACACTTGTCGAATTAGGCTAAGACAAGCAAGAACACTCATGGCTGACAACGAGGCACGCGAGGAGGGTTCTGGTGCACAAGTCGCAAGATCACTTATGGATTACGCTCAACCATCTTTCCAATGATCATTGTCTAGCATCACTAGACCGAGCATTCAGGCTAACAACTTCGAGATCAAGCCTGCAATCATACAGATGATCCATAACTCAGTCCAATTTTGGGGATCGACTACTAATGATAACAACGCCCATATATCCAACTTCATGGAGATATGCGACATGTTTTAAACCTAATGATGTTACTAACGAAGCCATCAGGTTACGCTTATTCCCTTTTTCTTTAAATATAAAGCTAAGATATGGTTGCAATCTTTGCCTGCAGATTCTATCACTGCGTGGGATGGAATGGTGCAAATGTTCCTGTCAAAATACTTTCCACCATCAAAGACTGCCAAGATGCGCAATGAGATCGCCACCTTTGCACAACATGATCCGAGACATTGTACGAGGCCTGGGAACTCTTTAAGGACATACTGAGGAGATGCCCACATCACGGTCTTCATGTCTGGCCGCAGGTACAAACTTTTTATAACATTTTATTTTCTGCTAACCGTTCTCTGCCCAATGCAGCATCAGGAGGTACAATCATGAGGAAGACACTTGAAGCGGCCTATGAGTTATTGGAGGAGATGGCAATCTGAAAGGAACGTACCGAAGAAGCAGCCTGGAATTCATCAAGTGAGCGAACCTTGGCCGCTCAAATTGAGGCATTAAACAAGAAGATTGACAGCTTGAGCATGCATGCAATGCAAGTTCAAGCCATTACATGCGAGCTTTGCCAAGGAGGACATCCGAGTACTAAATGCCAAGTAGGTAACCCTTTCGTTCAATTTGTTGAAAGTGCTAATTTAGTAGGGAACTTGCCACCACCCAACTACCCCTACCCAAATACGTACAATACGGGGTTGAGGAACCATCCACAACCACCACCGGAGTGTGCACCTAAACCAAGTATGGAGGAACTGTTGACCAAATTCATCACATCGACGTTGACTAGATTCCAAAATCATGAGGTGACGATAAAGAATTTGGAAGTACAATGGGGCAGTTAGCAGCCATCTTAGCCGGGCGAGCACAAGGCTCATTACCTAGCGACACTGAAAAGAATCCTATGGAGCAAGTCCATGACATAACACTGAGGAGCGGAAAAGGAGGTTGCTGAGATGAATGGTGCACATGTTGAGCATGAGGGCGAGACAGACATCAAGCAAGAAGAGTATCAAACACGCGAAAAATATAAGTCTACTAAGACCACTACACCCGTCACACAATCTGCTAAGGTACATATCCCACTCTCATTTCCCGCTGGATATAAAAGAGCAAAATTAGATGCTAAATTTGCTAAATTTCTTGATTTGATTTAAGACTCTCCATATAGATATGCCTTCTATAGATGCAATATGGCAATGCAGTTTATGCTAAGTTTTTGAAGGAGATTGTCAAATAAGCAGAAACTGGGAGAGCATGAGACTATAAATTTAACTGATGAGTGTTCTTCTATCATTCAAAATGATTCACCTCCAAAGTTAAAGGATCCATGGAGTTTTACTATACCTTGCAAAATTAATTCTATGTCTTTTCATAAATTATTATGTGATTTGAGTGCAAGTGTAAATCTGATGCCTTTGTCTGTTTATAGGAAGCTTGGTTTAGGAGAGCTCAAACCGGTCAGAGTCACTGCAACTGACGGACAAGTCCATCAAATACCCTAAAGGATAGTTGAGGATGTGCATTCCGGTGGATTTTATAGTGTTGGACATGAATGAAGATGTTGATATGCCATTGATCCTAGGAAGACCGTTCCTAGCAACTGGAAGGGCATTAATCGATGTCCAAGAAAGGAAGTTGATCCTCCGTGTAGGGGAGAATCAAGTCATCTTTGATATGTTCAAAACTTTTAACACTACACATACTGAGCACTGATGTTTCAATATCAAAATTATTGATCCATTATCTGTTGATGTGACGGAGGTTAAAAGCAAGGAGAAGTTGGAGGTAACATAAAAAAATCCATAAAAAAGGAGGCAAATTCTGTAAGGGCAACATGGTCTTAATGAATAGAGCAAAAATGTCAATGTTTCCATGGAAGTCGGACATACCATGGGCTGGACCTTTCAAAGTGGTCGATATTATATCATGCGACACTATAAATTTGAGAGATTAGAAAGGGGCTTTGTTCACGGTAGAAGAAAAGTGGTTGAGACACTACCACGTGGATGACGCAAATTCGTCCCCCACCACCCCCTTCGACATTTGAGGAGAACGGTAAAAAGTCCAGCTTGGGACTATAAATCAAGGACTTTTTCTTATCCCTTACCTTTGTTTTTGAATTCTATTTTTGTTTGCATTTTGTTTTTGTTTTTGATTTTTGGTGAGCGACTCCATGCGTGTTGTTATGTTTTCCAACAACATACCCCACTAGCTGACGAGGAAGTGGATGACGATCACTGAAGTCGTCAAAGGTAAGTGTTTTGTCTTATTTTCCATGCTTACATTGAGGACAATGCCCAAATTAAGTTTGGGGGAGTAGTGCATTACCGTGTCATGCTGTTTCTTTGGTTTCTTTGGAATTGAGTCGTTTCTTGAGCACCAACAAAAAAAATTTCTGAAAATGAGTTCAATTATTGAGAAAAGAAAGAATTATAGTAGTGCTCTCTATTCCATGATGATATTAATCTCACTATGCATGTCGACTTGAGTTTTAATGATTGTAAGACTTGTTTGTGAATATCTTGAGTTACCATGTCAAAGATGCGGAATATTTTTGAGCAGATTTGAGTCATAATCTTGTGAATTGCATTGGGAGTAGTGAAATCTTTGCGAACTTGATGAATTGTTTTTGAGCATCTTAGAGTACCTTAGAACATATTTGATGATGACACTTCGAGGTGAAATTTAATAGTTATGATCTTGACTTGGAAATGATCTAAGCGATCTTCGGAGCGTTTGAGCATTTCAAGCTTACCATGTATACATCAATCCCTAGTGGCCTATTTTGAGCCTAATTGAAAAAGAATAGAATATGTTTAACATACTATTAGCCCACATTCAACATTTATTGACAAACTCATTATACCCACATATATGAGCCTAAATTGAAACTTTATCCTTACCTAAAGGGAGTATAATGAATATCACTAGAATGCGCGTGAATTTTTATATGTTGATGAGCTACTGTTGAAAAAAATTGTGAATGAGAAGAGAAAAGAATAGAAAGAGCCTTGAGAAAAGATTATATAAATAAGAACCAAAGTTGTCAAGGCTAGAAAAAAATTAGAAGATAAGCTCAATATGTGCTGAAATATAAACTTTAAATGATTATACTATCTTCTTTGTGTTATCCTAACTTTTCATTGAAGCCGACACCTAGGCCTAACATTACAAGCTTAAAAAGTCCTCTTGATCCACGTCTAGGGAGTAACTATATTAGTGGAGAAGTTGTTTGAAAAGTAGGCTTATGAGGTGTTCAACGATAATCTTAACTTTTATTGATAAGCATGATTTGATCTATGAAATTTGCATGAAACTTGAAAGTGACAATAGCACACACTCACGTTCTGAGTTTGAGAAATGTTGCTTGATTTAGGAGAAAACACAACTTGTTAAACTTTTGGAATAATTATTGTTTGTCTGTAAGTGGGATGTCTGAGCTACATATTTGACTGCCAATTGGTTTATTTGAATTATCAATATTGAACTCTACATTTTGAGCTTATTGCTTGCTCGAGGACGATCAAGTTTAAGTTTGGGGGAGTTGATAAGCGTGGTTTTTACACTCATTTTGCTATGATTTTATAGTGATTTTCGTAGTGATTTGATTTTACACTTTTTGGTATATACTTGTATGTTTTAGGAATAAAGGTCGAAGTGCATAAAAGTGGAGGAAATGAGCTAATAATGTTGAAAATGACAAAACCGAGCGAACACATTGAAAGAATGACCAAAATCTCAAGATTGAAGGACTTCAACTCAACGATCGATCGACAGCATTACCACGATCGATCGCGGAGCTGCGTACTCTGAAAAACAAATTGGTTCATATGGCGATAGATCTCCAGGAACTCAGCGATCGATTGCGGTAATCCAGAATACTTGGGCGATCGATCGCCAAAACACCACAATCGAACGCGTATGTGCATGCCTTGAAAAACATAATCCAGAATACTTTGGTGATCGATCGCAACACAGCAATCGATCGCGGATGTGCATGCCTTGAAAAAAGTAATCCAGAATACTTTGACAATCGATCGCTAGGATTTCGCGATCGATCGCCAGTAAAAAATTTGAGATTTTGTTTCGTTGTGGAATATTTTGTGTCCAAAAGTGGGAGAACTCGTCTCCCACTATAAAATGGGTGATATGCATGACTTTAGGGGGCGCTTGGCTCATAATTCACCCTACAATATCAGCCTCCATCCCACATCTACCATCATAACCATTGAAGAGGAAGATAATCCGGGAGAGACGGGATGACACAGCGATGCAAGGAGTCATCACCTAGCGTTATTTAATATTTCTACACATTGTTCTTCTTTTATTTTCAGATAGTAACATTACTCTACATGTTTGTCAAATCATCGTACCCAACCAGCGTCGATCCTAACACATCGGACGCTCAACGGCGACGAAGCTAACACATCGCACGCCCCTAACTATGATAATCACGTGTTTTCTCATGTCCGCACGATTATACCTAACTCATCTTAATCTGAAATTAATCAATCATTATCTCGCAATATACAAAATCGACATGTTTTCATAGAAAATAATTATCATTACTTATTTAATCAATGACTATCCTAGATATAGCATTGTTATCACATCGAGTATACCCCATCATTATCTCATCACTGCAACAATGACAACTGTACATATAATTTGTTTCATTATAATTCAACTTCTAACTGTTTTCGCATATATAACTTATTATCATAAATTGATATCAAGCAACTGAGATAATCCTCTTTTAACACACAATGGCCAGTTAAAACAATTGTAAATATTTATCTCAACTCCTCGGTCGTTTTCACCAATCAATATCCTCTTGCGCCTAAATCTGATACACCCAAGGAACAACAATATATATGTGTTTATAGTCACAACATTCACTTCCATCTGCAATCAACATATCATCAATACTCATTGCCATAATCGGTCGTACATTATAACAGCACATGTCAATATCATGAATATAATCTCATCGCTACATATACATTGGTATATTTACTAGTTTCGACATATCAGCGACATTCATAATACCTCTCGCTTCGATATGATAGTGGCATGTTCATCGCTTCGACATATCAGCGACAAGTAGTATGTTATCATTGCTTCGATATGACACCGGGAAGTACTAATTCTCATATATTACCATAACAAACAAATAGCAATACCTGTGTATAATCAACATATACCTGCATCCTCATACTTACAACATAGTCATACCCAATCATCACATCATCCATTGTCACATATCAACAATACAGTGATGTCCTTCATTTCCTGAAATCAAATATCATTTCTCGTTTCTCATTTCCTGATTTCCCTACAAAAGCATACTTCTCAGCAATGTATAATATATATATAACCTGTGTACAGACTCAATAAAAATTCATTCATCTCATTCCTAGCAAAACCATCAATTTGTCATTGACACTAAATTCTGTCAACATGACATAGCACCCGTCACGCCTCTGTCAATGCTTCATCTTTACCATAGAAGTGAAATAAGTAATATGTCATAAAACGAGTTATTGTTCTCATGCGCTCTCAGTAACACCATCAACAATAGATATATTTATTGGTCTCAACTGTTATACCTCTTTATCATAGTCCTCGGATTTCATCTACTTTCCTACATCCACATTTGTTAGCAACAACAACAATTTCCATCACCTCATATCATATCAGGCACATAAGCACATACTTTCCATCTTCATAAAGTATGTGTAAATCATGTGTTATTAAACTCGCTCAACACACCCTAGGCCCTTACACAGCCCAAAGAGCTAACCACTACTCCGATACCACTAATGTAAGACTCCAAAGTCTCAATGATGATAACATTGCATTTATGACGTCATGTGTGTATGTAAAAATTCATTACTTAAACAATCTCATTCCATACTTCACATTTACGATGTAACTTTTATACAAATTTCGACGGAGTCTCCCTATAAATTGGACATCTGGGTAATTATTTAAAATATCAATCAATCATTACTACATCTCCTCAACTAAAGACTAAAAGCTTGATCAATCCTCCAATAAATCATCAAAAGATGCACCTAGCTAGTACCCGGCCAATATACACATCATATCAATATACTCAATCTCTATCACATATTCTCCCAGGAACATTATGCATATAAGTCAACCAAAAGAGGAAAACTTAGAAACATATATACCATATACATTCCTCCAAATGCTCACAGACCGAGCCATGAATAAATGAATGCCAATCGAATGACCTAAACCTTATTTATCATCATCAATACTCGTGCAACACTCCCGAAACAATTCTGTTCCGAAGATTCTAGAGCTTCCTTCTTGAAACAATATTGTACATGTTTTGCTTGTCGCGATATAAACAACTCCAACACAGGGGAGCATATTCCACACAGTAAATATAATCATATCAATATATATCAGATTCATAATGCAACAGAAAATAGCCATTGGAAATCTATAAAGAGTACCCCATGAATCATTTGAATCAATATAAGCTTCCCCGCAATGTATATATTCTCACAATTCCCAATCCACAATAACAGAAAAATCCACAATAACAATATGATGTTAATACGTTGTTCTTAAATCATTTAATTAGCAATCGATACATAAATTTCCACATCAACCCGAGATGTTCCATATCATCCCATTACATTCCAATAATTCTACGTCAACTCGTGACATTCCAATAGTTCTAGGTTTGCCCGTAACGTTCCATGTCAACCCATGATATTCCAATAGTTCTACGTCAACCCGTGACATTCCATGTCAACCTGTGACATTCCAATAGTTCTATGTCAACCCGTGATGTTCCTTGTCAACCCGTGACATTCAAATAGTTCTACGTCAACACGTGATGTTCCATGTCAACCTGTGATATTCCAATAGTTCTACATCAACCTGTGACGTTCAATGTCAATTGCGACAGTACAATAGTCCTACATCAACCCGTGATGTTCCATATCAACCCATGAGATTCCAATGGTTTTAAGATCAACAAGGATTAACTTCGCCCAATTAATAACATAAACATAATATACATCCATTGCTCGTATGTAATTACGTACCTTACCGTCAGAGATATTGGTAAGTTACATTCTTCTGTGTCCTTAGACTAGAGCAGGCTCTACATAATCAGTTAATCAATATTAACATTATGCATAAAATTAGCCTCACACCCCATCACAAGTCCATGATCATAACATAGCATCAGTTCATGAAAGTGTACTACTAACCACCAATACCTTACTCAACCACTTGAAGAAAATAATTTTAAAAGTTTAAAGGCTATCGAGTGACTAGGAGTTTCAGACTGCTGGTGGGGTAAATCCAGCCTGAATCGGGTTTGTACAACAGGATTGTATAAATCAAAGTCTTCTAGTATAAACCTTCCTTAATTGGAAGAAGGGGAGACGTAGAAGGATTACACCACCTTCGAACTTCCAGAAACATTTTCTGTGTTCTTGTCTTTCTGCACTTGTTCTTTCATTCAAGTCATCGAGCCGCTCTTACAAATATAAGATCAGATCGTTCCGCACTTATACATTCAGTGGTCTGTTCTATAAAAGAGTTGATTAAGAAACAGATTTCTTTCACTAATCCGAAAGAAATCACAAGGGATTAAATTTTAGAAGGAGTGTTCATTCAACCCCCTCTAAACACTCCGGACCGATCCTAACATAACTTATTATCATAAATTGATATCAAGCAACTGAGATAATCCTCTTTTAACACACAATGGCCAGTTAAAACAATTGTAAATATTTATCTCAACTCCTCGGTCGCTTTCACCAATCAATATCCTCTTGCGCCTAAATCTGATACACCCAAGGAACAAAAAAAAAAATGTGTTTATAGCACAACATTCACTTCCATCTGCAATCAACATATCATCAATACTCATTCCCATAAATCGGTCGTACATTATAACAGCACATGTCAATATCATGGATATAATCTCATCGCTACATATACATTGGTATATTTACTAGTTTCGACATATCAGCGGCATTCATAATACCTCTCGCTTCGATATGATAGTGGCATGTTCATCGCTTCGACATATCAGCGACAAGTAGTATGTTATCATTGCTTCGATATGACACCGGCAAGTACTAATTCTCATATATTACCATAACAAACAAATAGCAATACATGCGTATAATCAACATATACCTGCATCCTCATACTTACAACATAGTCATACCCAATCATCACATCATCCATTGTCACATATCAACAATACAGTGATGTCCTTCATTTCCTGAAATCAAATATCATTTCTCGTTTCTCATTTCCTGATTTTCCTACAAAAGCAGACTTCTCAGCACTGTATAATATATATATAACATGTGTACAGACTCAATAAAAATTCATTCATCTCATTCCTAGCAAAACCATCAATTTGTCATTGACACTAAATTCTGTCAACATGACATATCACCCGTCACGCCTCTGTCAATGCTTCATCATTACCATAGAAGTGAAATCAGTAATATGTCATAAAACGAGTTATTGTTCTCATGCGCTCTCAATAACACCATCAACAATAGATATATTTATTGGTCTCAACTGTTATACCTCTTTATCATAGTCCTCGGATTTCATCTACTTTCCTACATCCACATTTGTTAGCAACAACAACAATTTCCATCACCTCATATCATATCAGGCACATAAGCACATACTTTCCATCTTCATAAAGTATGTGTAAATCGTGTGTTATTAAACTCGCTCAACACACCCTAGGCCCTTACACAGCCCAAAGAGCTAACCACTACTCCGATACCACTAATGTAAGACTCCAAAGTCTCAATGATGATAACATTGCATTTATGACGTCATGTGTGTATGTAAAAATTCATTACTTAAACAATCTCATTCCATACTTCACATTTACGACGTAACTTTTATACAAATTTCGACGGAGTCTCCCTATAAATTGGACATCCGGTAATTATTTAAAATATCAATCAATCATTACTACATCTCCTCAACTAAAGACTAAAAGCTTGATCAATCCTCCAATAAATCATCAAAAGATGCACCTAGCTAGTACCCGGCCAATATACACATCATATCAATATACTCAATCTCTATCACATATTCTCCCAGGAACATTATGCATATAAGTCAACCAAAAGAAAGGGGAAAACTTAGAAACATATATACCATATACATTCCTCCAAATGCTCACAGACCGAGCCATGAATAAATGAATGCCAATCGAATGACCTAAACCTTATTTATCATCATCAATACTCGTGCAACACACCCGAAACAATTCTGTTCCGAAGATTCTAGAGCTTCCTTCTTGAAACAATATTGTACATGTTTTACCTGTCGCGATATAAACAACTCCAACACAGGGGAGCATATTCCACACAGTAAATAAAATCATATCAATATATATCATATTCATAATGCAACAGAAAACAGCCATTGGAAATCTATAAAAAGTACCCCATGAATCATTTGAATCAATATAAGCTTCCCCGCAATGTATATATTCTCACAATTCCCAATCCACAATAACAGAAAAATCCACAATAACAATATGATGTTAATACATTGTTCTTAAATCATTTCATTAGCAATCGATACATAAATTTCCACGTCAACCCGAGATGTTCCATATCATCCCATCACGTTCCAATAATTCTACGTCAACTCGTGACATTCCAATAGTTCTAGGTTTGCCCGTAACGTTCCATGTCAACCCACGATATTCCAATAGTTCTACGTCAACCCGTGACATTCCGTGTCAACCCGTGACATTCCAATAGTTCTATGTCAACCCGTGATGTTCCTTGTCAACCTGTGATATTCCAATAGTTCTACATCAACCTGTGATGTTCAATGTCAATTGTGACAGTACAATAGTCCTACATCAACCCATGATGTTCCATATCAACCCATGAGATTCCAATGGTTTTAAGATTAACAAGGATTAACTTCGCCCAATTAATAACATAAACATAATATACATCCATTGCTCGTATGTAATTACGTACCTTATCGTCAGAGATATTGGTAAGTTTCATTCTTCTGTGTCCTTAGACTAGAGCAGGCTCTACATAATCAGTTAATCAATATTAACATTATGCATAAAATTAGCCTCACACCCCATCACAAGTCCATGATCATAACATAGCATCAGTTCATGAAAGTGTACTACTAACCACCAATACCTTACTCAACCACTTGAAGAAAATAATTTTAAAAGTTTAAAGGCTATCGATCGATTGTTTAGAAGCGACCGATCGATCGGTAGTCTCCATAATTCAATCACCGTGTTTCGAAGTTCACTGATCGAACGGTAAGATGTTACCGATCGATCGCTAAGCTATACCGATCGCTCGAGTATTACTGACCGATTGATAGATGCCAAACTGTCATCCTTCTGTTTGCACTTCACCGATCGATCGGTGTATTCCTACCGATAGATCGGCCGACGTTGTAATCCAAAAAATGTCATTCTTAACTCTTCAAACTCCCCCCTTTTCACCAATACTAACAATCCCATAGTCTCCACACATAATAACTCTCCACCCATACAAATAATACCCACTAATGCACAAATCAACACATACATTAACCCAACCATCAACAAGATTTTCTAAGTAACAATAATCATTTTACAATTCTTTAAAATCACTCCAATACTCAACAAAACTTCCATCGAAGTGTAAATAACTTACCCCAAGCAAAAACCCCCAAGATTTTGAGCCCAAGTATGAGATATTGCCTAGAATTTGGAAGAGGGAAAAGTTAGAATGGGAAGACTGAAAGAGGCGATTTTGAGTGTCTGTGAGTATGTGAAGTGTGTGTAGGGAAATGGTGATATCTTCATATTATAATTTAACCATAATTCAACAATTATTGTTCAATTTCAATATTCACCTAACTTGTAAATAATCATAACTCAATCTCATATGCAATGATTAAATCACATAATTCACCCATACTCGATTTATCTCATAACCGAGCCAAATACAATCCTTTAACTATTACATAAACTCAATTGAATTAAGACTATTAAATTTCAGGCACCACAATACTCTTCCATAACTTATTCTAGCAAGAACTTCATTAGAGTTTAATTTACATTACAAGTTCAACTTGAGATTATTGATTCTACTCGGAATTTAGTCCAACTTCCAAATGACTTAATTCCGGCATTAATTCACATGATCTCAAAAAAATTAACCAATTATAGTTAATTAGTTTCGGGCATCACAGATAATATGGTTAATCCAAGGGCAACTATGACCAATTTAACCCCCTTAAGAGTACCAGTAGTTTTCTTAGAGGCTAGAAATCTAGACGAAATCTCTAAGTTGATGACAAATAGGGAAGGAGAAAGAGGATCGGTTTGGCGAATCACACGAGATGGCTTGAGGAAACCAAAATGGGCTCCATTAATCAATGCCAAAAAAGAGCAAGTTGATATACAATTATGAATCCAACTGATAAAGGTGTCACAGAAGCCGAGATTCTTCGGGACCGAACATAGAAGAGGCCATTCAACGTGATCATATGCTTTGGCCATATCGATTTTACTTGCCATAATTTTTTTCTTACCTTATCTAGTGTTTTATCTCGAGAGTGATAATTGATTGTCCACAATAGATCTACCGGGAACAAAGGCCTTTTGAAGAGGTAATATGAGTTTATCAAGAAGGGGTTTACGCCTATTAGAAAGAATTTTGGTGATCACCTTATACATAACATTGCATAAACTAATAGACCTAAAATCTTTGACTTTAGAAGCCGACTCTTTTTTGGGAATAAGAGTCAAGAAAGTGTGGTTAATGGACTTAAGGAGCAGACCTGGGGAAAAAAGTGTTGAAAAGCTTTAGTAATCGTGGGGGCCAGTGATGTGCCAAAAATGCTTAAAGAACAATGGAGGGAACCCATCAGGACCAGGGCACGTGTTAGAGTCAATAGAGCACGCACGAGTTTTGATCTCTGTCAGGGAAGGGGGTAAGCAAAGAAAAGAATATGATTATCCTCATCCAAATTATCTTAGGAAACAATCATATAAGTCAATAGGAAAAGATGGAGGTGTGTGTTGAACTTAGAATAATAAATTTTTGAAATAAATCAAAAATCTAAAGCCAGTACCATTCCAAGTATCAATCATAGAGTCATCAAATAACTTAATGGAATGAATGTATTTACCTTTTCGGTGGCAGAGAGTAGAGATGTGAAAAAATCTGATATTAGTATCACCGAACTTTAGCCAGTTGATTCGTGATTTCTGTCTCCACATCATGATGGTTTCCCTCCTAAGGAGAGTTTCCAGCTCAGACTGTAGGAAGGCTTCTTTCTGCATATTATCTATAGATTGCGGCACCGCTTGAAGGAGATTGATGGCAGTCGTTGTTTCTTTAATTTTTCTAGGCAAGAAACCAAAACGAAGATATGTTCCATTCTTTGAGATGATTCTTGGTATTACATATCTTCTTCACCATCTTGAAAGGAGGATTACCATGAACTTGAATATCCCAAGCTTTGAAAACGAACTCAGAGCAGTCCCGAGCGTGGAGCCACATTTGCTCAGAACAGAAATGTTTTCAGACCAGATTGGCCAACAGGGTTTGTAGCAATGAGCAGAGGTCTATGGTCCAAATTGAGAGCAGTGAGATGCGACACTACAACTTTAGGGAAAGCAATAATCCATGGTTCTGTAGCAACTGCCTATCTAGGTGCTCTTGAATATTATGAGTACCATCCCTCTAATTGTTCCAAGTGAAGAGGTGAACAACAAAACCCAAATCCACCAAGCCAAGGATATCCATACACTGAAAATTGCAGGATGAGTTTGGAACAAAGGGCGACCACCCTGCTTCTCACTTTGAGCTGAAATGGCGCTGAAATCTCCCACAACCAGCCACAGTTCAGTGAAGGAAGCAGACGATGGACAAGGTTTCCCAGAAGAGCGATTTTAAGGAGTGATAAGGTGGGCAATAGATAGTGTTAAGGATAAACGATGTACTAACACATTCGAGGGACGCATCAATGGTAGAGTGAATGAACCATGGGTAGAGTAACTAACTGAGAGCTTGATGAGATCAGACCATGCGAGACATAGTCCGTCAGCATGGCCAGAAGCAGACAACCATAAATTATTAGTGAGATTAGCAGCCGAGACGATCTTAAAAAGAGACCGAGTGGACTGAGATTTAAGCTCGCAAAGAAAGATGAGGGATGGAGAATAAGATCTAAGAATAGCCGAGGGATTGAACATTCCCTAGCAGTTCCAGATGAGAAGCTTCATGATTACTCCCTCGTCCTCTCGGGCTCGGGATAACAACTTCAATGATTTCATAAATTTGCACAGAATGGGATGGTGAGGTGTTTGATTTGACATCAGCTTTGGGGGATAAGTTGTCGATTTCACATTCAGGTTTAATGATATGGACCAAGCGGCGGACACGGAAGTACTTTTGTTCACTCGAGGGGAGGGACAACGTGGGTGGGGGAGGGGGACATAATGGCTCTTTGGGGATGCTGACACACGGATTTAAGAGCAAGTGTTGGTTTTTGAGAACCCAAATAATCTTAGTTTTGATGTTAACAAAATTTGTTATTGTGTCAATATATTTCATCAAGTGTGCAGTTCATAGATAATATTTTAGACCTTGATGAATGGTTGAGAAATGGTTTTAAGTTGGGTTGCTGAAATGAGGAATTCAACCAAGCTGGACCCCGAGCGCAGCAGACTAAATCAATCACATCACATCCCATCGCTCAAATATCAAAACGAAGTTCTTTTAAAGTGGTTTAACAACCAACTCAAAATACTAAAACTCATATATCAAGGAGAAAGAGTACCTGCAAGACTGAGCTGGACCGCGATGAATTAGCAAGCTGTTACAGCAGGCGAGTATCAATATTTTTGCCATAACTCTTAGCTCTCTTAACATAATGGAACGATTCAATATGGGTTAGAAAGTTAAGAAGAATATCTACAAGTCATCTTCCGAAGTTGAGAGCTGAATCGGAGTTTAAGAAGGCCAAAAGACGTCTGCAATTTGTTGGTGCTGCTGCTGAAACATGGAACATTTCAGCAGTCTCATGGTCTGGTATATCGAGCATCCCGATCTCATAAAAACTTGGAATTGAGTGATTCTTGATTATTTGTATAGCAAATACAGAAAAATTACAACTTTCGTGTTGATCACTTTACCTAGAAATCAAAGAATGAAGAGTTACAAACAACATATCAGAACATCAAGTTTATGAAGCTGTTTTGTATCAAACTTGTCTTGCACCAAAAGGATCTATACCAAGATGATCTATACCGAGCTGATATGTGCAAGTTGATCCAACCAGACTAAAATTATCAAGTTGGTCTACCCAAGAAAATCAGTCCGGTCTAAAATACGAAAGATAGCCCAGAAACCAGAATATGACTGTTGCAAGCTTAGGAATCGTGCAGAACAATTTTCAACGAGCATATTATTGTCTCTAACGTATATATCATTATTGGAGGCTATAAATACAAGTATTCAAAGCTCAAAACAAGAGATTGAATATCAATCCAAATAAGATAATAGCAAACTCACTTGGGATTTAAAATGGGCAGCCTACAAAGAAGAGACACATTTAGATGAGAGCAAGCCCAGATTCTTAGGCACCACTTACCTTGATATATAAGATTCACTATGGAATCATTTATGCCTTTATATTCACTCAATCCTTTGTATTTGAGATCTTAAATAGATGAGTGAATATCCTTGTAACGATTAGTGATTTATCACAACAGATTGAGAGGTCTTTGTACGTGAGACATTAAAGAACATACATTGTTGAGTTGCTAGGAGTTCTAGTTGGATGGGGAATGCCCAGTTGGATCGGGTTTGTACAAAGAGTTTTATAAATCAAAGTATTCTAGTGGAATCCTTTCATGAGGTTGAAGAAGGGGAGATATAGAAAGATTATACCATCTTCGAACTTCCATAAGAAAATGCTTGTTTACTTATTTTACTTGCATACCTTTAAAATGATTTTCAAATGGTTAATAGGTTTTAGAGTGGGTTATGTCGAGTGTCTTCCACTTGGTTTAGAAACCAAACTCGATATAATCTCTCGGTGCAATCATTTCAAGAACACGAGCTATTGAAGCTCAAGTTGGTTGAACTCGGAAGTGGATTGGCCACCCACTACGATCGGTCCTGACAGCAATTTAGGTTGGGACTTCTTTGACTGGGACGCAGAAATTTTATATTTCTTCTCTAGTTGATTTGGCTCATTATTTACGGACCTTTTAAGAAGGAGATGGCTAATAGATGTTTGTCCATTGAGGGTTAAGGTTTCAACAAAATGTAGTAGAGATTTAGTTTCTGAATTTGGGAGACTAAGCTTGGACTTGGCTATAGTAATGGTTGGATGGAGGTTCATTGTCCATGTCTGGCCATCCAAGAGGGATGTTTTGGATGGGCAAACGTCCTGGTATAGTGTGAGGAGCCAAATTGTACCTAGGTTTATTAGTGGTATGCATAGTATTATTTGTAGGGGATACTGATATATTGAGGTTTTCGGTCATTAGTATAGGGGTAGAGTTTTGTGCAGTATCTTTTTTTTGGAGGAGGCAAGGAATTAGGCCGATGAATGATGTCCCCAAAGATGTCCCCAACGGCTGATGGAGGAGGCAATGAATTAGGCCGGCCAATCGGACCCGTTCAAAGCCACGGTCCGAATGGTAGAGTTTCAGGATCCGTATCAGACTCAAATTCACTACATTATTCAAATCTATGGTCGACAAAGCCACATTTGTAACAAAAATGCGATAATTTTTCAGAAAATTACAGTGTGGCGCGATTATACTGCAAGTGCACTGTCGTCAAGTTTTAGTATAGTTTTTAGAGAACAAGTTGTCGAACCCACAGGGACTAGAAATAAATACCAAATTCCTTTAGCATAACTATATTTAACCTTCGAATATTTAGTGAAAATTATACTAAATTAACCCAAGAATAGTAGCCACCCAACCAAGCAATAGAAAAGTTTAAGAAAACAATTATCAAAATTTCGTTTCACCCATGTAATCCCCCACAATTCTTGTATTATTTATAATTTAAAATCTTACGTTCTAAGGTGACGAGTTTTTCTAATGCATTTGTTATACTATGGTCAAGCTATAACAAGTTTAATATTAATGTTACAATAAACCGCTCTCGTGTCCTTATTGCACGAACAATACCGAAAACTATTTATGAAAACTACTAGCCTTCGATTTTGGTAAATCTATTGTTATCACACGTATGCTAGATTTTACGTGGTAAGTCTCAATCTAAAACTCGTAGCCTAATTTACTATGTCGTATAATATCGTATGGTCAAGTCAATCACGATGTATTTAATCTTTCAATGGTGATCAATCCTTCAAAAGCATAGAGAACAATAAACTATGCACAAATAATTGTAAGAAGTAATCAAAAATCGTTATCTAAATCATGGTTCAAACATGAGATCCCCTAGTCTTAATAACAAAACTTAGCCAATAATCATACTCAAATAATAATGTAAAAATATGTCTAACAACAATTTAAACATTAAAAATCTGAAATTAATGAAGAACTCAGTTTAGAAATACAAAATAACACGAGGTATTGACTCATTGTGTCGCTGCGTCATCTTGTCTCTCCCAAAACTCTTCAATGGCTTAAGTTTGGTGTGATATCGAGTTATGGTGGGTGATATAGGTCAAGAAATTGTGTGCCAAAACTCTCCAATTTCGTCCAACGAGTTGTAATTATACTGGGGGAGGAAATAAGTTTTCTTGTGGACTTCAAACTTCAAAAATATATTTTTTCAGAATTTCTCGGTTACCGACCGATCGGTAGCCTTCTGCCTTTTATTTTTCAACTTTCGCTTCTCGGTGATCCATCTTCATTCAGTCGGTGATCCATCTTCATTTCAGGATTTTTGTTGCTTCAGCTGCTGGTAGGCGCCTGGTATTTTAGTCATAACTTTCTCATACAATATTGGAATTAAGCAAATTAGTTGTCCACGCGAAGATAACAAAAAGTTCTACAACTTTGTTGTGGAGCACATTTCCAAAATATGGCTCGAACATGAAGAAATTTGGAAAAAAAGAAGTGACACTTGTCTTGGATTCCGGTTTCTTATCTTTTCTTCAACTTTCTCTCTCCTTTCATCGTTTTTAGATCTTTTTCTTCATTTCCTCGTACTTTCACCTAAATTCCTGAAATATGCAAAAGAATACCGAAAAGTGTAATACCGTTCAAGAATCCTAGTAAAATAATACGAGAAAACATAGCAATATAAGTGCAAAATGGCATTTATCAACTCCCCAAAACTTAACACTTGATCGTCCTCGAGCAAGCATTAAAACCAAAATATAGAGTTCAATATTAATAATTCAAACAAATCAATTTGCAACCAATCATGTAGCTCAGACATCTCACTTTACAGATAAACAAGAGTCAATCACCAAATTGAACAATACATGTTTTCTCCTATATCAAGCAACATATCACAAACTCGGAACGTGCATGTGTGCTATTGTCAGTCTCAAATTTCAATGTACATCTTCAAGATCAAATTATGCTAATCAACTCAAATGCAAGATTATCGTTGAGCACCCCGTAGGCCTATGTTCAAACAACTTCTTCACTAATATAGTCACTACCTAGACTTGGATCAACAAGTCTTTTAAGCTTATAATGTTAGGCCTTTGGTGTCGGTTACAAAGAAAAGATAAGGATATTCAGAGAAGAGATTATAATTTCATATGTTTCCACAATCTAAAGCTTCTCTTCTTCTTCTTTTCTCAAGGCTAATTATAATTTTTTTCCTTTGCCTTGGCCCTCTTTCAGTGAAATCCATCTCGTGATCGATATCTAGCAGATAAAATGTTAATTGCACGACTGGTCGCTATTATTTTAAACAGTATTTTTCAGTGTAGCGATTCTCTAACGCAAGTGCACGATGTCAAGTTTTAGTATAATGATATGATAAGTATGAGTGTCGAACCCACGAGGACTAGGAAATAAGTACCAAACTCCACTAGTTTAACTATATTTAGTCTATGATAACTGGTTGTGATTAATTAACTAAATTGACTAATGAACTCAAGATCAACCCAAAAACACAAGAACGAATAAGAATATAATCAAAAGAAACAATTATCAAGACTTTCGGTTCACCTGTGTAATCCCCCATAATTCGCCTATTAGTTAATAATCGAATTTAAATAATCTAAGGTGATGAGTTTTCCAAATTTATCTAATATACTCTCTCGAGTTATATTAAACCTAATATCAAATTATATTAAACCTAATATCAAATTGCAGTAAGTCACTCTCGTGTACTTATTTAACAACACAATATTGTATTAAGATCCGTGAAAACTTCTAGCTTTCGATTACTAGATATCTATAGCTATCACACGTGTATTTGGCTTCATCTCTCGATATCAGTCTGAAATCCACGGCATAAATCACTATATCGAATCACAATTTTATCTCTCGATCTCAATTGTTATTTAATATCATTCAAGGACGGTCAAACCCTTAAAATCATGAAGAACAATGATCTATGCACTTAGATAATAAGAATCAATCAAAAACATTCAATTAAAATCATGGGTTCATACAAAGGATCCCCTAAGTCCTGATAACAAACCTAGCCAACAATCTCCATCAAATAACAATGCATAAACATGTTTTGCAACATTCTAAACATTAAAATCTAATGAAAATATAGAACTAGAGTTAGAAATACGGAAATAACGAGAGACGTTGACTCCCTGCGTTGCTCCGTCGTCCCGTCTCTTCCGATGCGTCTTCTCTTCAATGGTTATTGTGTATGGATGATTGGGGATGATTGAGAGTGATGGTGGCTGTGTATTTTGTAGGGTTCAATATGAGCCAAAAAGTCCCAAAAACGTCCATGGTAATCCGTATTTATGGTAAGAGGAGTTTCACCAAGTTTGGACACCAAATAACCAAGATGGAAACAAAATCCCGAAATTTCTGAGTAGAGGCGATCGATCGCATTTTGCTACTGCATAGAGGCGATCGATCGCTTCCTCTGATTTTCATCAAATTACGATTTTGCCCCTCTTTTCCAGGTTTGCTCAGTTTGGTCCTTTTTCATCATTTTAAGCATATTTCTTCCACTTTTATGCATTTGGCCCTGGATTCCTGAAATATACAAATATATACCAAAAGAGTAATATTTTCCAAGAATCACTACAAAAACGCCCCTAATCTTATATCAAATTAAATGTAAAAAGCACACTTATCAATTCCCCCAAACTTAAACTTGATTGTCTCGAGCAAGAAATAAGATCACAAAGTAGAGTTCAATATTGAAGATTTAAATAAACCAATTCATAGTCAATCATGTAGCTCAGACATCTCACTTACAGACAAACAAAAGTCAATCAAAAATGTTCAACCAGTTGTGTTTTCCCTTAGATCGAACAACCTGTCTCCGAATCAGAACGTGCGTGTGTGCTATTGTCACTTTCAAGTTCCATGCAAATTTCATAGATCAAATATTGCTAGTCAATGAAAAGTAAGACTATCGTTGAGCATTCTACAGACCTATTTTCAAACAACTTCTCCACTATTGTAGTCACTCCCTAGACTTGGATCAATATGTCTTTTTAAGCTTGTAACGTTAGTCTAGGTGTTTGGCTTCAAAGAAAGGTTAGGATAGCACAAATAAGAGAGTATAAGCATGTAATATTCATATTGTTAGCACAACTCGAGCTTCTCTTCTTTTTCTCTTTTAGCCTTGGCCACTTTGGGTCTTAGTTGGATATATTTTTTCTCAAGGCTTTTTCTATTCTTTTCTTTTCTCATTCATCATCTTTTTTACAATAAGCTCATCCAAATATAGCACTTCAAGTGCATCTAATGAAAATCATTATACTCCCTTTAGGTAAGGATAATTTTATTCAATTTAGGCTCAATTAGGTGGGTATAATGAGTTTACCAAAGAATGTTGAATGGGGGCTAATAGTATATTAAACATATTCCATTCTTTTTCAATTAGGCTCAAATTGGGACACTAGAGATTGATATATATCATGGTAAGCTTGAAAGGCTCAAAAGGTCCAAAGGTCGCCTAAATCATTTCCAAGTCAAGTTCATAACTATAAAATTTCGCCTCAAAGTGTCATCATCAAATAGTTTCTAAGGTACTCTAAGATGTTCAAAACAATTCATCAAGTTCACAAAGATTATTACTACTCCATATGCAATTCACAAGATCATGACTCAAATGTGCTCAAAATATTCCTCATCTTTGACATGATACTCAAAACAAGATATTCACAAACAAGTTTTACAATCATCAAAAGTCAAGTTGACATGCCAAGTGAGATTAATATCATCATGGAATAGAAACCACTACTATGATTCATTCTTATCTTACTAATTGAACTCATTTTCAAGAACAAATTTTTTTTGGTGCTCAATAGACGATCAATTTCCAAATAAGAAGCATGAAACAGTAATGCACTCCCCCAAACTTAATTCATGCATTGTCATCAATGTAATAAGCATGAAAAATAAGACAAAGCATTTACCGTTGACAACGACCGTCAGTGATCGTTGTCCAATTCCTCGTCAGCTCGTGGGGCATAGTGTTGGATGGATCATAGCACGCATGTAGTCTCCCCAAGATCAAAAACAAAAACAAAACAAACCAAAATAAACTAAAACAAAGCAAAGGGTTAAGAAAGAGTTCTTTATTTATAGTCCCAAGCTAGACTTTTTACCCTTTTTCTCAAAGGTGGGGATGGTGTGTGGAGCATGAATCTCCGTAATCAACTGGGTAATGCCTCAACCTCTCATTATTAACGACATAAGTGCCTTAATAGGATCACTTACCTTAATGGCTTCATGCGGGTATATTTTGGTAACAGTGAATGGTCCAACCTATGAAGCCTTTCGCTTGCTTTGGAAAATACGAGGTGGTGGCGCTTTATGCAATTGGACTGTCTCTCCCTTCATAAACGTCCTTTTATCTTTTTGCTTCTTCGCCTTCCTTGGCTCCACCATGTCATGGCTCTTGCCTTCTTCAGTCTCTAGTTTGGTCTTCACCTTCACCTTATCAGTGTCTTGCACCACATCATCAGACAAAATATTAATTTTATCAATAATAAAACATGTGTGTGTGTGTTGTGTGCATGTGGTGAAGTTTAAAACATAGTAAAGGTAACATGATCCTCTCCTACACGGAGGATCAACTTCCCTTCTTCAACATCGATAATAGCTCTTCCAGTAGCTAGGAATGGGCGCCCCAGGATCAATGGCATACTCGCGTCCTCCTCCATATCCAACACTAGAAAATCCACCGGGAAAGTGAATTGATCTATCTTGACTGGCACATCCTCGACGATTCCTAGTGGGTATGTGATAGACTTGTCCGCCATTTGCAACACCACCCTTATGGGCTTCAGCTCTCCCAGTCCAAGTCGCCTAAAAACAGACAAAGGCATTAAGTTCACACTAGCACCCAAATCACATAACGATTTAATGGAAGAAATAGGCCCAATAGTGCAAGGAATAGAGAAACTTCCTGGATCTTTTAACTTGGTGGCCGATTTCTTTTGCACAATAGCACTACATTCCTCAGTCAAAAAGACAGTCTCGTACTCTCCCAATTTCTGCTTTTTAGACAACATCTTCTTTAAGAATTTAGCATAATTTGGCATTTATTGTAAGGCATCAATAAATGGTATATCTATATGCAAATTCTTAAGCATGTCTAAAAATTTGGCAAAGTTTGAATCAACATTTGCCCTATTTAGTGCTGCAGGGAATGGGAGAGGAATGTGTACCTTTTCTTGTGGTGTGATGGGTGTAGTGTCTCTAGTGGACTTACCCTTGTTGCGTGGCTGCTCCTTCTCCTCTTGCTTAATAGCAATCTTTTCAGTCTCCTTCTCATCACCAAGTTCTTTTCCACTCCTCAGGGTCACGACTTTGGCTTGCTCCCTTGGATTCTTCTCTGTGTCACTCGGTATAGTTCCTTGTGCTCTCCCAGCCAAGATAGTTGTCAATTGCCCTACTTGGATCTCCAAGTTTTTGATAGATGAATCTTGCTTATTCATCCTTGTTTTTGTTGAGGATATGAACTTGGTCAATAGTTCCTCCATGCTCGGCTGTGGTGGATAACTCAGTGGTGGTTGTGGTTGATACCTCAACCTCGTATTGTATGTATTTGGGTAGGGGTTGTTTTGTGGCCGGTTTCCTACATAATGCACAACTTCATTAGTCTGAACGAATGAGTTACCTGTTTGGCATTCAACGCTCGGATGATTTCCTCTACATAGGTCACAAGTAATCCCTTGAGCTTTCATCCCTGCCATGCGCATGCTATCTAGTCTCTTGTTCAATGCCTAAAGTTGAGCGGCCAACGCGGTAACTTTGCTCACTTGATGAACTCCAGCTTGCTACTTTGGCACATTCCTCTCGGACTGCCATTGGCAGCTATTAGCAGCCATATCCTCCAACAGTGTATAGGCCTCTTCCGGCGTCTTTCTCAACACAGTACCTCCTGATGCTGCATCAATCATAGAACGGTTATCAAAAAATAAACCGTTATAGAAAGTTTGTACCTGCAGCCAGATGGAAAGGCCATGGTGTGGGCATCTCCTCAGTAATTCCTTGAAGCGCTCACATGCTTCATAAAGTGTTTCAGGATCATGTTGCGCAAATATAGTGATATCATTTCGCATCTTAGCAGTCTTTGATGGTGGGAAGTATTTGGACAAGAAAGCTTGCACCATCCCATCCCATGTGGTAATAGATCCTGTAGGCAAAGAATGCAACCAAGATTTAGCTTTATTATTTAAAGAGAAAGGGAACAGTCGTAACCTGATGGCGTCGTCAGTGACGCCATTATGCTTGAAGGTGTCGCAAATTTCCAAGAAATTTGCTATGTGAGTGTTGGGATCCTCAGTGGTCGCTCCCCCCAAACTGCACCGAGTGCTGGATCATTTGTATGATAGCAGGCTTGATCTCAATATTGTTGGGCTGGATGGTGGGTCTCGTGATACTCGACATCAATCCATGGAATGAAGGGTGGGCGTAATCCATGAGTGATCTTGCAACTGGTGGTACCGGAATCTCCTCGGTATTAGCCATATGGGCTCTTGCTTGCCTTAGCCTCCTTTGACTAGTGCGTTCGATCTCAGGATCAAAGGGCTCAAGTGTAGGTTTGCTACTCCTTAGCATGCACCAAGAGATAACAACCTATAACAATCAACCAAAAAGAACACAAATAGTAGAGGAGTAGAGAGAAAAAAATTGAAAATAAAAACAAATAAATGACTAAACTACAATCAATTAATCTCGTTTGATATTATTAAAACTAGTCCCCGGCAACAGCGCCAAAAACTTGATCGCTATTATTTTAAACAGTATTTTTCAATGTAGTGATTCTCTACCGCAAGTGCACGGTGTCAAGTTTTAGTATAATGATATGATAAGTATGAGTGCCGAACCCACGAGGACTAGGAAATAAGTACCAAACTCTACTAGTTTAACTATATTTAGTCTATGATAACTGGTTGTGATTAATTAACTAAATTGACTAATGAACTCAAGATCAAACCAAAAACACAAGAACGAATAAGAATATAATCAAAAGAAACAATTATCAAGACTTTCGGTTCACCTATGTAATCCCCCATAATTCGCCTATTAGTTAATATCGAATTCAAATAATCTAAGGTGACGAGTTTTCCAAATTTATCTAATATACTATCTCGAGTTATATTAAACCTAATATCAAATTGCAGTAAGTCACTCTCGTGTACTTATTTAACAACACAATATTGTATTAAGATCCGTGAAAACTTCTAGCTTTCGATTACTAGATATCTATAGCTATCACACGTGTATTTGGCTTCATCTCTCGATATCAGTCTGAAATCCACGGCATAAATCACTATATCGAATCACAATTTTATCTCTCGATCTCAATTGTTATTTAATATCATTCAAGGATGGTCAAACCCTTAAAATCATGAAGAACAATGATTTATGCACTTAGATAATAAGAATCAATCAAAAACATTCAATTAAAATCATGGGTTCATACAAATGATCCCCTAAGTCTTGATAACAAACATAGCCAACAATCTCCATCAAATAACAATGCAAAAACATGTTTTGCAACATTCTAAACATTAAAATCTAATGAAAATATAGAACTAGAGTTAGAAATACGGAAATAATAAGAGGCGTTGACTCCTTGCGTTGCTCCGTCGTCCCGTCTCTTCAGATGCGTTTTCTCTTCAATGGTTATGGTGTATGGATGATTGGGGATGATTGAGAGTGATGGTGGCTGTGTATTGTAGGGTTCAATATGAGCCAAAAAATCCCAAAAACGTCCATGGTAATCCATATTTATGGTAGGAGGAATTTCACCAAGTTTGGACACCAAATAACCAAGATGGAAACAAAATCCTGAAATTTCCGAGTACGGCGATCGATCGCTTCAATGAGGCAACCGATTGCATTTTACTACTGGCTAGAGGCGATCGATCACCTCATTCGAGTCGATCGATCGCTTCCTCTAATTTTTAGCAAATTACGATTTTGCCCCTCATTTTTCAGGTTTGCTCAGTTTGGTCCTTTTTCATCATTTTAAGCCTATTTCTTCCACTTTTATGCATTTGGCCCTGGATTCCTGAAATATACAAATATATACACAAAAGTGTAATATTTTCCAAGAATCACTATAAAAACGCCTCTAAACTTATATCAAATTAAGTGTAAAAAGCACACTTATCAACGACTCATGATGGATTCACCTTCTTTTCTTATTATTCATCACACGATTTTTTCTTGAATAATAGCTCAAAATGTTGTGTGCTTAGATATTCATTATACTCCATTACATGAAGATAAAAGTTATTTTTAGGCTGGCAAAAAGGTATGCATAATGAGTTTATCAACAAAAGTCGAATGTGGGCTAGTTTCCATTCTTATTCAATTAGGCTCAAAGGTAGACACTAGGGAGTTATATAGACAAGGTAGGCTTGAAAGTCTCAAACGTTCCAAAGATCGCCTAGATCATTTCCAAGTCAAGTTCATAACTATAAAATTTCACCTCAAAGTGCAATCAAATAAGTTCTAGGATAACTCTAAGATGCTTAAGACAAATCATTAAGTTCACAACAATTATCACTATTCAACATGCAATCCACAATATAATGACTCAATATGCTCAAAATATTCTTCATCTTTAACATATTAATTGAAGCAGGGTATTCACATACAAGATCAACAGTTTTCAAGGCTCAAGCCGACATGCAAAATGAGATCAATATCATCATGGAATCATAGCCACTACTATGATTCATTCTTTTCTCAAACTAATTTAAAAAAAATTCGTTGGAGCTCAAGAAACAACAATAATTCTACCATAATTAGCTCGTAAAACAAGATATGGTAACAACATGCAACAGTGATAACCTACTCCCCCAAACTTAAATTTTGCATTGTCCTCAATGTACTAAGCATGGAAAATAAGACAAGCAAATACATATGCCAACGACTGTCAGTAGTCGTCGTCCTCATCCTCAGTAGCTAATGGGGAAGAAGGTTAGAAAACATGAACAACGCACACGGAGTCACTTACCAAAAATCAAAAAATAAAATTAAAAACACTTACTGAATTCAAAAACGAAGATAAGGGGAAAGAAAAGTTCATGGTTTATAGTCTCAAGATAGGCTTCTTACTCAATTTCCCCAATGGTTTGGGTGGTTAGTGGTACACGAATCTCCTGGATCCACTGGGTAATGTCTCAACCTTTCATCATTAACGACATAAGTGCCTAGAATATGATCACTTACCTTAATGTCTCCATGAGGGTGTACCTTAGTAGCAGTGAATGGTCTGACACATGAATCCTTTCGCTTGCTTTGAAAAATGCAAGGTGGTGGAGCTTTATGAAATTCAACAATGTCTCCTTCGCAGATTTTTTCTTCCCTTCTCCTTCTTCTTTTTTTTTTTTTCTTCTTCTTCTTGTCATTGCATACATCTCCTGTGCTCACTTGCTCGTTCTCCCCATCGCCCTTGACATCTCCTTGCACCACATTAACAGGCAAAATGTTAATTTCATTAATAAAAGGCATGTGTACGCGTTGTGTGCATGTGGTGGAGTTTGAAACATAGTAAAAGGTGACTTGATCCTCTCCTACATGGAGAATCAACTTTCATTCTTCAAGATCGATCAATGCTCTTCCGGTAGCTAAGAACAGTCTCCCAAAGATCAAGGGCATGTTTGTGTCTTCCTCCATGTCCTTTACCAAGAAATCCACTGGGAATATGAATTTATCTACCTTAACATATACGTCCTCAATGATCTCACGTGGATATTGATGGATTTGTCCGTCATTTGTAGCACCACTCTTGTAGGCAGTCTCCTGAAAATCGACAAAGGCATTAAATTAACACTTGCACCTAAATCACACATAGATTTTGAAAATGAAAAAGGACCCAATAGTTCAAGGTATAGAGAAACTACCTGGATCTTTTAACTTAGGAGGCGATTTATGTTGCAATATTGCTGAACATTCATCTGTTAAATTTACAGTCCCTTGATCTCCTAGACTCCGCTTTTTTTTTTATAAGATCTCCTTCATGAACTTAGCAAAACGAGGTAATTGAAATAGAGCATTAGCAAATGGTATATCATTAGGTAACTTCTTAAAAATTTCAAGAAACTTTGCAAAACTAGCATCTACTTTAGCTCTTTTTATTGTAGTGGGAAATGGAGGTGGGATGTGTACTTGCATGGGTGGTGTGATAGGTGTTGTGGGTAGATGACTTCCTTTGTCGCTCATTTGGCTTGTCCTTGACGGCCTCTTGCCTAATAGTGGGTTGCTCAACCTCAACTGCAACTCGGTCACTTGTCTCGCTTGTTCCCTTCATCATGCTCTGGGCCAAGTTCCTTGACACTTCTCAGTTTCATGGCATTGACTTGCTCTCTCGGATTCTTCTCAGTGTCACTCTGCACTGTTCCTTGAGCCTCGTTCATGTAGGATGGTTGCTAATTGCCCCACTTGAGTCTCCAAATTCTTTATCGATGCGTCTTGGTTTTTTCATCCTCGTCTCAGTCGATGTGATGAATTTGGTCATCAACTCCTCCATACTCAGCTTTGGTGGATAGCCCAGTGGTGGTTGTGGGTACAACATAGTTACTGGTAGCCCCATGGTAAGTTCGGATGATTCCTCAAGCCCGGATTGTATGTATTTAAATAGCATTTTTTTGTGGTGGCCGGTTTCCTGCAAAATTAGCACACTCATTATGTTGAGTAAAAGGGTTACCTGCCTGGCATTCCGTAATCGGATGACTGCCTCCACATAAGTCACAAGTTATGGCTTGAACTTGCATCACTGTCATGCTCATGCTATCTAGCCTCTTGTTCAATACTTCCATTTGGGCGGTCAAAACAGTGACATCGTCCACTTGATAGATTCCAGATTGCTTTGTAGGTACATTCCTCTCAAATTTTCATTGATAGCTATTGGAAGCCATCTCTTCCAGAAGTTCATAAGCTGCTGCAGGCATCTTCCTCATAATCGTACCTCCTGATGCTGCATCAGTCATAGAACGGGTTATCAGGAAATAAACAGTTATAAAAAGTTTGTATCTGCAGCCAGATGTCAAGGCCATGATGTGGGCATCTCCTCAGTAAGTCCTTGAAGCGCTTCCATGCTTCATACATTGTTGCAGGACCGTGTTGCGCAAATGTAGTGATATCATTGCACATCTTAGTAGTCTTGAAAGTGGGGAAATATTTTGATAGAAATGCTTGCACCATCCCATACCAAGTAGTTATGGATCCTGACAGATAGTGAATGCAACCAACTCTTAGCTTTATTATTTAAGGAAAAGGGAAATAATGTAACCGGATGGCATCGTCAGTAACACCATTGTGCTTGAAGGTATCGCAAATCTCTTAGAAGTTGGAGATATGAGAATTCGGATCATCAGTAACCGATCCCCTAAACTGGACTGAGTGCTGGATCATTTGAAGACAGCAAGCTTGATTTCAAAGTATTCGGCTGAATGTTGGGTCTAGTGATACTAGACAAGATTCCATGAAAACGATGGATGAGCATAATCCATGAGTGATCGCCAACAG
>CAJQUN010000668.1:0-252128 GCA_907163345.1 Haberlea rhodopensis
CCAGGTAATCGTTTACCCATTCTCCTCGGGCACCTTCCAGCTTTGTCTTAATCCCATGTAATAGAATGCGATTAATAACTTCGACTTGCCCATTTGACTGCGGGTAGGCCACTGACGTGAATACTTGCCTGATTCTCATATCCTCGCACCACTCCTGTACTTTCTTTCCTTGAAACTGCCTTCCATTATCAGAAATTATTCTCCTTGGTATTCCGAATCGACACACTATGCTTCTCCAGAGAAATCTAATAATTTCCTCTTCAGTTATTTTTGCTAAAGGCTCGGCTTCCACCCATTTTGTAAAATACTCAACTGCTACTAGAAGGAATTTCCTTTGTCCCGTGGCAAGAGGAAAAGGTACAACGATGTCCATCCCCACTGATCGAAGGGACATGAAATAACACTGCTATTTAAGACCTCCGCGGGCACATGAGATAGATTTGCATGTTTCTGGCAATTGTTAAACTTTTTAACAATTTCTTCGGCATTCTCTTTCATGCTGGGCCAATAGTATAATGCACGAAGAGCTTTCTGATATAACATGTTGCTTCCCAGATGATTTCCACAACAGCCTTCGTGAATCTCCTTTAGCAAATACTCCCCTTCTCCTACTGATGTGCATTGCAAGAAAGGAGTTGAAAATCCTTTTTTGAATAATTTGCCTTCGGCCAACACAAAACGCCTCTCCATTCTCTTCACCCGAGCAGCTTCCTTCGGATTAGATGGCAACACTTTATTTTCAAGAATTTAACGATATGCTCTCGCCAATCGGATATAATACAAGGCTCCAAATTCATTATGTTGTTGATAGCTATATGCGAGACTAAAAGGTCTTGTACCAGTACTTTTCCTGTTCTTCCATTCTTGAATGGAACAGGCCAACTTTGAGAGTGTATCAGCTAGGTTATTATCTTCTCGTGGTATTTGCTTCAATTACACTTCATGGAACTGAGTCATTAATGTTTGGGACTTCTCCACATATTTTTTCAACTTTTCTTCTTTCACCTTGTATACCCCATTACCTGCTGAACAATCAGCATTGAATCCATGAACACTTTTATTTTCCGAGCTCCAGCGTCTAATGCTACTCGTAAACCTGATAGGAGAGCTTCGAATCGGCTTCATTGTTTGAGGAATGAAAACCGAGCTGAATAGCTACGGCAATTTCCTCTCCTTCTGGACTGATAAGTATTACTCCTGCAGCGCTTCCTATTTGAGTAGATGATCCATCTACAAACAAGCTCCAATCTTTTTCTTCCTGGGTATGAGACACTTCGACCAAGAAATCCGACAAGGCTTGAGCTTTGATGGTAGTTCGAGGCTGATAAGAGATATCGAACTCACTCAATTATGTGGCCCATTTCACCATCCGTCCTGAAATTTCTGCTTTTGACAGGAGCCTTCCCAAGGGAGTGCTTGTCACCACCATGATAGGGTGAGATAAGAAGTACGGCCGAAGCCTTCTCGCAGTGATCACGAGAGCCAAGGCTAATTTTTCAATTTCAGCGTATCTTTGTTCGGCTCCTTGCAAAGCTCGGCTGACATAGTATACCGGTTGCTGCTGCCCTACCTTCTCTTGAATTAACACCGAGCTGACAACTTCCTCGGTTACCGACAAGTATACGAGGAGGGTTTCATTGTGCTCGGGTTTATTCATTAATGGTAACTGGGCTAGATATTCTTTCAAGTCCTCGAAAGCTTTCTGACATTGATCATCCCACTCGAATTGCATTCCTCGCCTTAATGCTTTAAAGAAGGGCAAACTCCTATCAGTCGATCGCGATATGAATCGACTAAGTGCCGATATTCTCCCTGCTAACCTTTGTACTTCGTTTAATGTCCGAGGAGGGTTCATTTCTTGGATTGCTCGGATCTTCTCAGGGTTAGCTTCCACACCTCTCTCTGTCACCATGTACCCCAAGAATTTTCCACTATGAATTCCAAAAGTGCATTTGGCGGGATTTAATTTCATGCCAAATCTTCTTAAAGTGGCGAAGACCTCTTCCATATCTTCGATCAGATTTTGGGCCTTCTTGCTTTTGATCGGAACATCATCGACATAAACCTCCACGTTCCGCCCTATTTGATCTTTAAACATCTTATCCATCAGTCTCTGATAAGTGGCCCCAGCATTTTTCAACCCAAAGGGCATTACCACATAGCAAAACGTTCCTCCGCTGTGACAAAGCTAACCTTGGATTGATCTTCTTGGGCTAATGGGATTTGATGATATCCCTGATAAGCATCCATAAGACACGACAGCTCGTGTCCCGCATTAGAGTCCACTCGGTAATGGATAGCAATCTTTGGGACACGCTTTGTTTACGTCCCAAAAATCTACACACATCCTCCACTTATCTCCTGCTTTAGGTACTAGAACCACACTTGAGAGCCATGTAGGAAAACTAATCTCCCGTATATGACCCGCATTCAGCAACTCCTCTACTTGTTTAGCGATGACGGCATCCTTCTCGGGTCCGAAATGCCTTCTCTTCTGCTTAATTGCCGAAGCACTCGGGTCCACATTGAGATGATGTTCAGCAATCTCGGGTCTTACTCCAATCAAATCAGAAGTATTCCAAGCAAACACATCCACATTATGAATCAAACATTCAATCACTTTCTTCCTTAATTCCGGATCCAATTTGGATCCTACGCGGGTAGTTTTAGCAGGGTGACCAAGCTCGATGCTAAGAAATTCCTCCTCGGGGACAATCCTCTCCTCAGCCTCCATCTGTCCCTGTTTCCTCTTATTATTTCCTCGTTCCCCTTCTTCTCTGTTATTCCTCTTCTCTTGCTTCAGTTCTTGTACATAGCATTTTCTCGATGAACTCTGACTCCCCCTTACTTGTCCAACCTCCTCTCCTACTGGAAATTTATCTTCAGGTGGTAAGTAGAAGCAACCGCTTCGAAGGCCGTTAACGCCGGACGACCCAATATTATATTGTAAGAGGAAGGTGCATCCACGATGAGGAAAGTGATCATCTTCGTCTTTGTCTTTGATTCCACACCTAGGGTAACGGGTAAGGACACTTGTCCTATTGGACTTATGACCTCTCCGGTGAACCCATGTAAAGAGGTATTTACATTTTGTACAGTCATACTTCCCAATTCCATCTGTTTCAGAGTATTAAGAAAGAGTACATCTGCCGAGCTGCCTGTATCCACGAAGATTCTTTGTACATTATAATTGGCCACCGTGGCATAAATAACCAATGCATCCTCGTGGGGAAAATAAATCCCCTGTAAATCTGCAGGCCCGAAAGCTATAGAAGGACTTTCGTGAGTATGACTTGGATCAATGGATAGTACTTCGAGTCTTCGAGCATAACTTTTTCTTGCTCGGTTTGAATCTCCACATGATATTCCTCCCGAAATCATATGTATAATTCCTCGGTTATGAACATTGCCCATGGTCCTTTTCTCCGGGGACTTGATTTCCTCCCTCCAATCTTTCCCCCCGTACTGCCCAAGGAACTAGCTGAAGTGCTCCTCTCCCTGGATTAGCATTATTCCGAGGAAAAGGGGCATTGCTCCTCAGGTCACCGTCACCCCCTTGCCTTATACTCATTCTTCCTCCCTGAATGTTCCCTCCTCGAGTACTTCCTCTTCCGTAAGGTCCTCCTCGACCCCTCTTCTGCGTAATTTGGTTGTTTGCTACCTCCCGATGAGATCTCAACGGTAGGTATTGATCAAAGTTCCTCTTAGGCTGCTCCAGTGGCCTCATAACCTCTCCGACAGTTTTAGCAATCATCTCCGTTAAATGCTCCATGGGTATTCCTCCAGTAGGTAATGCCCGTGAAACATTCTGAGATGACCCAGCCTCCCCTACTCCTTCTGGTTCTGGGCATGAACGCGGGGGGTGGGGGGGGGGGGGGGGGGGGTTGGTTTATCCCTTCCCAACATTGGCCCTCGTCCATTGCTTCTAACCATTTTGCCCTGGATTCTTAATGAAATATCCTTGCTTCAACGTCTTTACTCCTTTGTTCCCACAGACGGCACCAATGATGTGAATCGATATTTTTATGTATAAGGTAGAATGTTTGTCTTCCATTTATTCATCGCATCGTTGGAATTTTTAATTTGTTGCACGGACTGTTTTGAAATTTCTCCAGAAATAAAGAAATGTGGTTCATTTGTCTTCTTGAGTCTTGTAACATTGTATTACTATAAGTTCGTTAGCATGACGTAAGCATCGGAGCTGTAGATATTATATGTAATATTATTCGTTTTGGCTTCTTTTGTTTTGCAATGAACCTTCTATGTTTTATTATTCCCTTTATTTGTGGATCTTCAAGTCTGTAGATATAAAGAAAAATAAGTTGTATCATTGTGGTAACTAGTTTCTTCTTCTTCTTTTTTTTTTTTGTTTTTGTTTAACAAAGTATTCATGTTTGCACCTGACTAATCCTTAGGCAACGACCCCGGCCCCTCAAAACCGCCACCAGGTAAATCGAGGGATGTGTACGGATGACATTTATCTGAGGAAGCGGACCAACATGACCCGAACCCAGGACAAACCCCCACAATATTTCAGTGAAAAATTTGTCACACACGAGATTCGAGCATGCGACGTCCAAAGATTTTTCCCCGCATCATCTCAACCCTTACCAATCCGTTTATACCTCTTAGGACATGTAATTAGTTTCTTGAGCGATTGATACCTTCAACAGAGCATAAAACTCATTTTGTGATTATCTAGTATGTTACATCCTTGTTCAAAAGAAAGAAATAGTCAAGTAAACGGACGACAAATAACTCACATTTAAAATTGCAAGTACTCTATGTGGGGGCTTTTTTTTTATATTTAAACGACCAAAAAACGATATATTTATCAAAATAACTTAAATTTTTTTATTATCAAAATTATCCGGTTGACGATTGATTCTTTCAACCTCGTATTTGTCTTGTCTTGTAAGTTTTGTTCTTTTCCATTTGTGATTGGTTCGACTATTCCTTGTAACCTTTTTAATAAATTTCTTACCTTACCAAAATTATTTACAATAATTGATCTTCTTGACTATGATTTATTTATTTGTTTTATGTCTTATTATATAAACATATAAGTAGAAATAGATTTCATTTAGCATTCCGTAATTAATATAATTACTTAATATATATATATATATATATATATATATATATATATATATATATATATAAGTCGCCATCTCAAATGATGACTTCCTTATAAAAAAATATTTATATTAAAATCGCCATATGAGATGATGATTTCAATAAAAAAAACTTATTTTTATACTGAAGTCGCTATCTGAGATGGTAACTTCGGTTACTTTGATAAAAAAAAATTTAGGTTATTTTGATAAATATATCTTTTTTTGTCAATCGATTAAAAACCCCTTTATGTGGTTTGTTTTTTTCAAAATAAAAAAAATAGCATAAATATAATGGGGTGTGCAATGAAAGGTTGCATCATGTGTAAATAGACATGAAATTTGTATGTGTCCTGAAGTTTTAATCTTGTATAAAAATTATATATCCACCAAAGTAAATTATAATTAACAGTAAACAAATTTAAGCTATACATGATCTGTTTTTTAAATCAACACGTGTTTATGTTTGTATTGTACCCAAGTTGTATGAATGAAGGTGCTATTGAACATTTTGTGGACAATTTGTTTACGGAAGATGTCTGGAAGATTTTGAATTACAGATCAGTGATGAAGAATATTTCACGTACTTATTTGTGGATATATATATATATATATATATATATATATATATATATATATATAATGGTTCACCGTTGCGGGAACGGTGTTCGAAACAGAGATCATCATTCCAGTCTCAATGATATTTCACTTCACGTCGTGAATTTTTTAAAAATAATATTAAAAAATTCAAAAAGATTGAATATTTTGAAAAAATATATTTATCAACTTCTTTAATTCATAAATATATTTAAAAGATTATTTTTAAAGAAAATAACAAATTTTTTTTTTCTCTAAATCTTATGTACACTTATTAAAATATAAATATCCACAATATATACTAAAATTTTCACAATCATATCAAAACTATTTTACCGTCAAATCATAATATTAATAAAAAATAATATACACAAATTAAAAGAAATATTTTCATTTAATTTGTAGTAGTTAAATTTTCAACTAATTTATAAAATTACTAAATCTATGCTCAATATATATTAAATTTTTCACAGTATTTTCAAAATTCATATGTGATATTTAAAAAAATTAGTGTATAATAAAATAAATTAAAATTTTAAAAATTAATAAAATACTTTCAAAGAAATTATTTTACAGTACTTTCACATAACATAATTTTTTACTCTTTTTTTGCCAGGCTGTTTTTTTCTACATTCAAAATTTTATTATTTAAAAAGTCAATATTTCAAAAAAATTTGTCTCTCCGATTAGGACAAAAAAACGCACCCTTCCGCAAAAAATAGGCCTTCCCACCGTTTCACCGGTAATTATCTGAGCATCTTCCGTTCCAGATATGAAATTTGACTCGGCCATGGTTGTAGTGCAATCTTTGATTGTAGATGGCAATCTTATGACACGAACAAATATGTAGCTGTGAAGGACGTGCATGCTGAATTTCTGTTCATTTTTCAATGTTTCGTCTCAAGGCAACAGAGGTGTATTTTTAGGTTCCTAGAAGGTAAAATAGCTGAAGCATCATAACAACAACTATGGCGTTGTAAAACTTTTCCAAGGCAACAATACGATGCAATCCAGAGGTCCTTCCCATCTTATTAAAAATTTTGAATTAAAGAATTTTAACGTAAAATATTTTATCTGATACCCCGGGTACAGATACCGGTGTGGTTTGGACCCGAACTCTACGGACTCGACCTGGGTATCATGAGAGACTGACCCATTTAACTAGTCACATTCCAATATTTTATCAACCCAGTGGCCAATTAATTGGCCCATCTGATTAAGTTATTAAAAGCTTATTACCCTTGCCCATTAACATTAATTAATAGCCCATTAAAAATAAAGATAAAGGGCATGAACAGTAGGGTTAAGAGGGATTTTTTTTGGGGAGAATGGCCTCTTCCCGAAGAGGAGGCGGCTCATCTTGTGAGGCGAGGTGGGGTTTTAATTTTTGATTTTGGATCATCAGTTCTTCCCTTTTTTGGTATTATGTAAATCACACATTTATTATAGTGAAGATTTATACTGGACGAGGTCCCGTGGTTTTTTCCTTCGGGGTTTCCATGTAAAAAAATCTCAATGTTTATTTATTTCTTGCATATAAATTCATTGTTACAAGATCGAACCAAAAAATAAGGTAACAATTGGCGCCGTCTGTGGGAAATCGAGCTAAGGCGTAGAGATTGACTAAAAAAGAATTTTGGCTACTGTCTGAAGAGAAGAGGAGCGGGTCTGCAAAGAAAAGAAAAATAGAGGTTCTGGGGTGAGCTTCATGCGGCGGTTTGGGAGAAGAGTTTCATTTTTTCTGGTCGCGAGAGGCTGCTACGGCGACAGGTCTTTCTAAGTTCCGGCGAAGAAAAATCTCGACAAAAGGAGAGAAAATGTTGAGCTGAGGAATTGAGAAATGGGTTTTTACTTTCAGCTCTAAATTGGGAAATGGGTGTTCGACCATTTGGTCTTCCCGTGATTGTGGATTTTATGGAATGGAAATTCTAAGTAAAGAGGAGTATGACTCGAAGTTGTTACTATCTTTCTAGGGCTGCTCAACCCGCTAACATCTTCACTGCTTTTCCGACGTACCCAACCTTTGTTGGACTGCTCTTTGTGTGGCAGGTCTGCGTCGTCCGAGAGCTTGTGCGGCGGCGGCGAGGATGTACTGCCCATCGCATGGTGGTCAGTTCCCGAGGTGCCAGGAGGAGCTGGCAGTAGAAAGAAATGAAGGAAACTTCCTTAATCGAAAAAAAAACTCTAATCGATGAGCATGGAAGAGGGAGACAGCAGCTGTGGCATGGCGATTCTAGGCAGTGGTGCATGAACTGCTGGTCTTATCTCGTCTGATAAGAATGAGGAAGAAGGCGCCTCACCTCCATTATTTTTCTGATCTTCTCGACTGGTTTTGGGAGAGGCTCGCGGGCTACAACTCTAAATGACGGGTTGTGGGTGTGCTCGCGTCGGTGGTTTAGGGACTACTCGTGGGTTAGCGGCAGGGCTGTGTTACCCATTGCTGAGCCGTGACGAAGCTGGAGGCAGTGGTTATGGCTGTGCGGTTTTTTGCTGTGGTACAGGAGCTGCTGGTTTTCGCCTCAGACCAGGCCTAGCGAGGAAGAGGATGATGCTTCACGATTTCTTTGCTATTCTCGACTGGGTTTGTCATTTCAGCTCAAGTCCAAAGAGCTTCTTGGTTATTGAAGGAAACTCCGCCCCTATTTACGCAGACTTATTCCTGCTAAGATGTCGATTTTTGGTGGTGAAGTTCACGTATGGAGCAACCTCATGGATTCTGGGTTAGGCGTGTAGTGTGGAGAGATATTATGCTTGTATTAGCTGTGATTGATTTTTAATTGATGCAAATGCCTCGAGACTTCTGGGGTAGAGGAATGAAATTTCTGTTTGAGGAATTTGTGTTGAACAAGGAGGAGATGAGCTTTGGTTCCTCTCTATTTACTGTCCAAGCTCTATGCACAACACTTCTACTCGTAGCTCGGGATTTTCTTTGGCTTGGGGGAAAGAGCTCGGGCAAAAGCATTCTTGTTCGGTGAAGGGAGAAGCATTCTGGTTCTGTATTGTTGGAAAATTTCTTGTGGTTAAGGAGGCCTCGTGGAATGGAGGCAGTGTGCGACGGGTGCATGGTATCTGGGTTTATTGGGTTTTGTTGATAATATTGGGGCTGTGTATGAGAGTTGGCGATGCTCAGTACATATTCCTTGCAATGGTGAGGATGAAACCCAAATCTACTGTTCTTGTATTCAACAACCTGTTGAGTATGGGTTTAAGGATGAAACACGGCACAACCGTAGAGCCATGAAGCAATCGCCGCCATGGCCTCGAGATACGCGGTGATATAATTCTAACTCATAGCCTAAACTTACTGTTTTATTTAGGTGCATTCAATTCGAAAGCAACAATTTAACTATCAACGCTGAATCCTTTGGACATCTATATGTAAAATTTAATTATCAACGAGAGTATAAAGCATATATTACTTCCCAAATTACATTTATTTGAGAGAACAATAGGGATTATATCTAAGTTATCACAAGTTTCATCATTTTGATCGGTTGTCTGCTTATGGAGATTTACATCTAAAGCAAAGTTAGGAAAAAATTGGAATTCTCCTATTACGGAACTATTTGTTGAAACGGTCCGCACCAAATAATGTATGTTTGGATACTTGAATTGATAGGAAAGCTGAGTCTGCTTAAATCGAGCAACTCTTGAATTCAATAGAGACTATATTTATGGAAGGATTTGAGATAATGGTAACATTAATAAGATTTCTCCATGAAAGTGATAGATACAAAAATAAAGAGGTTCAGCAAGTATTATCATTAGGACTAAACTTTATGGGCCAATTGGATAAATTTATAGCATGAACAGAATTCCATGGTTTTTCAATAAAAATTGGGTCATAACACGACTTATTCATGCTACTGCTATCCGATCTGCACTTTAGATTGCTCTTATATGATCCCTTGCTGGAATTTACGTGTTGTAACGATTGAATTGTTGATTTTTCCCAAACTTTGGACTGTGTGTGTAATTTTGTCGGCACAAGCATCACCTTGAGCTTTGTATCATCTTTATATACCTTGCTGCCCACCGGGTGTTTGACATATTATTTGATTTAGCTTTTCATGTGACTAAGATGCTGCTCATACATTAATCCTACGAGAATTTAGACATTGCTGCAGACCAAGTTCATCAGCTTCTGAGAACAAACCATCAGCTAGACCTCAGCAATCAACCTCAACTTTGGCATTCAGTCCTATGCCTTAATTACGGACATGATCACCAGCTCGGACATGCAATCTAGCAGTAAGCCCCTATTATATCATCTCAAGCATGCGATCTCGCAGTAAGCCCCTATTATGACAGCTCGGGCATGCAATCTTGCAGTAAGCCCCTATTATATCAGTTCAGGCATGCGATCTCGCAGTAAGCCCTTATTCATCAGCTCGGGATCTTTATTTGTTCTGGATTTTGGATGATGGGGAGTTGGGACGGGATATTCGGAGTAAGCCCAGGTGTATGAGGCCCTGGCAAATATTTAGCACATGTCCACCCTGATTGCTTAAGCCCAGGTGTATGAGGCCCTGTCAAATATTAGAAAAGGTCTGCCCTGATTGCTTAAGCCCAGGTGTATGAGACCCTGACAAAAAATTTAGCACAGGTCCGACCTGATTGCTTAAGCCCAGGTGTATGAGGCCCTGGCAAATATTTAGCACAGGTCCGCCCTGATTAAGCCCAGGTGTATGAGGCCTTGGCAAATATTAACACAGGTCCGCCCTGATTGCTTAAGCCCAGGTGTATGAGGCCCTGGCAAATATTTAGCACAGGTCCGCCCTGATTGCTTAAGCCAAGGTGTATGAGGCCCTGGCAAATATTTAGCACAGGTCCGCCCTGATTGCTTAAGCCCAGGTGTATGAGGTCATGGCTAGCACAGGTCCGCCCTGATTGCTTAAGCCCATGTGTATGAGGCCCTGACAAATATTAGCACAGGTCCGCCCTGATTGCTTAAGCCCAGGTGTATGAGGACCTAACAAATATTAGCACAGGTCCCCCTGATTGCTTAAGCCCAGGTGTATGAGGCCCTGTCAAATATTTAGCACAGGTCCGCCCTGATTGCTTAAGCCCAGGTGTATAAGGCTCTGACAAATATTAGCACAGGTCCGCCCTGATTGCTTAAGCCCAGGTGTATGAGGCCCTGACAAATATTAGCACATGTCCGCCCTGATTGCTTAAGCCCATGTGTATGAGGCCCTGACAAATATTAGCACAGATCAGATATATTGCCATGGTCCGCCCAGGCACGATTTTATTGGATAGTCTGCCTCGGAGTTCAGACCGGAGACCTGCTCGTGTTGATTATTTCATGAGCCCAAGTCGGGCGAGACTTATATGCTCGGTTTATTATCTTCTGAATTCAGACAGGTCAGCCCTGTTTTAGATTTAATTCTGTACTTTGGAATTATTTCTAGTTGTTAATGCAGGTCAGCCATGTTTTAGATTTAATTCTGTACTTGGAATTATTTCTAGTTGTTATTGCAGGTCAGCCCTGCACATATTAACAGGTCAGCCCTGTTTTAGATTTAATTCTGTACTTGGAATTATTTCTAGTTGTTATTGCAGGTCAGCCCTGCACAGATTAACAGGTCAGCCCTGTTTTGGATATAATTCTGTACTTGAAATTATTTCTAGTTGTTAATGCAGGTCAGCCCTGCACAGATTAACAGGTCAGCCCTGTTTTGGATTTAATTCTGTACTTGGAATTATTTCTAGTTGTTATTGCAGGTCAGCCCTGCACAGATTAACAGGTCAGCCCTGTTTTAGATTTAATTCTGTACTTGGAATTATTTCTAGTTGTGCACAGATTAACAGGCCAGCCCTGTTTAAGATTTAATTATGTACTTAGAATTATTTCTAGTTGTTAATGCAGGTCAGCCCTGCTGAGATAACAGGTCAGCTCTGCACATGTCACATGCCAACCCTGTTTGATTTAATTCTATACTTAGAATTGTTTCGAGGTATGGTGGCAGGTCCGCTCTGTTCGAGGTTTACAAGGAGCTCATGCTACTTATGATAGTAGCGATGTCTGTTGGTATGAGCACAGGCCTGCTCAGTTTCTGACATGTGGAAGAATTTTATTTGCTCCATATTGAATTTGGAGCTCGACTGTATTTATTTACTCAGCTCAGGATTTCATTATTTCGCGAGTTCAAACAAATATTGCTTACTCGATATATCTTGTCTCTAGAGCTCACATCAACTTATTTACTCCTCGGTTCGGTGCTACTTATGGAGCTCAGATCAGCCAGGATTTATTATATGTCTATGGATCATTTTGGAGTTCAGCTGTATTTTGTTTGCTCAGCGCGACATATTTATCAAGCTCTAGATGTCCAGATGTTTATTAGCTCTAGAGTTCGGCGAGTTTTATCTGCTATGGAATTGAGCTAGGCTTTATTGATTATGGAGTTCAGACGAGCATTATTTGCTCTTACTTATTTCAGAGCTCAGATCAGGTCAGCCGAGCATTATTTGCTTATATTTATCATGTGGAGTTCAGCTAAGCTCGGACCAATATTATTAGCTCGTATATATTTCTTCGGAGCTTAGATCGGGTAAGGCATGCGTAATTTGCTCGGGCATATTATTATCAGGTCGGTCGAGCAATATTTGTTCATATCAGGTTGGATGGGTATTATTTTCTCATACAGCATCTCAGGAGATCAGGTCGGGCGAGCTTTATTTGCTCAAGTCGGCCCAACCAAGATAAACATAGTCCGTATTTGTTTCATATGCTCGGAATATTTCTTATTCCTGGAGTTCGGATATGTTATTTGCTTCTCAGCTCAGTTTTATCCCCTCGGGTCTCTCGATCACCTTTGTCAGCTCGGAATTATCGATTATAGTAGCTTCAGGTCGGATCCCTACTGCCCAGTACGACCTGCTATTATGGACGGGCTCAGTATTATGATTACGCCGTACGAGCCGCCTACTTTATCAAGGATCGGCATTCAAATTGTCATGGCCCTACCGACAGCATGACTTGGGAACTCGGTACGACGCTTGTGACTCCACCTCAGTGATTACTTCGCAAGATCAGATCATTGTTTGGCATTTGAAGGACTACCGATCCGGGTCCTCACCTAACCAGTTGGAGTCGATACAGCGCTACGCTAGCTCGACTAGAGGGGGATACTAATGATACCCGAGTAAAGATACCGGTGTGGTTTGAACCCGAACTCTACGGACTCGACCTGTGTATCATGAGAGACTGACCCATTTAACTAGTCACATTCCAATATTTTATGAACCAATTTGCCAATTAATTGGCCCATCTGATTAAGTTATTAAAAGCCCATTACCCTTACCCATTAACATTAATTAATAGCCCATTAAAAATAAAGATAAAGGGCATGAACAATAGGGTTAAGGGGGATTTTTTTTGGGGAGAATGACCTCTTCCAGAAGAGGAGGCGGCTCATCTTGTGAGGAGATGGGGGGTTTTAATTTTTGATTTGGGATCATCAGTTCTTCCCTTTTTTGGTATTATGTAAATCACACATTTATTATAGTGAAGATTTATACTGGACGAGGTCCCGTGGTTTTTCCCTTCGAGGTTTCCACGTAAAAAAATCTCGATGTTTATTTATTTCTTGCATATAAATTCATTGTTACAAGATCGAACCAAAAAATGAGGTAACATTATCAAAAAAAGAAAAGAAGAGAAGAAGTGGCACTAAGAAGATTTGTAACCATATTTTGGTGTAATATGTATGAGAGGCATAATAAGGTGTTGATATTTTAGGTTCAGTTTAGGTATTTCAAATAATTTGTAAATACAATAATCGACCTATCACCTATGCCAAACAAAATATACATTATAGTATAGTTTGTAATCATACAAACAAAACATGATATATATTATCACACTAAATTATTTATCCATATTTATCAACAACTTATCGTATCCACGAACTAAGCGGATTCTAAGGGACAAAATAATATATACAACTAAAATACAATGATATCGAATTGGCAATGTCAATAGATAGTTTGAAAAATGATCATAGTCAAAAAAGTTTTTTTATTTGTAACTTCTATAAAATTTACAAAATAATTGTCAAACACGTAAAAGAACAAAGATTAAGCAAATGTCAAAAATTAAAATAATTCCTTAAAAATATATAATAAGATTTGAAATAAAATTAAAAAATAGTATATGATATCACCAAAATAAGAATTGCACCTACCAAACGTAAGTCATTGGAATACTTGACAAATTTATGTTCTTATAGCTACCAAGTACCAAGAACTTATTAAATTTTTTCGAGCGTCAAATTTTTTTGATGGACTTAAGTTTTCATCAACTTTTTTTAAATAAACTAAATAATTTGTAAAAAAAATGTGAATAGTAAGAATCGTGGTTTGCGATTCATCTTATAAACGTAAAAAAAAAAAAACTTTATGTTTTTAAAATTTTTTAATTGGACCTTAGTTTTTTAAATTAGCCTCCAAACAACTCTCTACCAGCGCAGTAGGCCAATTTCAGCCCCGAAGACGCGAACCACCGCCACCGCCTTCTCCGATCGGTCACCGGCCAGTTACAGGAGTCGGGGTAGTCGGAAAAAGTATAAAACCAGCGAAATTGAACCATAGCGGCCAATCCAAGGACGACTGTTTTACATCGGTTTTTCGTTGATAATTAGGTCTCGAAAGGTTATAAATCTCAACCCTTACTTATTTCTTTAGATTTGGATGGTTTTTTATGGTTTTTTTCGTAAAAGTTACTCCGACACTTTTAATCCATTTTTTTAACTTACAAATCCATGTAGGATTTCTATAGGGACATTGTAGAATTGAGAAACAAGTCGGGGGGAAGGACAAATGCAGCTACCGCGTCTCAGGCTGATTTGGGGGCCAAAATTGATTGTTTGGGTTCTGTAAATTTGTGTTCGAAGTGTTATGTGATGCCCCAAAAGTCTGGAGGAAAATCGAACCTGAATTCATAGGTTTTTGGGTTTAAAAGTTAAGCCCAAAAAAGCTCAAATTTGTATGTTGGCCTGAATTAGAGGTTTTATAAATTTTCCAGCCTTTATATAGTTTTTTAGAATTAAAGATATTAATGAGCGAAAGATGAGAATATTTTAGTACTAGCATATTTTGGTTTTGATAATTTGCAGGAGTTAGTACATTGAGATTTAGATAATTTTTATTGATTTTGTTTTTACATTTATTTTTATTGTATTGTGCAATAATTAGGAATGATATCCTCAGTTAATTGTTCATCTATTTTATGCTGTATCAGTTTCCTTGCATTGTTCTGCAATGGGAAAGAATGAATTCTTGACTCCGAAAGCAATCGCTAACCGAATCAAAGCCAAGGGTTTGCAAAAGCTCCGATGGTACTGCCAAATGTGCCAGAAACAATGCCGCGATGAGAACGGGTTCAAGTGTCATTGCATGAGCGAGTCTCACCAACGTCAGATGCAGGTATTTGGCCAAAATCCTACCCGTATTGTCAGCGGGTACTCTGAAGAATTCGAAACAACATTCCTTGAACACATGAAGCGCAGCCACCGGTTTAGCCGTATCGCCGCCACAGTTGTGTACAATGAATATATATCGGATCGCCACCATGTTCACATGAATTCAACTCAGTGGGCTACCTTGACTGAATTTGTTAAGTATTTGGGTCGAACTGGGAAGTTGAAGGTTGATGAAACACCCAAGGGTTGGTTCATTACGTACATTGATCGAGATTCCGAGACACTTTTCAAGGAGAGGATGAAGAATAAGAGGGCAAGGGCGGATATTGTGGATGAAGAGAAGCAGGAGAGGGAGATACAGAGGCAAATCGAGCGGGCTGAGCAGATGATGGAAACAGTGGATTCTCTTGCTGCAAATGGGAATAATGAAGAGGGAAACAAATCAAGAATGTTGGAGAAAAACGAGGAAGACTCTGATAAAAAGATTAAGCTGAGTTTGGGGTCATCAGCCAAGAATGTGCATGAGAAGAAAGATAGTTCAAAATTCTTGTTTGACGAGGGAGAGTTTGAGAGTAAGAACGGAAAGAGCAAGAGGCAGAAAGATGACAACAAATCAGGGAAGAACGAATCGGCGTTGGATGAACTGATGAAGGAAGAAGAAAAGGCAAAAGAACGGAGCAACAGGAAGGATCATTGGTTGTTTGACGGGATAGTTGTGAAGGTGATGAGCAAGGCATTGGCGGATAAGGGATATTACAAGCAAAAGGGGGTTGTAAGAAAGGTGATTGATAAATATGTTGGGGAGATTGAAATGCTTGAGAATAAGAATGTATTGAGGGTCGATCAGGAGGAGCTGGAAACCGTGATTCCGCAGATAGGGGGTCTTGTTAGGATAGTGAATGGGGCGTATCGGGGTGAGAATGCAAGGTTGCTAGCAATCGATACTGAAAAGTTTTGCGCCAAGGTGCGGGTTGAGAAGGGTCTTTATGATGGAAGGGTTCTCAAGGCAGTTGACTATGAAGATTTATGCAAATTGGTGCAATGAGTACTTTGTATCGAGTATGTTGTTTGTGCTCTCCGATTGGTATTTGTTTTGGTTAAGTCTTCTATCTCCTGTATTCACAATTAACAGACCTTTATCAGTCAATGGAGTTTTAAATACTGTTTTACATCCACTTCTTGCTTATATACATCAATTTTTTCAGTTATTAAGCTATACTAGTGGATCTGGTCTTAATTATTAAATATTTGATAGGCCTGGTGAAACGAATAGTTGCAAGAATGAGACTCATACGTTTGAAGTGAGAATATGGTGTATGTTTAGCTGTATGTTCTGAATAAGATGTTTGCACAGTAAATGATATGCTGGAGTATGTTTGATTATTTAGTGTTTTAATAAAATATGAGATTTTTTAAAAGGTAAAAAGTGGAGCGCCCCACAATGTTCATCCCCTTAACTTTACCCATAACCTTTCAAAACGTGCACTTAACCCCCGACCAATTTTAAGCAGTGCATTTAACCCCCTAAACAATATTCGGGAATAATTTTTTCGAATATTCCGACAGCAAATTCCCTCACACGCGTCTCAGGTGCCACAATAGAGAGTATGTATGTCACATGCGTCTCAGATGCCACAATAGAGAGCATGCATGTCTTTTCATTAATTTTCTGCATAAATTTTACGAGTAAAATTCATCGACAGTGGGTATACTCGTAAAATTCATTTTCATGTATTTTTTATGGGTACACTTGTAAAATTGCTGCAGAAAATACATGAAAAGACATGCATGCCCTCGATCGTGACATGTGCAATGTACGAGAGGGAATTTGAAACCAAAATATTAGAGAAAATAGTTTCCAAATATTGTTTATGGGGCCGCTCAAGTGGTAAAACCACCAATATATTTACTTTAGGCCCCAATTTTAATAAGACTCCCGATTCCTAAGTTTATTAGTGCATGCTAGATTTGATTTATTCTCAAATTTTTTGGTTTTTTATTTGGTCTTGACAATATAAATTCCCATATTTATTGTGATTTAGAAAAAAAAATTAACTTGTGTATTCTGATATTGATGATTTTAAAAATTTTACACAAAGTTGCAATTTAGAATTAAAGACCCAATTAAAATACTAAATTTAATAAAAAACTTATTTTCAATAAAATACTTTAATTGTTTTCCCATTATTTTTTATAGCATATATAATATTACTTATTATAGTACTTATAGTTGCATCAGTATAAAGAAGCTTTTCAAAATTAAAGATTATTATACAAATTATTTACGAACAGCTATGTCTCAAGATCGTTTAAATGGATTTTCAATTCTAATAATAAAAATGACTTATAGGCTAAATTTGAATATAAAAGTTCAATAAGTAATTGTGCATCAGAAAGGCAAGAAGTAAGTTTTTAGTTTAATATTCTTTTTTTTATTTTTCGGTAAAGCCTCGTTTTCATAACTTGCTTAAGGCCTAAAAAAAGTTTGAGTTGTCCCTAACAGCGCTTTAGGATACATTCACAATTGATTTTCCAATTAACTCGAATACTTTATATCAATGATGATGATGCACATTGTCCTTAAGACAACATCAAATTAACTCGGGCCCAAATATGTTATTTCAGTGTTTTTCAAGTTGGGTCTTACGGTTGGATATACACTCAAGAATTGGGATACATTTGGTTTTAATTCGCTTTCCACCTGCGTTCGTCGCTTTCCCGCTGGGCTTGTCGCTTCCGCCGCCGGTCTCCTCCACTCTCCCTTTCCAACACCGTTCTCCTCCACTCTTCCTTTCCCGTTTGTAAATATGCTCCTTCCTCCACGTCCTCTCCTCTCACCCATGGTGATTTTCCAGCTTTCTTGGGGTTGCTTTCTCCTTTCCTCTGATAAGGTGCTGATTCAATTTTTCTTCAAGATTTGGTGGGTTGTGCGCGTACAGTTCGTAAGAAAAGGTATGGTGGATTTTTTGCTCCTACTTTGTCACTGACGTGTTTGCCCGCTGAAGGCCAGGGAGTCCTCCGGGTGTTATTTTGCTTACTATCAACGATTATTCACTATCTCCCCTTTTGTTTTCCCTATATCTATAGTTATTATCCTTGTCTCTTGTTATGTTGTTTTGTCTTCGTTGGTTTTGCTGGGGTCGGGGCAGGGCTTTTTGACCGTTGGTTGGCCGTACGTTCTGATCAGAGGAGGATGGCAGAGCCAACTATTGGGCTTCGTGGATACGATGGTCATGTTCTGGTGTTCCAAGGTGGTCCTGCTTTGATGTTTGCGTTGGTTGCAGGCGTCTCTTGACAAACCTTTACCTTCATAGTTTTCGGAAGGCAATTGCATCTGTGGCTGATCTTGGGGAATTACCTCTCGTGGCTGTTGTGTTCGGATTGACCAGTAGTTGTATCTTTATTCCATGTACTTTAGGTCATTGGTGCTGTTGTTATTTGGTAAGGTGGTTGTGGTTTATGATGTTGGATGGCCCATTGCTGTAAACAATGTAATGATGTTTATCTAGTATAATATATTTTATGTTAGAAAAAGCTTAATTTGGAGCTTCCCGATTTGTTGGGATAAATAAGAGCTCATGTTCACTTTAAGTAGACTATAGTTCGAGTCACGCTTGACGCATAAAAATTGATTTAACCGCTTACCCAAAAAAAAAAGTTAAATTGGGGACAAGGATAGCTTAGTTAAACCTAAGTCACATAATCCTCCTACCCCCCTCCACGCACTGGCGCTCCGGCCGCGAACTGGCGAACTCGGTGCGCGTGCGGCGCATTAAGGCGACTTAAGAATTTCTAGTTCGCGCTTTAAGAATTTCTAGTTCGCGAACTAAGATTTTATAATTCGCGCACTAAGATTTCCTAATTCGCGCACTAAGATTTCATAATTCGCGCATTAAGATTTACTAAGTCGCGTACTAAGTTACAAGGTCTTGTTAATCCTCCTTAATTCTCCGATTTTTTTTTTTTTTTTGTAATTATAAAAAAAATTCTTTGGTTTGGGTTTAGATGGATTTTTATGGTTTCTAGGTATTTCGGGTTGGTAAGAAAATTATATTATATGGTAAATAGATAGATAATGAATCATGAAAAGACATAATAACATATGAAAAATTAAAATATGTGATTAAAGAAAGTATGTTAAATCTGTGATTTTGTAAAAGATTTTAGAGTAAATAATAATAAATTTGATATCTTAGTTTTTTTGCATGAAAACTAATAGAATGAATTTTATAAATAAAACTTTTATTTTTATTGAATTAATTTAAATGTTTATATTAGTCATTTCATAAAGTAATAATATAAGTCTCCGAAAATAATATGAGTCATTTTAATAAATTCATACTATTACCAAACATGTTGGAATAAATATGAACAATTTGGTTTCATTTTTCAAATTCGTTATTTTATATCTTAAAATAAAACAAAACTTTAATACTTCATTTCTATTTCTACAATATATTTTTCGGAGAATTTTTACTAGACGAACGATCAAATACAAGATTCAAATTACGTTATATCATTTGCTATAACATTTTTGCAAAGCTGCAAATGTTAGACTCTTCAATAAATTCTAATTTTAATGTTTTTTAAGAATGGTAAAGCTGCAAACATCAAAGTTGTTAAGAACTTCATATTGTAAATTTGTAAATAATATAATAATGATGTGAGTATGTTAAATATGATGTATATTATGTATGTTTAACTTCATTTCATCAGTGTGTATGTATATATATATATATTTATTTATTTATTAATTTTTAATAGGCGCATTAAGGCGCACCCGCACTCAAATTTTTTGCAAATTGACGCACTCGCGCATCCGCATCCGCATCCGCATCCGCTCCCGCACCGGACTTATGTGACTTAGAGTTAAACTACACAGAAATAATAATTTTGCTGATGAGTTTAGTTACAATTTGGTCATAACTAAATTGTGAAATTGAAAAATTCATAGATGATTATAAAGAATTATCCAAAATTTAGGGATTGAAATGATATTTATTCACCCCTTTATTCTAAACTTTTGTACCACAAAAAGATATTGTTTGTCCTTGGTTGTTTGAAAATTTTATTCTAGGTATTTTTGGATTCAAAAGTTCAATATTTATATTTTCAAAAAAAAAAAAAAGTTCAATAATTGTTTTCATTTATTTAAATCAAACATATAATATTATCTTCATCAAATTCCTCATATAAAAAATCAATTAATTCCTTTTCACTTTCACCTTTCTTAAATCATAATACTTACACATATTTTTAAAAGTTTTAAAATTATACCGACCAAACATTTTTGGAAAAAAATAATTCATAAATTTAAATTATCATAAATCAATTATATGCATGCATTTTTATATCAAATCATAACAACGATAATCATAAAATACTGGTATAATTATTCAAACTGAAATGGAGATGGACGTAATTATTCATTTCTATTTAAACGACCCTATTTGCCAACACTAAGACACCCCACCTAAACCACGTGTCCCATGTGTCTGTATAAATTGTGGGATTACCAAAAGTGAGACCAAAGGCGTGAGGGAGGTCAGGGTGGTTAATGGACCGGATCAACCGGAACCGGTGAAAAATTTAAAAAAAAAGGGGGGGGGGGGGGGGGTTCCGTTGGCCAACGGCATTGTAGCCGTTGGCCAACGGACTGCCGTTGCCCAACGGCTAAAATAGCCGTTGGGCAACGGCTTAATTAAAAAAAAAAAAAATTTAAAATTTTTTTTTTTTGCTTCTATATATACCTCATTTTTTTTTCTTCAATTTTTCATCTCCAACTCTCTTACTCTTACAATCCTAATCTTGATTACAATTATCTCGTTTTTCCATATTTCCACTAATACGATGGCATCTTCTTCTACTGGTCGTGGTGGTGCCTCAAATCCACATGTATTCCAAGAAAATTATGATATTTTTGCCGAGTTTGATATGCTTATGATGTTGAAGAAGCGGAACACGTTGCAGAACCGGCGGCCCCCCAAAATCCGGCCCCTGGCGGGTCATCCGCGACTACTGCCGCTTCGAGTCGCACGAGTAACCGTCCCAAACGAAGCAAAGTATGGGATCATTTTGACGTCGAGACAAAACCAGGTACGAACGAATCTGTTGTTATTTGTAAAATATGTAAAACCACATATAATTATAAAACAGGTGGTTCCGTTGGCGGTACCGGAACTTTTAAGAAACATCTAGTTAAAAAACATAATTTTGATGATGTTACTTTACAACCATTAGGTAGAGAACCAACCCAACTTCAAATTAATCCTCAGTCTGGCACTAATTATATCTTAACACCGGAAATGAACAAAAGATTATTCGTTCGTTTTATTGTAAGATGCGAACTTCCTTTTTTGTTTTCTGAAAAAGATGGCTTTGTTGAATTTTCTTCTGGTATCCAACCATGTTTTAGACATATTTCTAGGCATACTTTGAAAAGAAATATTGTCGATGTGTTTCTTGATTACCGTAAGACTTTAGTTGATCATCTTTCTTCTATTAACTGCAGATTAAGTTTAACTACTGATATTTGGACGAATACCGCATTACTTTCTTTTCTTGTTATTACTGGTCATTGGATTGATGATAACTGGTGTTTGCAGAAAAGAATTTTGTCACTGGATGAATTAAAATCTGCACATACTGGTTCCCAAATTGCTAAATATATTGTTAATGTTTGTAGATTTTATGGAATTGCAGATAAAATTTGTTCGATTACACTTGACAACGCTTCAAATAATAACGCGGCAATGCGTGAACTTAAAATATATTTACGACCAATGCTTAATGGTGATTTTTCCATGTTAGATGTGCATGCCATATACTTAATTTAGCAGTAAAAGATGGTTATGAAGATGCTGAATGTAGTAGCATAGACAAACTTAAAAATTGTTGTCAATGGATACGACAATCACGCATTAAGCGTGATTGGAAACATACGTGTGCAAGTCAGAACCTTCGGTTTACTCTTTTTCCACCGCCCATTGTAAGTCGATGGAATTCTTTGCACAAAATGTTAGAATCGATGTTACCCTATCAAGATGCTTTAACTTCTTTTTATAACTCTTATCAAATGCCTGAAAGTGATGAAAGTTATTTATTATCTGATAAGGATTGGTTTTTTGTTAAAAATTTAACTGCTTTGTTATCAACCTTTAAAGATGCAACAGATCGTTTCTCCGGTGTTTGTAATCCTACTTCTCATTATTTTCTACCACTTGTATTTAACATGTTTTGCAAATTTATTGAATTTAGAGATGATATTGAGTTGACGTCGTTCGTTTATCGTATGGAGGAGAAGTTTAAAAAATATTGGGAACAAATTCCACACGTGCACTGTGTATCTACATTGTTAGACCCAAGTCAGGGTGTAGGATCTTTCGATACTTTCTTTGAATATTACAGTACGTTTTTGGATAAGGATGTTGACGATCAAAAGACGTCAATCATGCATTCTCTCCAAAATATGTTTGGATTGTACCATAGTGAACAGGGACAGAGCTCATCGGCGCGTGTAGTAGGAGGAGAAGAAGAAGATGCTAGTCAGTCACGAAGCAGAGGGATTAATCTGTTGCGGAGCCTTGTAAGAAAGAAGCAGAGAGGAAGCGGAGTGTCATCTACCTCTTCAAATGAGTTGCAGTTCTTCCTGGGTCAAATGTTCATTACAGATGAAAATTTTGACGTACTAGAGTGGTGGAAAGCAAACGCAAGACAATATCCAGTCTTAGCCAAAATGGCTGAGATGTATTTGCAGTCCAAACATCCAGTGTTGCATCAGAGTCGGCATTTTCAACTTGTGCTCGGCTCATTGGAGACTTTCGAGTTTCTCTACACGCAGAATCATTGTGCATGCTTACGCTGCTAAGAGATTGGTTCGATGCTGAGAGAAGAAATAAGAGAGAAGGAGGAATCGACGAGTTCTGCAATGAAAGTTCCGAAGAAGAAGAAGAATTGGCCAAGACTATACTTATAAATTATGATGAGTAATGTATTTTTGTTATGAATTTCAAATGATGTATCTTTTATGTTGTTTTCCATATTCAATAAATGATATATTTCCTTTACGATTCAAGTTGAAAAAAAAAAAAATAAACGGGTTGGCTAAACCGGTTCCGGTTGGAACCGGTTTAACCCGGTCCAATCCGGCAAATCGGACCCGGGGTTCCGAACCGGATCGGTTCCATGGCATTTGCCATGGAACCGGAACCGGACCAATCCAGTTCAGAACCGGATTGGTCCGGTTCCACTCGAAAGGAGTCCGGGACCGGTCGGATCCGGTCCGAATCCGGTCCGATCCCGCCCATGAACACCCTGAGAGGGAGGTGAGAAAGCCGCATACGTTTTGGATTAAATTCAAATTACAAGTAGGAACGACACACAAGTATTGGTAATATAAATTTTCTTACCGGAAATAAGCCACCTCAGCCTCGTGCTACTGCTCCAGCAGGCCACATTTCTCCACCACCTCTTCGCCTTCCATTCAAATTCATCTGGGTTTTTCATTTTCTGCTTGATTGATCTGTTTTCTTGGATTTTTTATCGTTGTTTGTGGGTAAAGATTAGTTATTTTTCCGATTTCTGATCTGGGTGGTGAGGAAAAATGGAGGAGAGTATTTTGTGTCAGTGGGGTGTAATTCGATCGCTGTTAGCTATTCTTCAATGGTGGAGTTTCAATGTCACCGTTATTATCACCAACAAATGGATCTTTCAGGTGGGTGTTTTTTGTGTGTAGCTAAGATACTCGAGTGGAAACAGCGTAATTTTTCATGTACTTGCGGTTTTAAAGTTTTGTATGCAGTTTAATTTGGTGGATTTTTGCTTATGTTTTAGTTTGATTTTTGTGGAAATTAGCTTATATTTATTGATCTTTGTGCTTTTACTTGTTTCTTTTGAAATTCGGATTGTGTTATTCTCTAGATCAATCGTGTTTCTTTATCATGTGATTCTGTTCCGGGATTGTGGGAATGCTAATCCTGAGTTGGTTGTGTGAATCGTCTGTTAAATTTGAAATATGTTCAAGCAACTTTTTTTTTTTTTGAAGGGTCTCCGTGTTTATGTTGTGTTTGAAACTTCAAGGAGGATAATTATGTTGATTTCTGGTTTTGTGACAGCTATATATTTTTTGTGTATGAGGGAGGGGGTGTATGTGTGTATATAATATATTTAACTTTCATAATTTATGCTACATTTTTTGTCCTTAGTTTTTTTTCAATCTGTGAAATGTGAAATTATTTGTACATTTATATATATTTTTTACATGACAAGGATGTTACATTTAAAAAGTGTATTTGTAGAGTGCATTTCATGAGGGATGCAAAGAACTTATTTTTTGACTTGTCGCTTTCGAGTTACATGATTGTAGATGCTAAATTGGGATGAATCTCATATTCTTTTGTCCGGGAAGTTTATTTAGATCTTAAATATATTTACTTATATTCGCCTTGTGGAAGTATGAGTTTGCTTGTGGCGATTGGTGCTGCTTTTTGAATTGATACAATTTGTAGGTGGGGAGTTAGTGATGGATGATCCTATTGCAGTCCTCGAATGATGGAGGAGGCTGGCTGAGATGAAATTTTGCCTTGTGTAAATTCCAACTTCAATGATCGATTCGCAAAACGGCTATATTCTTTAATTATTTAAATTAGTCCAATTGATACATTATAAATATGATGATAAAGTCTTGTGATATGGTATCTTGGGTCGTGATCTTTCTATTAAATGTTCATGAATCGATTTTTGTTACCATAATTGTTTTGGCTAACTATATCTCCTTGCTTTTTTCTTAACAGAAATTGGACTTTAAGTTTCCGTTAACGGTATCATGCATTCACTTTATATCTTCAGCAATCGGTGCATACCTGGTAATTAAAGTGCTAAAACTTAAGCCACTCATTTTAGTCGAACCTGAAGATCGATGGAGGAGGATTTTTCCCATGTCATTTGTATTTTGTATCAACATAGTTCTGGGAAACGTGAGCCTGCGGTATATTCCTGTTTCTTTCATGCAAACGATCAAATCTTTTACCCCAGCGACAACAGGTAAATTTTACAGATAATTTTATTTTGAAGCATCAAATATGACATAATTACTGTCAGGAAAAGCCATTATTAACGATTTTTGATTCATCAGAACTTTCATTTGTGGCTTCATTCAATAAATGACTCTTTTCGCGCAACGGGAAATGCCATGTGGAGTTCTAATGCTTCCGAAACAGTTGTCTTGCAGTGGCTGATCTGGAACAAGTATTTCGAATGGCGAATTTGGGCTTCTTTGATTCCCATTGTTGGAGGGATTTTGGTCACATCTATAACAGAGCTGAGTTTTAATGTGCTCGGGTTCTGTGCTGCTTTATTTGGCTGCATTGCTACCTCTGCAAAAACCATCCTTGCCGAGTCACTGTTGCACGGTTACAAATTTGACAGGTATTGGTTTCTCGCCATCTCGTTTTCTTCCTTCATTTTCCGAAAACCACAAGTTATGTGAGAAGGAAGTTAACAACTATAGCGATAAGAGTAATGATTTTAAATCCATTTTTGCATGGTCCCAAGATGGATATGAGGTCCTTTTCAGTTTTTTATGTTATTTTATGCATTAAAGATATAGGATTTAGAGTAATTTTGGCTCATTGATTCTATTGATATCAACAATGATTTATACAATTTACAATTTGTGGAGATAAGGTAAGATCCCCCTAATTATGGTAAGAAATAAAAATCTTCCTAGAATAAGGCTAGTTTACAAATAAAGATGATTTGATAAGATATTATGCAATTACGTAGGGCCTTCCTTAATACGCCCCGCAAAATCGACGTGCCATCAGCCACAGAGATTTTGTAGCGAAGGTTAGCGAACCGAGCCCGATTGAGGGGTTTTGTCAAAACATCGGCTAATTGATCTTCCGTACGAACAAATGAGACAGAGAGAAGACCCTTGGAGGAGAGATCACGCATAAAGTGAACATCAATGGCGATGTGTTTCATCCGAGAGTGCATAACAGGATTGAGAGCCAAGCGAGTGGCGCCAATGTTGTCACATAGAATTTTCGGAACAGATGGCAGTTGGATACCTAGATCAATAAACAAATTTCGAATCCAGCATACTTCGGCAGCCGCTGATGCAAGGGAGCGATACTCAGATTCAGTCGAAGAACGGGAGACATCATTTTGTCTTCGAGAGCGCCAGGAGATTGGGTTAGGCCCGAGGAAAATAATATTGGCAGAAGTGGACTTGTAGAGTTTGGGATCACCAGCCCAGTCAGCATCAAAATAAACAGTGAGAGAAAGATCCTTGGAGCGCCATAGTAGAAGTCCATGGGTCAGAGTTCCTTTAATATAACGAAGTAAACGTTTGACTGCCGCCCATTGGTCAGCGGTGGGATGAGCCATGGATTGAGCCAAACTGTTGACAGTGAATGAGATGTCTGGTCGTGTGAGAGTGAGATACTGGAGACCACCAATAGCACGATGATATTCAGTAGGATCAACAGAGCACTGAAGAACATGAGAAGCAGTTGTAGCCATAGGAGTAATAACAGGCTTTGCACAATCCATTTTGTGTCGTCGTAGTAAATCCACTGTATATTTATGTTGAGAGAGACATAGACCTTCCTGATAGGGTGCAACTTCGAAGTACGATAGAGTGCCCAGATCCTTAACGGCAAATAAGTTTCCAAGGTGATGGACAAGAGACTGAATTCGATTGGAGTTAGAGCTGGTGATAATCAGATCATCAACATATACTAGACATAAAAGGTGCAATGTGCCACTATGAAGTATAAATAAGGACGTAAGTGTGAACCCAACGCGAGCAGGGCAGAGATGAGAGCAGAATACCAAGATCGTGGTGCTTGCCGTAGACCATAAAGAGACTTGTGCGGACGATAAACATGAGTAGGAAATTGTGAATAAACAAATCCCGGTGGCTGGCACATGTTCCGTAAAGGTGCCATGTAGGAAAGCATTTCTAATGTCAAGTTGACATAAGGGCTAGTTATGTTGCAAGGCGACAGAGAGAATAGTGCGAATAGTAACGGGCTTAACCACAGGACTGAAGGTGTCTGTGTAGTCGATACCAGGGCGCTGATGAAAGCCCTTTGCGATGAGACGAGCTTTGAATTTGTCAATGGAACCATCGGGTTTCTTTTTATGCGAAATACCCATTTGCACCCAATGATGTTGGTGTGAGGTGCGGGGGGCACGAGAGACCAAGTGCCATGATTGAGGAGAGCCGTGAGCCATCCGTCATAGCAGCACGCCAACGAGGGTCCTTGAGAGCGGCAGATGGACAAGTTGGTTCAATGTCGGGAGGCATAGGATGTTTGGTGGCAGAATGAATATGCTTAGGGCGATGAATATTGTTCATACTGCGAGTGCGCATGACATGTGTCCGAAGATCAGGAGGGTAAGCCTGGATAGGGGAGGGTGCGGTAGGTGCTGGAGCAGGGGCAGAAGCAGAGACATGAGGACTCGCATGAGGTGAGGTAGGAGGTGGCAAAAGACCAAGTGAGGTCGTACCAGAGTAGCTGTCAGTCAGAACAGTTGGCATAGTGCTAAAGTAATCCTTTCGTTTGGCCCGAAAAATAAATTCCGAGAAACGAACACTGTGTGATAAAAAAATGTGTTTAGATTCAAGTTCCATGCACTGATAAGCATTTTGTGAGGTGGAATATCCAACAAACAGGCAGGGGATGGATGGATAGTCTAACTTGGTTTTGGTGTAGGGGCGGAGCCAGGGATAGCAGAGACAACCAAAAGACCATAACTTGAGATAATTAGGAGGACGAGAGAATAGTACCTCAAATGGACTTCTGTTGTTCAGAACAGCTGTCGGCATGCGATTAATGAGATAAACTGCAGTTGCAAAAGCATAAGTCCGGAGGCTGACTGGTAAAGAGGCGTGATGAAGGAAGGCACGGCCAGTAGCGACAATGTGTCGGTGGCGACGTTCAACAGTTCCATTCTGCCGAGGCTTATAAGGAGTTGTGGTTAACCAGCTAATACCATGGGAAGAAAGATAGAATCGCAAGGCAACAAATTCACCACCATTATCATTGTACGGGTTTTTGATGTTATGCCCAAACTGTTTCTCCGTAAGTCGTTGAAATTGAGGAAATAATGTCAAGACATCCGATTTGCGGGACATAGGATAATACCAACAATACTTAGTATAGTGATCCACAAGCAAAAGGTAATAACGAAATCTATCAAGAGAAGCATCGGGGGTAGGATCCCAAACATCAACATAAACATAATGTAGAGGATGAGAGCTAATAAGTGACGATTCAACAAAAGGTAACTGATGCACTTTATTCATAAGGCATGAATCACACGACAAAGGTAAAACGTTATTATTGTGCTTAACAGTAGGTAACTTAAAATGAGAAATAATAAAATTGTTTGTCTTGAGGGATGGATGTCCCAAACGTGCATGCCAGATGTTGTTGTAGTCCGGACACCAATGAGGGAGGATGACGCCGAAGGAGAGTAAGTTGCTGGTGATTGAATATGATAGACACCATTGTTACATATGCCTTTGGCCAGAATCGTCCCCGTGAACTGATCCTTAACAACGAAATAATTGGGATAAAATTCAAGGGAATCGCCATTAGCCTTGGTAAATTGATGAATAGATAGTAAGTTATGTTGAGCAGCGGGAACACCTAGAACATCAGTTAAATGAAAATCTCGAGTAGGAAAGCGCAAGATAGAAGTACCAGTGTGTGTAATAGGTAGGCCGGAGCCATTGGCAATCTGGACCTCCTCGGTGCCATCATACTCGGAGTGGATAGAGAGATTATTAAGATCGGCAGTGAGACTATGGGAGGCACCAGAGTCAACCAACCATGAATTGCTAGGATTTTGAACCGGTGGGCTTTGTGCATGATGAGCTGTGGCGTGTAATTTGTGGCAGTAAGGAGCAATATGCCCAGGCGTACCACACAATTGACAAATAACAGCAGAGCGGGAATTATAGGAGGAATTGGAAGTATAGGAGTTTTGGTTACCCGAATTACGGCCATAGCCACGACCACGGTAAGAGGATGAGCTGCCGCGACGATTCTGTTGATAATAGTTATCGCGGCCATTGCCACAACCACCTGTGTGGCTGTTGCTAAAATTGGAGGGCCGAGCGGACGGTTTTGGAGAGGATGCAACCATGTTGGCAGTGGCAACGAGGGATGAGGAAGCCAATTCAAGGCGTTTGATATATTCTTCATGGGCGACGAGGAGGATTCACGGGCACAGATGGGTCCTGCTATGTCATGGTAGGCGGCTCTCAAGCCATTCAAGACATAGAGTGTTAAATCATCATGCGAGAGAGGCTTATCAATGATAGCCAATTCATCAGCTTTCGACTTCAGGGTTTGGAGGAAGGTGTTCACTGGTTGACTCCCAAGGGTGGCACGTGAGAGTTCGTCCTTGAGGTGAATGACCCGTGTGCGAGATTTATTCGCATAGAGACGAGTGTGAACTTGCCATACATCGGAGGACGACTTGGCGGAGGCAACAAATGGAAGGAGTTCGGGTGATAAGGAGCCAAATATTGCAGACAAGATAAGTTGATCTTGTTGGAACCAAGAGGAATATGCGGGATTGGGAGCGTCATCCGAGCCGGGAGTGGGGCAGGGTGTACGGCCATCGATAAAACCAGTGAGCCCGAAGCCATTGAGTAACGCAAGAAGTTGGGCTCGCCAAGCAGTAAAATTGGATCAAGATAGCTTGCAGGTAAGTGCTGATGAGCAGTAATAGGAACAAGTGGGTTTGGTGTTGTGGTGTTTGGAGTGGTAAGGGTGGAAGATGATGAATCGGCCATGGGGAAGGGCTGGAAGTAAAAACAAACAAAAAATTGATGCGGCTGTTGAAGAAGAGGAGAGGTTGTTGATTGGCGTGAGGTATTAGGGTGCAGAGAGTGAGGCAGACGTGTGGGGTGGTTGAGGACCGGGTATGGCTGACACCATGTAGGATTTAGAGTAATTTTGGCTCATTGATTCTATTGATATCAATAAGGATTTATACAATTTACAATTGTGGAGATAAGGTAAGATCCCCCTAATTATGGTAGGAAATAAAAATCTTCCTGGAATAAGGCTAGTTTACAAATAAAGATGATTTGATAAGATATTATGCAATTATGTAGGATCTTCCTTAATAAAAGAATGGTTAAATCATTTTCCCGACTGCAGCATAAACACGGTATACTACATGGCACCATCCGCAACTATGATCTTGGCTCTACCAGCCATGTTACTGGAAGGTCCGGGGGTTTTGGAATGGATTCATACATGTCCCTCGCTTTTCTCTTCTCTCATTATCATTTTCGGGTCGGGGGTTCTAGCTTTTTGCCTGAACTTTTCGATCTTTTATGTCATTCACTCCACAACTGCTGTCACATTCAACGTTGCGGGGAATCTAAAGGTGAGACTTTCACTCTGGATACAATGTCATGTGAAGCAATAATGCTTGTTTGTTGAAGTACCACATGTAGGATTCATTACTTATTAATCAAATAAAAAATTTATAGTTTAAATGTTTATTTCTATTACCTACAACATATTTAGTAGCCATGAATTATGAATAGCAATGCAAAGTGCTAAGTTTTTTATCTGAACAACGATGTTAAATATAAGTTGCAGCTTAACACTGGATTTAATTTCTGGTAAATCGAACGGTGGCACATACTATTTATACTTCATCATAGAACGAGGCTTTGCAATTGCCGGTCTAACTGTGAAGTTAACACGCTTCTATATTTGTCGTCGCCTTCCTCAATGATATTGAAATCTTGTTTCTTGTATCATCTCAAGGTTGCGGTTGCTGTTACATTTTCGTGGCTGATCTTCAGAAACCCAATCTCGGCAATGAATGCCATTGGATGTGCTATAACTCTAGCTGGATGTACCTTCTATGGATATGTTAGGCAAATGCTTTCACTACAAACACCCGGCACCCCTCGTGCCCCTAGAACACCTCGGACTCCACGAGGGAAAACGGAGTTGATTCCTTTAGTTAACGAGAAATTAGACGATAAAGTTTGAGTCGAGCATCAGTTCTGTGCTGGCTGGTGGGAGAAAGGTAACATATGATCAAGGTACAAAGTAAAGTCTCTTTCTCACCGAAGTAGAATCATCAGAGGACTGTTTTGCTGGAATATATATACCTAGTCTTCTTTTTAACTCAGTGAATTAATTCACATATCAATTCTTGTATGAAGAGATGGATGTAATTCCTCATAAATTTTAATAGCTTACCTTGTTATAGGGAATAATTGCCCATCTTTTTAGAGCATTACATGGTTGTTCACTCTTAGTAAGCTTTTTAAATAAATAAATAAACAAATATATATATATATATATATATATATATATATATATATATATATATATATATATATATATATATATATAATGGAAGTAGCATGCAAACAATCTAATTATTGAGAGATTATATAATACATGATTAATTAGAAATTGAACATGTAAATGATTGCTGATAAAACTAATAGGCTACAAGTTCAAGATAGTTTAGATTTATTTATCTTGATTAAAAGTTATTTAGAACATCTTAAGCCATAATAAAAAATGGGTAAATTTAAAAAAATGGCTACAAGTTCAAGATAGTTTAGATTTATTTAATAAGTAGATTTGTTTATCTTGATTAAAAGTTATTTAGAACATCTTAAGTCATAATAAAAAATGGGTAAATTTTAAAAATGGTCACATAGAATATGAATTTTTTCAATACCAATCTGAAATTTTTAAAACTAATCAAATATAGTCTCACATAAATTATTTTTAATAAAAAACAGTCTCACATAAATATTTTTAATAAATTTAGTCCGACATAAATTTTTTCTTAACAAAAGTTGTCACATAATTGAATATGGGGTTTTTTTACCGCTTCTGGTTAACAAAAAAGTTGTCCCATGTTTTTTTTTGCTAAAGGCGTGATGACGCCTTCTTAACTATAAAAGTTCGGCCGAACCTCTTCATTTTCTACACCGAAACGAAATCACGTAACACTTATAGTTTTTTCCTCTGATTTTATCGTTGAAATTGTCGAATATCCAATCTTAATTTGCCGTTCTTCAAGTATTTTCAGGTAAAAATCTTGTTATATTATTGATTTTATCATCTTCCAGATTATATAAATTTGTTAAACTAAATTTATTAATTACTTGTAAGATTATTTTTTTCTTCAGAGATGTTGATTCAAATATTATTGTATTGGGGATGTAATATATTACAAGATTCAGATACCATTAGATATGATCGTGGTTCATTGAGATGTACCACAATATCTCGCACAATTAATTTTATGCAGTTGTTGAACGAAATATATAATATCACTGGCATCGACCGCAATCAGTTCCTTCTGAAAATATATGCAACACATGTTCAGAGATTTTTCCGGGCTACGACATACAATTTTGCCAATAGATAATTATTATAATTTAGCATGGCTATTGGATTCAAAACATGGTCATAGTTGCTTGGAAATTTACATAGAAACAGAGCCACGAAACTATGATTGTATTCCAGAAAATGTAGATTGTTTGCTTGTAGTTGCAGAAGGACTAACTACCTCTGGTAGAGATCCAGATGACGATCACATAGATGCTGATGTTGTTGCTCCTGAGCCACTAGTAGACAATTTTGCTGAATTGAGAAATGATATTCAGTCTGAACCAGAGGATATTCCATCTGAGGATGATGCTGATGACGATGAGGTTGACATTTGTGTCATGTCATAAACAATTGCAGATCAAGATGAGGAGATATCAATAACCCAAGACGTGTCAGAAACAATTGCATGGACCGGTTGTACTGGTTCTTCATCATGCCCATGAACTTCTTCGTATGGTGGGAAGTTCCCGTCTCGTCGTTCATAAGCCACTTGCATCACATTTTGCGATATTGCCCAATGATGCTCTCTCACCAACTCCATAAACGTTATAACAGATTCCGCATCAGCAGGATAGCGACCGCAACTAACACTTAACTGCTGCATCTGATCAATCTGAAAAGTAAATAACAGCAATTAAATTTTTAATTTATAAATCCATATGACCGATTCTAAAAAAATTATGTTCAAATCTATTAACTTAGCACATGATGCCACGCTGCGCAGTCACCATGTTGGTATCCAGTCTGTACAAATTGTCATTGATGGCCAATATATCTACGAGTGACTCGTTCATACCACTCACTATATCCAACCACCACAACACAATATAGTGGTATGTCCACATATAGATCACGTGTCATCTCCCATTTCTGTATATACGCAACATGGTGTGCACTCCAATCCTTATTGATACTACCCCTTCGGTCAATTGAATGTAATTTATCATCCCGTAATCGTGGATCTGTGGGAATGTCTTGTAGCAATCCAAATTGACGAAGAACCATATCAGGACGTTGCATTTCAACAATATCATAACAAATTAATGGGCCGGCATATGTTCATAATTGGTGGCTTAGATGTTCAGTGTACTCATCAGGGTATGACTGTCAATTAAACTACAAATACAAAATTGCATTAAAATAATATAAACAACATTATCTATTTTTCATAACAAACACAACTAATATATTACTTACTTGAGTTGATAGCTGCTCATCAAGAATGTCCCTAATGATGCGTACAAAATGCCTCCTTGTTTCCGTAAACCTTACATGACATGCCTATCTGTAGAACCACAATTAAAAAATCTATAAATATTTTAAACATATAAAATAGCACAAAACATAAGTACATTATTACCTTGCACCATATGGAGCAGCAGATAACATATTCTCCTCATCGATAATGATTGGGCCAACATCGAATCTAACATCACCCATTTGAGGAGTTAAACCTGGTATTCTTGACCAAGTCCAAATCTAAAATATTGTCATGAATAATATTAGTTAAGTATGACGAGAAAATATTTCAAACATTTGAAAAGCGCAAACGTAAAGTTTACATGTACGACCTGTAATACACCACCTATCACCTTTTTATTACAAATCAATGAATTAGAAATAAAATAATAATCTATTTAAAAATATTCTTAAAATAAAAGAGGCATAGCGATCTCGCAATTCGTACACGCGAGTTAATTGTAAAATTCTTATTCTATCCAATGAGAGAGACATGTTCGATGTTTAACACGCAATCAGCAGCGCTCGTCAAACCCAACGATTAGGGGAAGAAATTCAGATGGCCAAAGTGGCGTGTCACGTATCGATGGAGATAGCGAAGACGGTGTTGGAGGTGGCGGACGTGGCGTGGACGGCGGTGGAGCGCTGCCACCACCACGGTCACCACGAAGCGGAGCCGCCGTCCGGGGCCATTGAAGAAGATATGGAATCCTTAAGGTCTGAAAATCAGCGTCTCCGCCTATTACTCGAGAAAAATCTAACGCTTCTGCAGGAGATGTCGAATTCCCCTACCTTGTCTCAGAATTGCCCTTCCGACGTATGAATCTAATTTTATGACATTCGAGTTAATATTTAATTTCAAGTAGTTGAATTTAGATCCGGCCTGTTTTTTCCTAGTTTTATATGGTTTCGTTTTCCTTTTAATCTCTGCATTCGAGTTTTGGGGAGATTGTACTTGATGCTTGTTTTCATTTATAAATATTCAGCTCCATGAGAAGCTTTTATCTGCTGTAAATGATGGAAGATTTCTGAATAAACTTGAATCGCTCCGTGAAAATTTAGCTGGTGGTGCCAACTGCAAGTTTCCGTTCGATGATCCATCAGGTTTTTTCTTTTCACATTTTGGTGTTAGCATAATGGATAAGTCGTTAAATTTGTAAATTTTACCTTGATCATTGTTTTTTGCATTTGTTCATGTTCTTTAAGCTGAAAAAGGTGGACGATATAGGCATATACGAGTTCTCATAAACAAATTTAAATTGTTTGTGATTTTTCTTGCCTTAATTAGCAAGGATTTCTTGAAGATTGTGAAGGTGTGAATCTTGAATTTTACGATTGTGCTCCTATTTTGGAGTACAAATCAGTGTTCTTGTGTTTTCAAACTCAGGGCTGTATGTTTAGTGTCTTTGTACCTTGCAAATTTGTTATAATGTTGAATGTGTGTGTCTCAGTGCACCGACCTTATCATTGAATTGTGTTTGTTAAAAGTAGATATGGCTAGATTACCTAATGAATTGTACTTTTCCTTCGTTCAATGTGATCAGGTGCAGATCTGGAGAAAGTTGAAGTTTTGGTTAATGTTGGTCATGAGGAGCCAAGTTGGTGGGTGTGGGTTTCAGAAGAAATGGTCCCAAGTAAAATCGAGGAAAAGAGTGGAATCGACAATGAGAGTTATGTAATTGTAAGCGAGGAGCTCGTGGTGGATGGAGTGTCCTACTTTATGGCTAGATGCATTTTGGAACACCCAAAGACTCTGGTACATGAGTTGATCTAGGTTACCGACTATTTCTTTCATGTGAACTAACAATTTATAATGTTTTTGTCATACAGAATCTAACTCCTCAGGAGCTGCAGAAAGGTACATTTCCGTTCATGTAGTGTTCTTTGATTTTTCTTCTACACAATCTAGTAAACAAATAACGTGTAGATGCCTGAGCTCCAACCCAAAACCAGTTGGTCTTTATCTATTGCCAAAAGGAGTTATTATTTGTATTATGTGGGATGTTCCAAATCTCATGGACACCATATAACTCGCAGCCTTGACAAAAGCAATTGGAGGCATGAATAAAGTTGAGAAGATGCTAAACATTTGGCATGCCGGGATGATGTTTTATACCTTAGCCACGTGGGGAATTGCTCTGGCAAGGTAATGTCTGAATCAGCAAATATAAATAGCATCGAAACCAACACGCCTTTGTACATGTAGATGCGCCATGATGCATTTGCTCCAGAAAGTTTATATCTTGATGTGATTGAAATATGATCCGGTTCTTCGTGCAAGATTTGCTACAGCTTGACTAACCATTTGATGTACTTACTTGAGCTTAATTCTTGCAGTTTGTACCAAGGCCGCGCCATTTTGAGACTTGCTGCAGCTGGAGTTCATCATTCGAGCAAGCTGGTCCTGAAAGCCCTCTAGAAACACCGGCATCTGCAAACGAAACCATGGTTGTGTAGATTGTTGTCCTCGCCGAACCTGCTACTTGTACATGATTGCTCTAATCGCTTTGAAAATCAGATCAATATGTATATATCTTTGTTGATTGCTTTGGATGATTAATTATGTATCATGTAATTTCTTGTAAAGTTGTGACTGGAATGAAAATTAGGACTACAACTTCGATTATGTGAGGCCTATGTTGTTTCTTTTAAATGTTGAAGACAGGGCTATGTTTGGTTTTCGATTTTTGAAAACGTTTTTCATATCCAGAATTAAATCTAACATTTCTATCTTTTTTATTTTTATCATGTATATATCCTACTTTTAGATTCTAAAATAAGTTTTTAAAAAATGTTGGGAAGATATGATTTTTTTTTCTTCCAATCAAGTCTTTAAATCCAATTAAGTGGGGTCGGATATACCCATCATGATCGATCCTAAACCCGGCTAAAGGAGAAGGATCGTGTTGCCAACGTAACACATTTGATGCCAATTGATAAAATTCAATTGTATTGCCCATTAGCTTTGGACTTTCAACATGTTAGCTAGAAAATATAAAATAAAATAAAATAAAAAATCATGCGAAAATATAACTAAAATAAATTTAAAGATGAAAGATAGGGAAGTGAACTGGCAAGATATCTTGGAATCTCGTCAGATCCAATTGACTTATGCCCTATGGTACTGTGAGGTTTGAATCTTTATTTTTATTCGCAACTAAATCTTATCCCAAATTAAAATTGTGGGAAGTTTGAGAAATATTTTATTTTAATTCATAATTTTGTACTATTACGAGACTATAATATTCTGACCTATAGAAATGTTTGGAGGAGACTGACACATATGTTCAATCCGACTAATTCTCTTTATTGTTCATGTAGCCTAGCCAATTTATTGAGATTAAATATTTAGTTGTTATTGTTGTCGTATGAGATTATAATATATGAATAGACGATTTGTTAGTTATTCTAAATCAAATATATTGCCGTGTTATCTTGTCCAAATTAATATCAGTATTGTTATCTATGGATTTTATCTCATTTTGGTGACGCAAAATCTTTTTTTATTTGCTTGTTATTTCTGGAATTTATTTGATTTTGGATTTTCAAAATATTTGATTTTGTATTTGTTGTTCCATTTTAAAGTTTGAGCAATAAAAATAGAAATCAATTTGCCATTTTGGATTTGTTGAATATTGAAATTTACATATAACCATATTATATACTAGGCACAAAAATGGCCAAGTAAAATCATTTCTTTTCCAAAAAAAAATTTAAAATATTAAACCTTATATACACATACATATTTCATAATCAAATGATTATATAGATATATTCGCTCATCAACAATTTCTAAATTTTTTACATATAAATTTTATCAAGATTAAACCATTAAGTGGCCTGGGGCTGCAATATACTTCAGTCAAAGTTCGACTGAAACTCACTCTCATGGATGAATCTAACCTTCACGTTGAGTCAAAATTATAAGATTTTTATTAAGAGGATAATAATGTAGATTTTTCTTAAATATGCAGGACAAAATATAATATATTTCTATAATATTAAAATATAACACATATATATATATATATATTAAAAAAAGATATATGTTTTTAAAGGGCAGTTGCCCCTAGGAAGTTCGAGCTCCCTCTAGCTCGGTCCGATCTCTGATATCTCAAGAGATCCATTATTCTAACTTGTAAAGTTTAAAATATTTATTAAATTATCATTTTATCTTACTATAAATTATATAATTTAACATAGTTTTTTTATAAAAAAAAAAAATTAAAGTTGATTTTTTTAAAAGTATGAAGACAAAGATCAAATAAAATAGTATTCGAGGTCGATTTGGCTTGATTACACCTCTAACGTGGCCATTGTTCATCCATACGGTTAAATATTTGCTCATACTGTGACTCCACATCACAATATATACATATATATATAAACACCATTTTTTTTTTCTCAGGAACACAAACAAATATTACAAAATGAGAGATGAAGAAGATGACAATGGCGATGAGAGGGTTTGCTGTTATTTTCATCCGAGGGAGATAGTGATAGGTGTGTGCGCTTTCTGCTTGCGTGAGAGACTCTTAGCCATAGCTTCGAATCAGACAACAAACCATTTTCACCGCACTTTTTGCAGTATGAAGAGGGTTTTTGCTCTCACAAGATTAATCAAGCGTTTTGAAAATTTTAAACAGCAGAAGAAATCTGAGGACTCTGATGCATGCTCTTCATCTCTCTGCACTCAAGAAGGTAACTAGTTCGATTTTCTTCTTGATTTTGTTTAGTTTTTTTTCTCTTTTCTGAGACTTAAATTGAGGAAATAAAACTGGGTTTTTGTTTGAATTTCATTCCACTTTTTTCAAGGAAAATGATATATATATATATATATATATATATATATATATATATATATATATATATATATATATATATATTACTGAATTTTGAATAACCAAAGTCCCTTCTTCATTCTTCTTTTATGTATGATTTTTTTACTGTTTAATCAAATTTCAAATTGCAACACAGTATACACATATGAATTATGTACGACATTGCTATCTTTTTGACATGGACGGTTTTTGTAGTTTTAAATAAGTTAAATACATTAAAACGTCCCGCTATATCAAGTTCATTCCCGCTATATCGAGTTCATTCCTGGTCCAGTCCCTAAAATTTCACTAACTATGTTTAGTACGTAAAGGTTTAAAAAATTTAAATTCAGTCAACGACATAAAGTCGGTTGCAAGAAGCAAATAACTTAATTAGGAATAAACAATACCAACTTTAATCCTTAAAGTTTTAAAAATATTCTCAATCCACTCCCTCTCTGTTTGCTTCTAATGGTCGTTAACGTCAGTACTGAACCAATAAAGTTTTTAAAACCTAGGGACAAAACTTGGCCACTGAAAATTTTAGGGATTGAATCGAGAATGGATCCAAATTGTGAGGATGTTTTAATGTATTATCCTTTAAATGTGATGTTAATTGTTTCAATTACTTAAAATATAAAACTAATATCTGATAAATTTAAATCTAAAAATTAATATTTTATGATTTAGGGAAAAAAATTAGTGAACAAAAAATAATAAAAAATATTTTCAGAATTTTCATGTGATATTAATTTTTATAGTCATTCTCAGACTCCTTCATATCCATCAAGTTTGAAGCCAATGGTGTGGCCTCATGGGACAAGCAGAAAATCCCCAGAATACCCCTCAATCCACAATGTGACGAATCTTGTCATAGCAATGGGAACAAGGTCAAGAAGTTCAAGAGTGTGTTGGAGCACTTAAAACCACGTGGCATGCTGAGGTGGCGAAGACGGATTGGTCGCTTCTTCAAACTTGTCAGATGGAAGAAGTCCAAGAAAGAAAACAAATTCAAGGGAACAAAGGTAGAGGGATCAAGAACAAGATTTGGATGGATAAGAAGCCTAAGAAAAAGGAGGACCAACTAATAAAGGCCAAAAGAGACATTTTAGTCATCAATGTAATATTATTTATCATTCATATTTTAATAATCTCAATATTTCTTATCTATATAAAATCATATCACTCAGACCAAACGCAATCTTAAACACTCTAGCTATTAGTCTAGATCATGCTTCGTATTTTTCATTAGATACGTTAACATAAAATAAATTCGAACAAGGTTTAATTACACATCATTTATCATATATATAAGTGAAAGTTGATATGAAATTGAAACTTGGAACAAAATATTTGGAATATTATTGTATGCGTTATGTTATATAGACAAAGTTTCTTTATGTCATTTAAATGAGTGACATACTTGATATAAGCCATGTAATATAGAATACATATATTTTTTACTTGTTCAATTTTAGTTCTAATCAATGAGGAAAATACTTATATGAACAAAATTGTTTGTAAAGACCAAGATACATAAATATATATATATTTGTATATGTGTTGATATTTATAAGATCATGTGTGTAGAAGTATGTCCGCCGAGGAGACATAGAAGCACGACAACTTCACTTAATTTGCTAGATCTTGTCCACTTGTTGTCTTTGAAGAAAATAATAATAATATCTCATCAAAAGGGTTATATATATATATATATATATAGTTATTTTTATATTTTTGACAAGAGAGATTTTTGTCTTCAACTCTACAATGGAATATGTGCATGTGCTTAGGAGTAAATATATCACTCCCTTCATCAATGTGTCAATCATACAAGGACCACCATGTTTGTATGATATTGAGAAAAAAAAGTGTTATTTTGTGAGCGAATTTTGACAAGATATATGCAATAGTCTAATTATGGACGGACCCAGAAAAAAAATTGGAGAGACAGATATTTTTTTTTATAATACTTAAGGGTTAAAAAAAAAGTTTAGGGGTGTAAATTTTTTTTTAAAAAATATAAGGGTAAAAAAAATTGTTTCTAAAAAAAATTCATTAAAAGAAAAAAAAAAATGGGGGGTGGGGTGACCCCCGAGTCCCCTTGCCCACAACAGATTAAACATGTATCCTTTTGCACATAATTTCAATGGTTTAAGATGAATACTTAAAAAGATGAATTAAAAATATATAATATGATTTGGAGGATAAATTCCAAATTCTGTTATTCTTGTTGCATAAAATGAATGACAAAATCTAAATCCATCCAATTCAGACATCTTTAAAATTGTTAATCATATCAATTTTCACGAGCCTTTTGCCCAAAAAGATAATAAAAGCTAGGTGCATAATTTGATAGAAGAAAAGGCAAATTATATATGCATTCCCTCTACTCTGGTGAATCAAAAAGTGGGCAAAAATATTTTAGATTAGGAAAGAGTTAGTGAAGAGGAGGACTGGACCCCTCCATCTTAAGTCTTTTCCACCAAACGAATTTAGAAAAGGAGGCACATTGATTTGTCACATGTATTCAATTAAACAATACTTAGCAAACACCATAAACAAACAAAATTTACTCCCATTTTTTCTTTCCTACTTCTTGCTTATAGAACAATGCACATGCTCTGATTCTGCACCATTGATCTCTCTCTATATATAGATATAGTATAGGTGGCAAAATGTGTGTGCCGGGCAACCATGGCCAGAAAAAACGTGCCGTACGACACTATAGCTGGTCGTGCCGGGCCGTTTTCTTTTTTGGCTTGACCTGAAATGACCTATGATTCATGGACTTACGGGTTGTACAACCCATTTCTTTTTTTTTTTTTTGATTTTTTAAAATTTTTAATATATTAATTTCAGAATTAATTAATTAAATAGTAATGTTAATATAATAAATTTAAATTTGAAATATACATCGACACAAGGAAAAACTCAAATTTATTTAATACGAATAAATAAAATGTACATCATCAATCAAGACTATAAGTCTATAAACTTACAAATTAACAATAAAAACTAAAAAGTAAACAACTTGATTCATTTCCATCAGAAGATACATCGTGTCCTCCTACACTTTATAAGCGACTATCATCATCAAGCCAATATTTTAAAAGAATACATATCAAACCTGAATAATAGTTATTAAAGGTGCATAGTGCACTGAAGCGCAAATATGTCCTGGGATTATAGCGCATAGCGTCGACTCCAAGCACGCTTTACTAAAATAAAGTGTATTAACTTATATATTCTTAATATATAAAAAAATGTGCACAAATTTTAACAGTTATAAATAAACAAAGTTAAAAACAACAAAGTTAAATAATAATTAAGCATCAAATAACAACAAAATCAAAAAAAGATTAAATATTTGCAAAAATATCGTTTAACAAATATTAAAATTGAAATATTCTTACACAATAACTTACCCAAAGTTTTTAAAAAAAAACTAATCTATTAATCACTCATATTCTTACACAACTTCAATATCAGTGTCATCTTTATCATTTGTATTATCATCAAATTTATAGCCAAATTTAGCGCTTAGCATCATTATCTATCCAAACACACTCAAATACAATTAATACCTAAACCGGTATCATAGCATTTTTATTAATATCTAATAACAATATCAAATTACAACCTGATTGACGAGGGTTTGAGGCTAGCCGGCTGGAGGGTTGTGGCAAGGAGGCTGGAGGGTCTAATAGTTTAGCTAACAAAGGCAATGTTCTTATCAAATAAACCCTAATATCCTCTAGTTTGAGCTTATTTTTAATAAGTGAAAATATCAATATAATGATTCAACTAAATCCTGATCAGTAGCAGACACTAACAGCCGCCTATATTCTCAGCCCTTAATAAAGGTGTGCTAAAGCTCGTGCCTTGATTATGAGTTAAAGTGCAGGAAGCTCGCAAAGGCGCGCGCCTTTCCGAAGCAAGAGGCGCAAGGTATGCGCCTTGGGCTAAGTCGCACACCTTGCGGGTCTCGAACTATTACTCCGGCCCATCTATGAAATTGAGAAAGAGTAGCTATGGTTCCATCATTGGTTTTTTTTCTTCATGATTAACCATATGCCTAAGTAAAAAACCCGACCCACCCGGAGAATTACATGTATACTTTTTTTTACATTTTTTTACAAATTGTTCTTGTGCTCTCCCCTCGATATTTTCTAAATCCAAATAATTGTCACATATTACTAGTCCTTTTTTTAGTAGTTTTTTTAGTTGAGGATGAAATATTTGGTGTACTTTGTTCTTCATTTTGATATGCATCAGTTCATCATCATAATTCAACCTATAAAATGAATATGCCATTGTATGAAACAAAACTATACAAAATTAACTAATGCCAAAAAAAAAATGTTACAAACTATCTTGACTTTTGATAGTTCGTGTTGCCAAATATATATATATATATATATATATATATATATATATATATATATATATATATATATATATATATATATAAAATGAATCATCCCTCAATAATACATTCAATTATTTTTAAAGAAATCATTAGAAATGTGTGCTTGCTCACTCCATAAACACCCAAAACAACTAACAAAGGACTTTAAATCTTTTCTTTACCAAATGACCAGTCCAAGTATAATACACAACACTAAGAGAGCCCTTTCTCATTTTTTAAGTTTCAAATTTTCCATTCTGATTGTTTATTTTATAAGATTAATGATACACATTCTCATGTAATTCAAAAATAATTTAATGCACATATGATATATCTACATAACTACATGAAAAATTAATCTCCGTATTCAAAACAATAAACAAATACATTCAGAATTCTCTATACGCGAGTGATATTTGATTAATCATGATAAAAACACAAAATACAAGAAAATATCGACAACATCGAGCAATACCTAAGCCGGTTACTGCTTCAAATAGCTAGCCATGGCCTAAAGAACTCGAGACAAAAAAAAATATAATTTTATGCTTCATATATATATGTATATATAAACATCACGACATGAAAGGAGTACCTATGTCTGCTGATGAAGGTTGTAAAGAGCAAATTCTAATGTCGTACTTTCTCTGATTTGGGATTTCACTGCCAGAAGGCGAATCTGACCCGTTTGTTATAAGACGAGGAGAAGTAGCATTAAAGTCTGTGGCGATTCCAATATATTTCCCACATTTTCGGCATGAAAGTTTAGTTCTTTTGCGGAACAGACCCCAAGAATGCTTAGAATTGAAATAAGGGATACAGCTGAATTCTTCGACCTGATTGAATCTGTTGTCATCGACTGAGAAGAATGAAATGATCCCTTTCTTCATAGATTTGCCATATTTGGATCCAATGGTTGATGTATTACGACTTGATGAATTTAAATTCAGATCGTATCCACAAGAACCACAGCTGCGAAAATGAATCATATTAGTTTGTATAATTCTAGGCATCAACAAGGATGGACCAAGAAATTTGGGACGACAGAGTAAACTTCAAGTTATTTTATTTGGTCACAATCCATTTAGATCCATCCCGGGATTAAATGATCCCTCGTGGAAATCTTCTAAACCCACAGCAACAACCTACTACAGAAATACATTATACAGACTTTCAGACCATATGGTTTTCATCACTCAATATTACAAAAAAATCACGAGGATATTGAGACATGTAACCATACATATGCTTATTAGATATATGGTGCCTTGATATTTGTGCAGAATGATACTTTGAAAGCTTAGACAAATGGAACAAAAACCGGACAACCTATGAGTATATCTCTACCATCCAAAAAGACTTTATCCCTATCACCATATTAGGTCGAAATGATTTCATATGATAGCATACAAACCAAAAATAAGAAAAAAGCATGGAATGGGAAATGATGTTCGCTGCTAGTCCAAGCACTGAATCAACTCGAAGCCAGACTATCCCTATCCCACACCAAACAAGATAAAAAAAAACAAATGATTTGCTCTTAATTGTCTCTGATAGTGGGGGCCACCTTAGTTGAGCCCCTAATAAGAGCCTCTTAGGCTCTTACCATACATCACGGACATGAAAAATTACTTGTGCAGCAGCTGCAAATCTGATCTGTTTATACAATCCTGCTATAATGTTTAGCATGTCCTAGAAATCTAGGGTAGAAAAGATCCTCTCATCCTATGACAATCATGTATTGTCAATAAGCATAGTTATTACCTAGGCTCAAGGCACAGTCCGAGGTGGGGGCCTTTTCGAACAATAGGTAATATTGTACAATTAAACATAACAAAAAAAGATTAAGTTGATAGATTATCACATTTAGTTTACAAACCATTAAACAAATAAATATTCTTTCAAGATGATCAAATATCGATAACCATTACCGGGCCTTTAGGTGCACCAAGAAACTTTGATTTCATTGTTTCTCAATCCAGAATAGTTTTTACCACTGCCCCACTTACTACTCACTCTTTTTATAAAAAAACAGCCTGAACAAACACAAACGAGGGGAAATTTTCTGCAATCACAGCAAGAAGTAAATGTGCAACATCTCGCAACTTTACACCTCAGTAATTCATTCATTAAAATTAAACAATCCCTGAAACAATTCTATCTTATAACCCAGGCACAACAGGTATTTTCTTTCAATTCATCAAATAAATCAAGAAAAAACAACTGAATTTCACACAAGAAGAGTACGTTTTGACACAAACAAAAAAAATATACTGCAGCAGTCACATAAATCCATAATCGGCCAACATAATCGCAAAACATACTGAATTAAATCTTTGTCTAACATAAAATTCAGTAACACAAATCAATCAATACGTTCTAAATTAACAACCAACAGGATTTAAAACCCAAGGAAAATGGAAGGAAATAAGAGGATAGCGGAGGGAGGGGGAACCTGTAAGTGACCTCTCTCCGCGAAGTGGCAAAGGACGCTGAATACTGATGATTGCTCAAACACCCATTTGAAGTCTCCATCAAACTGTAAATCTCCAGCGACGGCTCTCGGCGCTAAGTTGACGATGGAGAAATCGGAAGCGATGATTTTAAGGCGGTTGCACAGAATTGAGCGACAGTTACCACCAACAGAGGTTTAAAAAAGGTACAGGAATCCGAGCGGATCCTTCGTTGTGTACTCTTTGCGGTCTTAGTACTTTTGAACTAAAATCGTGTTAAGGATCTAAAAAAGTTGTCATATCTATATTATCTATTCTATCTATATTATCTATACTTACTATATTATAATGTGTGAGGATCTTAGAGTAACCATTTTTGTATAATCATTGTAAAATTCCAAAAATACCCTCTATTTGCTTTAGTAATAGCAACAAGACCATGAGATAAATGATAATATTGAAAGATCACCTATTAACTTCCCAACTCAGTTCCCAATTTTTCATCATTTTTTTTCATTCTGAAAATATGTGCAACAATTTTTTCACTTCTCTATAAAATATCATATTTAAATTAGATATTTCAAATATAAAAATTTAGTAAACATATACAATATATAAAATTTAAAATTTTATTACACACGCAACGCGTGTATGTTGGCTGCTAGTACTATTAAAGCATATAGTTGGCATTGAATTTGACTGGAGAGAGGAGTTTTTTGTGGTTGTGGGGGAGAGAACTTATCGAATGTGATGTAACGTGCAAGAGTCCTAGACTGAAGGGAGATTTGACTTACAAGAGAGGGGATTTTGGATAGATCTTAGAGAATTATCCTTGCTGTTTTTATATTTATTAGGATTTGTTTTTCTTTTATTTGATTAGGATTTGGATTGGTTTAAACTTATAATTAAGATTGACTTTTGATTAGGATTGATGTTTTGATAATTTTAAATAGGATTCCTATTTGTATTAATACGAGGGATTTGATCAATGATAAATAATGTTCTCATTAATTTTAAAATATTGCATGTACATCCAGGGTGGAGCCAGGATATAAATATACCTGGGGCTGGTCGAGCTAGAAATAGTACTAACATATTATATCGATTTAAATGGTGGGGCTAAAACATACTTTTTTTTCAAAATTAACAATAATTTTTTTTCCCAAGTAATGCATTTTTTTTAAAAAAACAAATGTGGGTGGGACACATATAAGGTGCCTCCGCCTCTGAGTACATCCTCTAATGTCTAAAAATTACATTTGACGCAACAAACATTACAAAATTACAATTAGAGCCTCATATGCATTGTGATATAAAAAAAAATTTGAAGAATGTTCTAGAAGGGATCGATCCTCCATAAAGCACAATATATACTTAAAATGTGCCCTTAAAACCACTACCAAAATAAAGAAAACTGAGTCCTTGTGGGTTTCTATTTGTACCTACAACTCTTGCGATGACAATGCCAAGATCGAGGTGGAATAAGTGAAGGACATCGCATGATAACAACAACAATAGAAAGCGAAAGCCACCATATTCGATCGAAATCGGGGATTATTTCGATCACACCAAACATAATTCATGTATGGGTTGCTTGACATTGTGCAAGGACAGTCATGTCCTTTTTGGAGTTGAAGCAATTTGACCTCTTGTTGGTCGGTGGCTTCTTGATAGGAGCCCACAAATATTGGCAGATCAGGCCCAACCGGCACATCCGACAAAAGCGTAGGCCTAACTGGATCCAAGACTATATGTGACGTCTGCCTCCAATATTATGTGACTCAACATAGATCTATCATTTGATTCAGTCTTTATTTACAGTTTCCCATGTTATAAGTGGTAGTGGTGGAATTAGTGGAGTAGTGGAATTAGTAACATGTTTTTTTAATTATGGTTGTATATAACATAGACGTATATATCATTTGAATGCAGAAGAAATTATTCCAACTTTCTATTTCTCTTGTTCTAAGGAGTGTTTTAGGATTCCCACCAACAAAAATGAATTCAAACACAATCTTACACTAACAAATTGGTGCTTTCGTCCAGAGCAAAATAAATGCCTCCAAAACCCAATCAAACAAACACGAATCTGGAAGATAACTAGCTTGCAAAATCCCTGCAAATGATGCAAACCGAATTAGCATCAGCCAAGCTCGAAAATCAGCAAAACCAGGCGGATATCATCATTTTATATGCAAGGATCCGCACACAGTTGGTATAAATGGATGCATGAAAATAGACACCTTACTATGTGGGGCACTTTCACCAGGGACCTCGAACTTTGCTTTGGACCGTCCACCTTTGAAAACCATCAAGCAATGTTGTTTAAATTCCGACAGTGAGGTACGTTCGTTGACCACCAAAAAGCATTTGAAAAAATTATGTAATTGTGTAACTGGATCGCCAGCAGAATCAATCTTCAATTGCTTCGTATTTGGTTTTACCCCCAAATTCAACAGGAAGTTGCCATTTTTAAACCCCAAACTATTTCTCAAGCAATGGGCCTGGCTAGACTCCTTCAAAACAAATTACAAGACTCTCGACCAAGGGTCCCAGCCTTCCCCAGGCCCTTCACTACAAAAAACAATCGACCCATATTACCAAACCCCACACATTCCCCACTGGCTTTACCAGCTCCAAGATAATCCGCGCCACTACCCATTCGATGTCTCACCCAAGCCGAGATGCAAGTACGACGTGCAGAAGCACATTGTTTCAATTGTGAAGAAACTTATACACCGGGCCATAAATGCAAAACACCACAATTTCTCATCATAATAATGGATGAACAGCTGGAACCTAATTTTAATACAGAGGACACTACTACCACCGAAATTGAATCCACCCTAGACATACCACCGGAGCCACCCGAACCTCCAATACCCACGTTTCGTCCTACAGTCGAGAATCACCCTTCGAACATAGCCATTACCATCTCTCGGAAGCAGGATACCTTGGCTTAACATCACCACAAACATTCCGTGTCAAAGGAAGCATTAATGGACATAATTTTACAATATTGATCGATTTTGGAAACACCCACAACATAATACAACCCAGGGTGACAGAATACCTACAACTATCCATACTGGCAGTGCCAATCTTTCCCGTCATGGTAGGTAATGGGGATTACCTAAAATGCCAAGGTCGGTGTGCTAACGTGTTGATTACATTACAAGATTGTTTATTTCAGATTTCATTAATTGTTCTACCCATTCAAGGGGCGGAAGTAGTTTTGGGTGTCCAATGGTTAAAAACATTGGGGCCAATCCTAGCAGATTTCGCAGTACCTAGTATGAGCTTCAATTACCAAGGATCTATGGTACACCTCGAGGCTCAAACATTACTCCTGTTACCCACGGCCAACTTAGCGGTATGCTCTCTAATGGGTCCATTATGTCTTTATACATCATTACATAGAACCGTCAAACCCCTCACCAACCCTACCCATTGAAAAAGGACAAACTTACCCACCAGACCTAAACAATCTCCTAGAAGAATTGCAAAATATCTTTGAAACTCCCACCAAACTACCTCCAAACTGACAACATGATCACAACATCCACTTCTTCCCTAATTCACGCCCAGTTAATGTAAAACCCTACCGTTATCCACATTTTTCAGAAAACCACCGAATTGATCACTAACATGCATAAAGATGGGGTCATACGACTAAGTTGGCCATGGGTAATAGGAGAAAAGTTTGGGCTTCATGTGAAGTGTAACATAGATCCTTGGTAATTGACGCTTATACAAGGTACTGCGAAATCTGCCACGATTGGCCCAATGTTCATGTTAGCACACTCACCTTGGCATTTTAGGTACTCCCCATTACCTACCATGATGGGAAAGATTGGCACTGCCAGTATGGATAGTTGTAGGTATTCTACCACCCTGGGTTGTATTATGTTGTGGATGTTTCCTGAGTCGATCAACACTGTAAAATTATGTCAATTAATACTTCCTTTGACACTTAATGTTTGTGGTGATGTTAAGCCAAGGTATGCTGCTTCTGAGAGATGATATTGGCTCTGCTCCAAGGGTGATTCTGGATGTGTGAGACGGAACGTGGGTATTGGAGGTTTGGGTGGCTCAGGTGGTATGTCTAGGGTGGATTCAACTTCAGTGGTAATAGTGTCATCTATATTAAAATTAGGTTCCAATGGTTCATCTGCTATTAGGATGAGGAATTGGGTTTTTTGCATTTATGGCCCGGTGTATAAGTCTCTTCACAATTGAAACAATACCCTTTTGCACGTTGGACTTGTGTCTCGGCTTGGGTGATACATCGAATGGGTAGTGGTGCGGATGATCTTGGAGCTGGTAAAGCAAGTGGGGAATGTGTGGATTTTGGTACTATGGGTCGATTGTTGTTTGTAGTGAAGGGTCTAGAGAAGACTGGGACCATTGGTCGAGAGTCTTGTAACTTGTTTTGAAGGAGTCTAGCCAGACACATTGCTTGAAAAATAGTTGGGGGTTTAAAATTGTCAACTTCCCTTTGGATTTCGAGGTGTAAACCGATATGAAACAATTGAGGATTGCTTCTGCCGGCAATCCAGGTACACAATTACACAGATTTTCAATTTCTTCTTGGTAGTCAGCGATCGTACCTTGCTGTCGGAGTTTGAACAACATTGCTTGATGGTTTTCAAAGGTGGACGGTCCAAAGCGGAGTTTGAGGTCCCTGGTGAAAGCACCCCATGTAGTAAGTTGTCTATTGGCATGCATCCAATTATACCAGCTAAGTGTGGATCCTTGCATATAAAAGGATGATATGGCTAGACGTTGGTCGGTGGTTATATTATAAAACGAGAAGTATTGTTCCGCTTGAAACAACCAATCCATGGGTTTAGTGCCATCGAAAATAGCCATGTGGAGTTTTGGAGTTGGAGGATGGTTTGGCAAAGAATTGGGTGGTTGTTGATTGTATGGTGAATGTACATAGTAAGTTGGATTTTGGGAATAAGAAGGGGAGTGAGTGAAATTTATGGTGGCAGACATATTATTCCACTAGTTCTTTATTTTAGTTATCAAACTCATGATTGCCTCTATTTGTTGTTTATTTTCCGCCTAGTTTTGCTGATTTTCGAGCTTGTCTGCTGCTAATTCGGTTTGCATCATTTGCAGGGATTTTGCAAGGTTCTTGTCTTCTAGATTTGTGTTTGTTTGATTGGGTTTTGGAGGCATCTTCCTTGCTATGGACGAGAGCACCAATTTGTTAGTGTAAGATTGGGTTTGATTCCTTTTTGTCAGTGGGAATCCTAAAACACTCCTTAGAACAAGATTAGAGAAATAAAAAGTTGAAATAATTTCTTCTGCATTCAAATGATATATGTCTATGTTATATACAACCATAATTAGAAAACATGTCAATTAATGTCACTACTCCAGTAACTCCACCACTACCACTAATAACATGGGAATGCTTAATAATACTTAATTGTAAATAAAGACTGAAACAAATTATATATCTGGGTTAAGTAACGTAATATTGGAGGCAGACTTCACACATAGTATTGGATCCAGTTAGATCTGCGCTTTTGTTGGATGGGTCGTTGGGCCTGATCTACCAATATTGGTGGCTCCTATCACTTCATTTCCATGCACGGTTGGCTTGGACGGTGGACAGTAGCACATCTTGGTAGTCAACAATGAGAGAATACAACATGAACTTGGTGATGTCCACCGATGGCTTCATGCATATATAAACACATATCCATCACCTTCAAAAATCATCCTCATCTGTGAATCCCTCAATATATAAGCTTTTTAAGCTTCTATATCTGTATATGTGAGACTGTGAGTTGTAAGTTGTGAGTGGTTGATTTTTCATTAAATTGTATTTGCCTCCCGTGGACGTAAACAATTGCTGAATAATGTAAATATTTGTGTTTTTGTGTGTGTATGATGACTAACTTAATTTTGAGTATTTATGCCACAAGAACCTCTTGATTGTCCCATTTCACCATTGTTCCATTAATCATAACTTCACATGTTTTCAACCATAGCAAATCCAAATCCAAATTCCTTATGGACAACTATCTTCCTTTTTTTCATATTTTTTTTCTTTCCAAAATATTAAGCATAACACATCGAAAATCCAAGTTTCCACTCTCGTGATACATTCAACATATCAAATATAAATCTGTCTCCGACCACATATAAAATGTTTTACTTCTATCCCCAGACAAAAAATAAAATTTCACACCATGAAAAACATTGCATACCCTAACAGTTCCAAGTTCCAACTATTTTGTGGCCAAGTTTTTTTTAACTAATTCAAGAAACACACACGAACACAATCTTACACACTTTTCTTGGATTTTGCTGAAGACCCCAGAAGGATTTTTTGCTTAATTCGCTAAGTATTAACTAATGAGGTTTCAACTTTGTAAGTTTTGCAGGTGAAATGAGATGCCAGGTAGGGGTTTAAATCCGATGGGGGTGTGCACCACGTTAAATTTTGGGTTTATGCAATAACTGCAAACTACGCCAACTAGACAAATCGTACTAGAAAAGCCCAGTTTGACGGGCTCAGACCGAAAAAGTGTTGATAGGGGAATCGAGCTCATGATCTTGTAGTCTCTGTTGGGATATGCCCTAAGACAAGTCATTAGATGATTGTTTAAGACATACAATGTTTATGGATTTATGAATGGCAATTCATTATTATATATTATTCTTTTAACTGTGCATTATGAATTAATATATATGTTAATGTCCTTAGAATAATATTGTATTATTCTTAAAGATGTTCCTAGTCAAGTATTATCATGAAAGGGATAATGATAATACGTAGAGACTAGTATATGTTGATCGATGAATTGTTCATTGATATGAGATATCAAATCAACATATGGGTACATGTTAGAGAACGATGTACTGGACAGACCCACCATGAGAATGCAACATGGATAGTTATATGATCGTCATATGCAATTCTCATAGTGATAATAATGTATGTAATCCTTACGACTTGTGATCATCAGAGATCCCAACATAAGGAGTTATGTATCTTGATATCGTCAAACGTTACCCGTAACAGGGTATACTATAAAGGCGACTATTGGATACACTATGAATTATGTAGAGGGATGTTGACTGATCGAGATAGGATTTGTCCCTCCTATATAACAGGAGATGTGTTTGGCCCTTGATCAAGTGAGAACTAAAATGCATGGCCATGCTCGAATGAGTCGATATGAGATATCGAGCTTATTCGTTTATTCTAGTTCTACTTGGGGATCAAGAAATAAAGATTGGATATACGAGTATGACTATTCCATGACTCGTGTTCAATCTAAACACAAAGGACAAAGGGATTAAGTTACATGATTAATATTATCACAAGTTATAAAGGTTATGTCGAGTCATTGACATTCTCGTAATTTGGGTAGCATCGATGTGTTGCTAGATACCGCTCGATGCTTGCGACATAAAATGAGATTTTATGTCACTGCCAACATTACGAGATCCTATCGGGTCGCACCAAAGATTAAATCGAGAAGGGAAATTAAATTCATGAGATGAATTAAATAATTAATAGGAGTCTTAATTAATAATCATAAGGATTAATTAAATCATGGGCTTAAGCCCATGAAGCTTTAAGAAAGCCTTTAATTAATCATATTTAATATGATAGCAAGGGGTTTAATTGTAAGACAATTTTATAACTCAAAACCTACATAAAAATAGAAGCACACGGCCGCCAACATTCTTGAGCTCTCGGCTTCTTGTAGCCGTGTGGTTCAAAGTGTGATAAGGGGCCATCCTTTGATTAAGAATCAAGTGTGTTTCGTGTATTGGTTTAAGAACAAGTCTAGCAACTTGTTATTAAACTATTCCTTCAATCGATTTGATCGTGTGGATACCGTTGAGGCAAAACCATTCGTGTTTTGCTATTGACTCGGAGAAGGCGTAGGACGTGGTGCAGCTCCGTGGATTCGGCTTCAAACACGCTACAAGGGTAAGAGACTTGTAATTCTCTAATCCGATATGAATCCCTATGTATAGATCGCTGGTTTGTAATCCCAAAATTTTATTCCGCTGCGTTGTATGCTCATGGGGTTACTTACAGTGGTATCAGAGCCGTGTACAAGGCTCATATCGGATTTTATGTGGTTAAATAGTTTAATCATGTTAGAATTAATATTGCATGCTATTTAAAACTGTATTTTCATATATGATATGGAAAAATCGATTTTGTGAAGATCATCGTATGATAATATATATGATATAATTGACGGATCGAAATATATGATAATTCGTGATCAAAAACCGGAACATGGCTCGTGTAGGCTCACGGCCGAGGCCACCAAGGTGCTAGGGTTTCGAACCCTAGTCACCATGGCTCGGCCGCCGCTACAAAGTGGCTAGGGTTTTGAACCCTAGTCAAATTGGCCTCTCGGCCGCCGCCTAAGAGCTAGGGTTCGGACCCTGGCTCGAGCATGGGTCAAGCCGTCGCACTATCTAGGGTTTTGAACTCTTTTGGCTCGATAAAGTATTGAGAAGGTGCAAGTTGGCTCGATAGAATCAAGATGGTGCAAGGCGGCTAGGGTTTTGAACCCTAGCAGCGCCGCACCCAAGCCGCCGCATGGACCATGGCTCGGCCATGGGCTAGGGTTTCGACCCTAGGCCCACTATTGGTCCAGCCGTGGGTTTTGGTTCGAATCATGGTGGTTCGTGTTTTAGTCGCTTTAGTTCGTGGCATGTGATGTCCCGAGCGTACGATAATTTTTCAAAAATTATTTTACAGTTTTAATTAGAATTAAATTTAAATTGTTTAGAATTTAATTAATTAAATGTTAATGCATGCTTTATGTGTTGTTTGAGCATGGTGCGTGGTTATAGCCCTTTGACCTATTAGATAGGATTTGTGAATGATTGTAATTTATAATACGACCTGCGTGTCGTGCCTTTCTCTATTTCATTCTAGATGTTATCCCTCCCCTATGTTCCCCTCGAATGTGAATCGAGGAATTCTATATCTTGTAAAATAGTGTAGTTTATTTTATTGATGGTGATCAATGAAGATGGAGCATCGTGCCGGGATGAGGAGGCCATTCACAAATTGGAGCCAAAGGAAGGTGCTTATGAAGTTACCTTAGGTTGACTCATAGGAGTTTCTCATTGGCTTGAGAAACTCATTAGTAGGGGCTATAACCATGTCACGTTTTAATTATGTATGTTGATGCATGTTTTATCTTATGTTTTAGTTTGATAATAGTATTACACATATATGTAGATATGTATACAACTATATGTAGTGGACATATTTTAAATTATCAAATTAATCATGAGATCAATAAATCCCTCTAAAATATTAAGTTTTAGATGCCTTCCAAATAAAAGTACTCGTCAATAACTTCGATTGTACATGTGTGGGTTTGCCAAAGCAAAGCACCGTGGCAATCTTAGTAAGGCGCGAAAGGATAAAAGTGATATCCGTCATACTTTAATTGGGTACGACTTAACTAGGTTATCTCAATAGGATTGGGAACCTAGAGGCATGGGTTGGATTATAATTCATTTGATGAATTGAACAAAGTGTTGTTCATCCAACTATCCAAGAATTATATGTGATATAATTGACAAAGTGTTGTCTACCTAAATAACCGAGTCTTGGGCGATTAGCCAAAGCTAACTCAAGATTAGGCGAAATATGGATCTTGGCCCACTAAAAGTTTCGAGGGTTGATATTTTTCAAATAAAATAGTGGGAGTATCATTTAATATAAGACCATGTTAAATGATTTAAATCATAAACTTATTTTGCATATTTATATTGTAGATATCCATGGCAACTACAAACGTTACTAGCACTTTATCACTGCGATCGGTCCTTGAGAAGGACAAATTAAATGGGACAAATTTCCTAGACTGGCATAGGAACTTGAGGATAGTCCTCAAACAAGAAAAGAAACAATATGTTCTAGAGGAACCCTTGCTCGCTGAGGAACCTCCCCTAACAGCTACAAGAGCTGAAAAAGATGCTTACAAGAAGCATCAGAGTGACGCACTTGATGTTGGGTGCCTCATGCTTGCCACTATAAACTCTGAGCTTCAGAAGCAACATGAGGAAATGGAGGCGTTCGATATGATCGAACACTTAAAGCAGTTGTACCAACAGCAAGCTAGACAAGAGAGGTATGACGTCTCTAAAGCGTTATTCCAGTGCAGGATGGTAGAAGGAAGCTTAGTTGGAACTCATGTGCTCAAGATGATTGGGTACATTGAGAATCTGGACAAGCTAGGTTTTCCATTGGACCAAGAGTTGGCCACCGATGTAATCTTGCAATCGTTGCCAGAGAGCTTCAGTCAGTTTGTAGTAAATTACAATATGACTGATATGGAAAAGACTCTGCCCCAGTTGCTTGGTATGTTGAGAACATATGAAGCAAACACTAAGAAGACTAAGGCCACAAATGTCCTTATTGTGAATAAAGGCAAAGGAAGGGCCAAAACTAAAGGCAACAAGAAAGCAAAGAAGGTCTTTGCTAAATCTAAGCCAAAGTCTTCTGCACTGAAACCAAAGGGAGGGATAGCAAAAGAAGGGAACTGTTTCCATTGCGGTGAGACCGGCCATTGGAAAAGGAACTGCAAAGTATATCTGGAGGATCTAAAGAAAGGAAGTGTGACTTCCGCTTCAGGTATTTTTGTTATAGAAGTCAATTTATCTACTTCTTCATCTTGGGTATTAGATACTGGATGTGGATCTCACATTTGTGTAAATGTGCAGGATCTCAAAAGGAGTAGGGCATTGGCAAAAGGTGAAGTTGATCTCCGAGTTGGAAATGGAGCAAGAGTTGCTGCATTAGCTATAGGAGATTATCATTTAGCTTTACCTTCTGGTTTATCGTTGATTTTAAAAGACTGTTATTTTGTGCCTTCAATTACTAAAAACATTATATCTATTTCTTGTTTGGACAAGTATGGTTTTTCATTTATAATAAAGGACAATTGTTGTTCTATTTATTTAAATGATATGTTTTATGCTGATGCACAAATGGTGAATGGTCTTTATGTATTAAATCTTGATATACCTATCTATAACATAAATACTAAAAGGATTAAAAATAATGATTGTAATCCGACTTATCTCTGGCACTGTCGCTTGGGCCACATAAACGAGAACCGCATATCTAAACTTCATAAGGATGGAGTATTAGATTCATTTGATTTTGAATCATATGAAACATGCGAATCTTGTTTAATGGGCAAGATGACTAAAGCCCCTTTCAAGGGACATGTTGAAAGGGCAAATGTTTTATTGGGACTAATACATAGTGATGTATGTGGACCAATAAGTACACAAGCTAGAGGTGGTTTTCAATACTTCGTTACATTTACTGATGACCTCAGTAGATATGGGTATGTGTACCTAATGAAACATAAACATGAAACCTTTGAAAAGTTCAAAGATTTCAAGAATGAAGTACAAAACCAACTTGGCAAAAGTATCAAAATCCTTCGATCAGATCGAGGAGGAGAATACTTAAGCCAAGAGTTTCATGACTATCTAAAGGAGTGTGGGATAGTCCCACAACTCACTCCTCCGTATACTCCACAATGGAATGGTGTATCCGAGAGGAGAAATCGAACCTTGTTAGACATGGTTAGATCAATGATGAGTCATGCAGATCTTCCGATATCATTTTGGGGACACGCTCTAGAAACAGCAATTTTCTTACTGAACCGTGTTCCATCTAAATCAGTGGAAAAGACACCATATGAGATATGGACTGGGAAGCGTCCTAGTATGTCTTTTATGAAGATTTGGGGTTGTGAGGCTTTCGTTAGACGTCACGCCACTAACAAACTTGGACCCAAATCTGATAAGTGTTTATTTGTGGGGTATCCTAAGGAAACGAAAGGATACTATTTCTACTATCCCACCGAGAACAAAGTAGTTGTTGCTCGGACTGGTATATTTCTTGAAAGAGAATTTATTTCTAGAAAAACCAGTGGGAGAAAAATAGAACTTAGTGAAGTTCAACCACAAGAAAACACTGAACCTGAGATTGAGATGGAAACAGAGCAGGCACCACAAACTGTTGTGGAAGAAGTACCTGCTCAAGAGACACAAGCCCAGCGTAGGTCTGTAAGAGAACACCGGGAGCCACAGAGATATGGATTTCTTGTGACTCAACAAGGTGACTTACTACTTATTGATGAGGATGAGCCGTCATCTTATCAACAAGCTATTATGGGCAATGATTCTGAGAAATGGCAAGAGGCCATGAAATCTGAGATGGAATCCATGTATGCAAACCAAGTATGGACTTTGGTTGATCCACCTGAAGGGGTACGACCCATAGGGTGCAAATGGATTTTCAAGAAAAAGACCGATATGGGTGGTAATGTACAAACCTATAAAGGTCGACTGGTTGCAAAAGGATTCAAACAAATTCATGGTATTGACTATGATGAAACCTTTTCACCAGTGGCCATGGTTAAATCCATAAGGATCTTACTTGCAATAGCTGCATTTCATGATTATGAAATCTGGCAGATGGATGTCAAAACAGCTTTCCTTAATGGAAATCTGCTCGAGGATGTGTACATGACACAGCCCGAGGGTTTTGTCGATCCAAAGGATGCTGGAAAGATATGCAAGCTACAACGATCCATTTATGGATTGAAGCAAGCTTCTCGGAGTTGGAATCTTCGTTTTGATGATGCAATCAAAGAGTTTGGTTTTATCAAAAATGAAGATGAACCTTGTGTCTACAAGAAGGTCAGTGGGAGCGTAATCATTTTCCTAGTGTTGTATGTAGATGACATACTTCTTATTGGAAATGATATCCTGCCTTGCAATCTATAAAGATTTGGCTAGGGAATTGCTTTTCGATGAAAGACTTAGGAGAAGCCACCTATGTATTAGGAATCAAGATCTATAGAGATAGATCGAGAAGGCTTCTTGGTCTAAGTCAAAGTACATACATAGACAAGGTGCTTAAAAGGTTTAGCATGCAAGAATCCAAGAAAGGATTCGTGCCTATGACACATGGTATTTATCTCTCGAAGGAACAGTGTCCTTCAACACCAGATGAGAGACAACGCATGAGTAAGATTCCATACGCGTCAGCTATTGGATCTATCATGTATGCCATGATATGTACTCGTCCCGATGTATCGTATGCTTTGAGCATGACGAGCAGATATCAAGTTGATCCAGGTGAAGGTCACTGGATTGCTGTCAAGAATATCCTGAAGTACTTGAGAAGGACTAAGGATACATTCTTGATTTATGGAGGTGAGGAAGAGCTCAATGTAATGGGTTACACTGATGCAAGCTTCCAAACCGACAAAGATGATTTTCGATCGCAATCTGGATATGTGTATTGCCTGAATGGAGGTGCTGTGAGCTGGAAGAGTTCAAAGCAAGAAACAGTAGCCGATTCTACAACGGAAGCTGAGTATATTGCTGCCTCGGATGCAGCAAAGGAAGCTGTTTGGATGAGGAAGTTCATTTCTGAACTTGGAGTGGTGCCTAGCATTAAAGATCCGATAGAACTCTATTGTGACAACAATGGAGCGATCGCATTGGCTAAGGAACCAAGATCTCACCAAAGATCCAAGCACATACTTAGGCGTTTCCATTTCATTCGAGAAATCGTTGAAAGGGGAGATGTTAAAATATGCAAAGTACCTACAGATGATAATGTATCTGACCCATTGACGAAGCCGCTGTCACAGCAGAAGCATGATCGTCATACTAGATCTCTAGGCATTAGGTATATGTCTGAGTGGTCTTAGTGCAAGTGGGAGATTTGTTGGGATATGCCCTAAGACAAGTCATTAGATGATTGTTTAAGACATACAATGTTTATGGATTTATGAATGGCAATTCATTATTATATATTATTCTTTTAACTGTGCATTATGAATTAATATATATGTTAATGTCCTTAGAATAATATTGTATTATTCTTAAAGATGTTCCTAGTCAAGTATTATCATGAAAGGGATAATGATAATACGTAGAGACTAGTATATGTTGATCGATGAATTGTTCATTGATATGAGATATCAAATCAACATATGGGTACATGTTAGAGAACGATGTACTGAACAGACCCACCATGAGAATGCAACATGGATAGTTATATGATCGTCATATGCAATTCTCATAGTGATAATAATGTATGTAATCCTTACGACTTGTGATCATCAGAGATCCCAACATAAGGAGTTATGTATCTTGATATCGTCAAACGTTACCCGTAACAGGGTATACTATAAAGGCGACTATTGGATACACTATGAATTATGTAGAGGGATGTTGACTGATCGAGATAGGATTTGTCCCTCCTATATAACAGGAGATGTGTTTGGCCCTTGATCAAGTGAGAACTAAAATGCATGGCCATGCTCGAATGAGTCGATATGAGATATCGAGCTTATTCGTTTATTCTAGTTCTACTTGGGGATCAAGAAATAAAGATTGGATATACGAGTATGACTATTCCATGACTCGTGTTCAATCTAAACACAAAGGACAAAGGGATTAAGTTACATGATTAATATTATCACAAGTTATAAAGGTTATGTCGAGTCATTGACATTCTCGTAATTTGGGTAGCATCGATGTGTTGCTAGATACCGCTCGATGCTTGCGACATAAAATGAGATTTTATGTCACTGCCAACATTACGAGATCCTATCGGGTCGCACCAAAGATTAAATCGAGAAGGGAAATTAAATTCATGAGATGAATTAAATAATTAATAGGAGTCTTAATTAATAATCATAAGGATTAATTAAATCATGGGCTTAAGCCCATGAAGCTTTAAGAAAGCCTTTAATTAATCATATTTAATATGATAGCAAGGGGTTTAATTGTAAGACAATTTTATAACTCAAAACCTACATAAAAATAGAAGCACACGGCCGCCAACATTCTTGAGCTCTCGGCTTCTTGTAGCCGTGTGGTTCAAAGTGTGATAAGGGGCCATCCTTTGATTAAGAATCAAGTGTGTTTCGTGTATTGGTTTAAGAACAAGTCTAGCAACTTGTTATTAAACTATTCCTTCAATCGATTTGATCGTGTGGATACCGTTGAGGCAAAACCATTCGTGTTTTGCTATTGACTCGGAGAAGGCGTAGGACGTGGTGCAGCTCCGTGGATTCGGCTTCAAACACGCTACAAGGGTAAGAGACTTGTAATTCTCTAATCCGATATGAATCCCTATGTATAGATCGCTGGTTTGTAATCCCAAAATTTTATTCCGCTGCGTTGTATGCTCATGGGGTTACTTACAGTCTCGAGCTTACATGTTCAATCAACTCAAATACCCAAAAAGAGATGCATTTAATAAAGGCACAACGTGGCTGGAGAATTGCTGACAGAAAATAGTCAAACTTCTGTCAACAAGTTGATTCATGTTCACTTTTTTCTAAAATTAAATAAATTATATATATGTGTGTGTGAAAGTTATTTTAAAGGGCAAACTCACTTAAAATCCCCCACACCCAAATATAATTTTAACATTCCTCCATATGTCAAAGATTCTTTATTTAAACCCTTCTATACTTCTTTTCGTTATTTCAACTCTCTATCAACCTCAAATGACATAAAAACTTACTTTAATTACATAAAACTCCTTAATGCTTTTAGGATTCTTACAAAAACACCCAAAATCTCATTTTTGCCAATAAATAACTCCTAATAAGCATCCAATCGCTCTCGGCATCAAAGACTGCCATCCTATTTATTATTTCTACCTTTTTACGTAAATGTAGGGGCCTTATTTGTATTATATGAACATGAGATCCTTCAATTCTGTCATCTTGAAAAGACCCAAGAGCATACTTTTGCAAAGGACTCACGGTTCATTATAAAATTTAAGCCCTAAAATTCCTTATCTTAAGAACATGTAAAATTAAATAACAGGTTTTTCATGCTTCCGTATTACAATAAAATTTTAACAAACTGAAATATTCCATTTTGATCATAACGGCACCCGGTGAGGTGGGTTTCAAAGCCACCAGTCAAAAAATTTACTGCCCCAGACTGTTTTACGAATGGCTCTTCACCATCCACCTCAGCCCCTCAGGCGAGGTTAGTCTGCAAGTTATCCGACTCCTTCAGAAACCACAAAGCACATCCCTAATTCGTTTTCTACCTTATGGCGTAAGATATAATCAAGATCTAAGAAAGATTTAAAGAAATCTGGAAGATAGATGGGCAATAGCCTTCGTTTAATTATGGAAATACTTATAATATATATTACATTAATCCAGACTTCAACTTGGGATTCCAAATCTTGATAATTGTTGAGTGCGCCCGTGAGTGCGCCTTAACTTTCACATGGTCTGACATCTTAGTTTGGTTGTGCCAATTTTTCTCGCGAGTGGTCCATTATTTTTGTCTGGGTGCGTTGAACAGTTACCGTACTGTTTTTAATGGTCCACGCATTTTTCTTTGTCGAGGAATCTTTACATTATTCGTTTTTGTGGTCCCCGAACTTTAGAAAAACGGGTTTTCTTGTCAGCATGTCTTTTGTCTTTTCTTACCTCTGATCTGTCGGGTTTTGATCGGAATCCTTTTCCCGAACTCTGATTCTTTTTTCTCTGGGCATCTTGGCAAATTCGATCTATCCATCGGCCAACGTGTGCCATGTTGCAGAATTTCCGGTAAGTTTCTTTTCCCACCGGAATATTGTTTTCCCAAAGAATTCTTCTATTTGTTTCAAAGAGTTCTTCGGCAAATCTTATTGATGTTCCTGTCATGGAATTCAGCATGAAGGTACCGTTGGCTGAATTCTGAAAGAACTTAAATGAGTATTTGACTTTGTCCATCTCCGTTAGACAAACCCAAAGACCCCATGCTCGTCTGGTTGAAACTTCATCTCCAGTGATAGTTCCAGCCATGATTGGTATGCCCTCTGGTAGCGCCATTTTTATATTTTTTAAGTAGTTCCCATCTGGTCGTCTGAGCTGATAAAATGAAAAGTCTCAATGAAGCCTTTTTTGCTAATGTGGATTATTGGCCCATGTCTCGTGAACAACTTCTCTAATCCACTTTGATAATTTTGAGATTTCAGAGAATGCTTGTGCAACAGTATAAATCTAAGCAGAGCTCCGAAATTATACCATTCGTGAACTTCGTTTGGATGGCTGCATGGTTTCATCTAGATATTTTCCAGAGATATCAACAATTGTTTTGACTGGGTTGATACCCAGTCTGGTTATTAGTTTCTTTCAAGTGCGTTGGTAATCCTGCATAGACAAAGAAACTAAATCATCATTAATTTGAACCCTAGAATTGCCAGTCATTGGCCTTATGTTCAATTCTTCATCTTTTACCCCAAATGTGCTGGGTTAACTTGAAAGTTCAGATTGTGATAACAGATGACATGACCCTGAACCTTCGCTACAGTGTGTACATCCTCAAGGAATGCATCATCCATAGCACTTGTTGTGAATACCCGGAATTTTGGTCAAACAAATTACGTGATACCGAGATAACATTGAAAAGTAATTAAAATAATAGATTTACATTATGGATGGATTTAATTATATTATTCAATCTTGTGGACTTTTAATCGCATATTTAAGTTTATAACCTATTATAGTTGTTAGGAGATAATACATATGTTATATGATTTTAGTTTGTAAACTTTTAAATAATTTAAAGTTGTAGATAATTAAGAAATCATTGAAAATAATAATCAATCATAAATCTTGCAATGAATAGATAAAAGTTTATGGACTATAATTCCTACACTAATCCTACATTTTTGAAAGTACATAATTAAACCATTCAATGGACTTGCCCAAATCATGTCACTAATGGCCTAAACCCATTCTTTTTCCTTATCAATCATGACATTAATGATTATTCAATTGCCTCATGTTAGCCATCATTGCCTTGCTAAAATCATGACATTAGACATTCAATTGTAATGGCCAAAGTTGATAACCTTACCAAATCATGTTATCATTACCTTGCTATCATCATGGTATTAGACATGCCAAAGTTTAGGAATTGATCAATTAATTCTCCTACAATAAATAATAAAAGTCCTCTATTCAATTGCCCAATGGAATTAACCAATTCATTTGCCTTCCCAACTCTTGTCATTAATCATTCAATGACATTACCCAAACATGACAATAAATGACAAAAGTCTAGGAGTCTCCATTATTCCTCATACTTTAAAATCACCTCACTCAATCCCATTTATTTGCCTCCCAATCACATTAACACCATACATCCATCCAATTATTATTTAGCTCCAATCTTGTGATTAGAAGGCTAAAGAAGTGAATATACAATTAATATCATCCATTTAAAATATAACCTTTTGACCTACCTTGAGTCTTGCCATTATGAGCCAAATTGGTGGATCTACATTGGATCATCACTCCTCACCTTAAAAACCACAATACACCATGCCAAGAAGGGATTATTCTACATTCTCCAATTTCGAAACCTACACACACTTACACACACAAGAATTCGAAACCTTCAAGGCAAAGGATGAGGAGATTTTGTGCTATTTTCTACATCATGTAATTCGTTCAATCACGCTTCGAAGGTAAGCGGGTTTTTGCTACAACTTCATTTCGTTTTCAAAACTATATGTATGTTTTAAATCTCGATTGAACAACCCTATGAAAAGTATGTTTTTAAACGCGTTATGTGGATATGTGCAAGATATGTGTTTATATGTAAGAAATGTGTTTATGTGCCAAGACTATGTGATTTGACAAAGAAATATTAAAGGATTTTGCTATGATTATAAGTATATGATTATATGTATATTTTTACTATGTTCAATCGGCTCATACTTGCTGAGTGTTTTCCCAAACGCTCACCCCCTTACCTCCCCTCCCAGACAAAGACGAAAAGAAGAGATCGAGGAAGAAGAACAAGAATAATCTTTGGAGATGATGATCTACGGAGAACCTTCAAGGAAATTTATTAGTTTTACCAACGCTTCCGCGTATTTGATTTAATCATAGAGAATAGTATTTTGTAATAGCAATTGTAAGGACAATTTATTGATTTTGGAATAAATAGACTGGTTTTATCAAAGATCTGTATACGAGGCTTGTTGTATTCAAATTTTATATTGGATTCAACGTCGGTGTCATGCGCTCCGGTTTCGGGGCGTGACATTTTAGTGGTATCAGAGCAAAACCAGGTTCCATGATCCCTCTGGGAAAAGATTTTTGGTTGATATAAATCAACATTATAAATCCCGGATCTAATAGTCCAATTGAGTAAATTGAAAACAAGTTGGGAATAATGATTTAACAATCTGAAAATTCAAAAAAAAAATCGAATTTTAAGATTAAAAAAAAAATCGAAACCCTAGGTCTATTACCGCCGCCGCCTCGCCACCACCGGAGAAACTACGGCCGACCAACAGCCGGAACCGCCTCCACCAGACGAAACCACGGCCCAAGTATCAGATCTATCAGACGAGGTCTTCATGACCAATTTTCCGATTGAAAACTCGTGCACCCCAAACCCGTCCATTTTCCGATCTCGCACCGCCGACCACCAATCGACTACCTTGACCAACCATCATGATCGTTTTCATCAGACGATGAAAAGCCCTATGTCAATTATATTAACCGTTCACCGAATGATGACCAATTGCAGATTCAAATTTCGAACTCAAGAACCCTAAAATTTTGAAAATTCCCAAATCCGTTTTCCCATCAATCCGAACATCAATTTCAAATTAATTTCATGTTTATGACCGATATTTAATCCCTATCAAAAACCCCTTACCAAATCAAAATTATAAATTAGTAAAGTGATCAATTTCGAAACAAGATTTTCGCCTCATAAAAACCCTAAATTTCGAAAACTTTCACTACCTATTTAATCGAACTCTCGAACACAAAAATCAAATTAAATTCAGGATCTTGCTCGAAATCATGCCAGTAATAAAAGCCCTATGTTCTTAACGACTCCCAAACGAAGCAAATGCGTCAATTGAGGATCACGATTTACGTCCCAAGAGCCCTAAATTTTTGAAAGTTTCCATATTCAATATCTCCTTAATCCGAACACCAATCTCAAATTAATTCTGGGTTTATGATCCTTATATCATGTCGAAAAAAGCCCTCTATCCAATCGAAATCACAAACAAGGAAAAATACTCAATTTCGGATCGAGATTCTCGCCCCTAGAACCCTAATCTGCGAAAATTTTGGGCATCGATTTCACACAACTCGGAACACCAAATTCAAATTAAATTTGGGTTATGAATCCTCATAACATGTATATTAATAGCCCTGAAACAATTTCGAAATTCCAAACCTTGAGTGACCGAATTCTTGAAACCCCAATCCACACCTTTTAAATCACAATCTCTCAAATTCTTGCCCTCGATTTTTGAACCATCGAAGCAGATTATTCCAATCCAAATCGTATTATTTACCCTCACATCATTTCTAAGAAAAATCATTTGTCAATTTCAAAATTCAGCAACCGAAACGGAACCGCAACCGAAACGGAACCAATTGATGATCTAATTTTTCTCCTCAAAGAATTCTAACTCACAAAATTTCATCCTTCAATTCCTCATCCACCATAACATTTCGATACGATGTAGGCTGCGATGACACATGCTCAAAACAGTTCGATCTAAAAGAAGGAGCATGAGATAACCGAATTTAAAATATTCCAAGACAAGGAGATGCGAGACAAGATAGAGTTGTTGGAGATAATCAATTACTACCATTACATGGCCCAAAGGATGACCTACCACCATCATCGTGCCGAAGAGCGACTTACAAAAGCGATAGAGGACAACAAAACACTTATGAAAGTCCACATTAATAAGTGCCAACAGTTAGAACGCTTCGAGCAGGAGTTCAATGAGCATCGGGAGAACATGTGGACTCAAATTCAAGCCCTCATAAATGAGAGGAATGAATTGGCACAGGAAGTCGCCTACAAGCAGTCTATGATAAATTTCCTGATGGAAGATGCAGATCATATGGTACTGGAAGATGTTGAAGGAGATTTAGGAGACGGAGAAACAATAGACTAGTTTTTCTAGTATGCAATTTCTTAAGGATAATAAAGAATAAATCTTACGTATCATAGTGATGATTTTCTTTGTTTAGGATTTCGTGGTGAACCTCTCAGTTTAATTAGTAAAATTTTAAAATTTTTCTCTTCGAATGTATCTGGAATTGTGTTATCCATGGTTACACTCCTACGCAACAACTTTAAACCTTCATTCCAAGTGGAAACTCGGAACACTATTTGCTCACTTTTCTAAAGTTAAGATACATCATTCTTTGTTTTTGAAATCAACTGGTATGCTTTAAAGATTCACACGAATATGGAAAGTATGTGTGTGGTTTGAATTCTAAAATGTTTTAGTATGTTTTAAACTGAAAAATTAAGAGATATGTGTATGTGAAAGTACGCTTGGCGGAGCAAAGTGCCACGTTATGTGGGAGCCACCTCTTGAACCGACGTGGCAAAGTGCTACACATAATGGGGGCCACCTCTTGAATCCAATAAGTCGTAATATGTGTATGTGAAAGTACGCTTGGCGGAGCAAAGTGCCACGTTATGTGGGAGCCACCTCTTGAACCGACGGGGCAAAGTGCTACACATAATGGGGGCCACCTCTTGAATCCAATAAGTTGTAATATGTGTATGTGAAAGTACGCTCGGCGGAGCAAAGTGCCACGTTATGTGGGAGCCACCTATTGAACCGACGGGGCAAAGTGCTACACATAATGGGGGCCACCTCTTGAATCCAATAAGTTGTAATATGTGTGTGAAAGTACACTTGGCAGAGCAAAGTGCCACGTTATGTGGGAGCCACCTCTTGAACCGACGGGGCAAAGTGCTACACATAATGGGGGCCACCTCTTGAATCCAATAAGTTGTAATATGTGTATGTAAAGGTACGCTTGGCGGAGCAAAGTGCTACGTGTGTAGGAGCCACCACTTGATTCAGCTGGGCAAAGTGCTACATGATGTGGGCGTGCCACATGCATGGGAGCCACCTCTTGATCCTTAAGAGCAAAATGCTATGCACACGGGAGCCACCTCTTGAATCCAATAAGTTGTCATATGTTTATGTAAAAGTAAGAACTTGGCATAGCAAAGTGCTACATGTGTAGGAGCCACCACTTGAATCGGAGGAGCAAAGTGCCACGTTATGTGGGAGCCACCTCTTGAACCGACGGGGCAAAGTGCTACACATAACGGGGGCCACCTCTTGAATCCAATGAGCAAAGTGCTATGCGCATGGGAGCCACCTCTTGAACCCAAAGAAGCCACTATGTGATATGTGTTACGTGCTTATGTGATGTATTTCTGAAGACGACTCAAGTTTCGAGGACGAAACTTCCAATAAGGAGGGAGGGATGTGAAGACCCGGAATTTTGGACAAACAAATTACGTGATACCGAGATAACATTGAAAAGTAATTAAAATAATAGATTTACATTATGGATGATTTAATTATATTATTCAATCTTGTGGACTTTTAATCACATATTTAAGTTTATAACCTATTAGAGTTTTTAGGAGATAATACATATGTTATATGATTTTAGTTTGTAAACTTTTAAATAATTTAAAGTTGTAGATAATTAAGAAATCATTGAAAATAATAATCAATCATAAATCTTGCAATGAATAGATAAAAGTTTATGGACTATAATTCCTACACTAATCCTACATTTTTGAAAGTACATAATTAAACCATTCAATGGACTTGCCCAAAATCATGTCACTAATGGCCTAAACCCATTCTTTTTCCTTATCAATCATGACATTAATGATTATTATATTGCCTCATGTTAGCCATCATTGCCTTGCTAAAATCATGACATTAGACATTCAATTGTAATGGCCAAAGTTGATAACCTTACCAAATCATGTTATCATTACCTTGCTATCATCATGGTATTAGACATGCCAAAGTTTAGGAATTGATCAATTAATTCTCCTACAATAAATAATAAAAGTCCTCTATTCAATTGCCCAATGGAATTAACCAATTCATTTGCCTTCCCAAATCTTGTCATTAATCATTCAATGACATTACCCAAACATGACACTAAATGACAAAAGTCTAGGAGTCTCCATTATTCCTCATACTTTAAAATCACCTCACTCAATCCCATTTATTTGCCTCCCAATCACATTAACACCATACATCCATCCAATTATTATTTAGCTCCAATCTTGTGATTAGAAGGCTAAAGAAGTGAATATACAATTAATATCATCCATTTAAAATATTACCTTTTGACATACCTTGAGTCTTGCCATTATGAGCCAAATTGGTGGATCTACATTGGACCATCACTCCTCACCTTAAAACCACAATACACCATGCCAAGAAGGGATTATTCTACATTCTCCAATTTCGAAACCTACACACACTTACACACACAAGAATTCGAAACCTTCAAGGCAAAGGATGAGGAGATTTTGTGCTATTTTCTACATCATGTAATTCGTTCAATCACGCTTCGAAGGTAAGTGGGTTTTTGCTACAACTTCATTTCATTTTCAAAACTATATGTATGTTTTAAATCTCGATTGAACAACCCTATGAAAAGTATGTTTTTAAACTCGTTATGTGGATATGTGCAAGATATGTGTTTATGTGTAAGAAATGTGTTTATGTGCCAAGATCTATGTGATTTGACAAAGAAATATTAAAGGATTTTTGCTATGATTATAAGTATATGATTATATGTATATTTGTACTATGTTCAATCGGCCCATACTTGCTGAGTGTTTTCCCAAACGCTCACCCCCTTACCTCCCCTCCCAGACAAAGACGAAAAGAAGAGATCGAGGAAGAAGAACAAGAATAATCTTTGGAGATGATGATCTACGGAGAACCTTCAAGGAAATTTATTAGTTTTACCTACGCTTCCGCGTATTTGATTTAATCATAGAGAATAGTATTTTGTAATAGCAATTGTAAGGACAATTTATTGATTTTGGAATAAATAGACTGGTTTTATCAAAGATCTGTATACGAGGCTTGTTGTATTCGAATTTTATATTTGGATTCAACGCCGGTGTCATGAGCTCCGGTTTCGGGGCGTGACACTTGTGACACGGGTACTTGAATCCCTTGCCTCCGGGTTAGTTGAGCCTCGTTCTCTAAACACTCCTTTTTGCACCGTTGAAGATGCTACCGGGAGGACGGGTCCCTTCAGGACTTCAAACAATTATTCTTGGTCCCAAAAGCATGCTCGTATGTGATCAGTAACAAGTTCATGATCTACTCGTTGAAGTCGTCATGCAACCTTTGCGTTGAGACAAAGAGTCCCAAAATCTCTATCAAGGTTCTCCAGCTTTTCCCTGAGATTCCTCAGCCTCTTGAGGGTATCATTAGCAATGTGTCCTTCCATCTCGTGTTAAGAAATCTGCAAGAACATTTTTATTAGATTTCACAATGATAATATCGTAATCATAATATTGGCATTCGGCTTGCTATCTTAAAAGACTGGCCTTTTCTGGTTTTCACTCAACTTATTTTTCAGAAAAGACTTAACACTTATATTATCTATTTTTAAGGTAAATTTCTTTGCAAGTAAAAATAATGGCACTTTTTTTATGGCCTTGAGAACTGCAAAGAATTCTTTCTCGTTGATATGCCATCAGATAACTTCACTGTTTGTGAAGAGACCGCTACAGTATCTGCATGGCATTTCTCCGTATGGTGTGGCTTTAATCAGAATTGTTGCCCACCAATGATCACTGACATCTGTGTATAACTGATAAGTGTGAATTTTACACTTAATTTGCTATAAGATAATGGGCATTTTTGTAGTGATACCTGGACAATATTAAGCGTTTTGGTATATATTTGTATATTTCAGGAATCTAGGTCCAAATGCATAAAAGTGGAGGAAATAGACTATAAATGATGAAAAAGGACCAAACCGAGCAAACACGAAAAAGAAGGGACGTAATGGCAATTTGTTGAATTTCAGCCAAACGATCGATCGGAACATTCAGGCGATTGATTGCCTCGCGGCAAAAACATTTCGCGATCGATCGGTAATCATTGGCGATCAATCGCCCGTGTGACGATTTTGAAAAATAAAAGACAGAATAGTCTGGCGATCGATCGGCCACTTGTCGCGGTCGATTGCCAGACTTCGAATTTTTTGGGATTTTGTTTCCATCTTGTTTATTTTGTGTCCAAAGGAGTTGAAACTCCTCCAACTATATATAGGGATTATATTGGACGTTATTGACACTTTTTTGGCTGATAATAAACCCTGCAACCACAGCCTCCATCGCTCTTCATCCTCTCCAATCATTCATACACCACAAAGCCATTGAAGAAGAGACTTATCGGAGGAGACGAGACGACGGAGCAACGCAAGGAGTCAACGCCTCTCGTTATTTTCGTATTTCTAACTTTTGTTCTATATTTTACCACATCATGATATTATTATTATTTTTTAAATACATGAGATAATAAACAAAATAATTGAGTAATTAAATTATGAAATAAAAAGATCACATAGAATTTGTTGCGAAAATATGCTTAATGGATAGAAATTAAGCATGGAAAAGTCGAAAAATACGAATGAGAAAACGGACGAAGACGGACAAGAAAAAACTGCCCTAGAAAATTGAGGATGTTGGTATGAAGAAATTCATTATAGGACAATTCATGGATTTCAAAATGGTCGATGCTAAGCTAGTGATGACGCAAATGCAAGAACTTCAAGTGATCATTCACACTATTCATGAGGAGGGAATGATTCTAAGTGGCTTCCAAGTGGCCGCAATGGTTGAGAAATTACATCCAATGTGGAAGGACTTTAAGAACTATCTCAAACATAAACAGAAGGATATTAGTCTTGAAGACCTTGAGGTTCGTCTGTGAATCGAGGAGGAGAATATGAATTCCGAAAGGAATGCGGTAAAGCATCATACGGAAGCAATGGCTAACTTGGTTGAACAATTAGAACAAAAAGAATGTTTGATGGTAAAGCCTCCAAGGGTGGGAAGGCAAAAAAGTTCAAAATAAAGTGTTATAAATGCGGAAAGCCCAATCATATGACTAGGGATTGTCGCAACGAAATAGACAATCGAGAGAAGACAAAGATCAAGTTAATTTAACCGAAGATGACAAATTATCGGACGATTTATCTGATCTTATGCTTATCGCTTTATTAGTATTTTGATTTTGACAAGGATTGCATTAATCAAACGTAGTGTTATCTGATCTTATGCTTACCGCTTTATTAAAGATAAATTTATTGCTTTAAGTGAATGTTAACTAAAAACATAAGTGTGAGACTTGTGTGTGGATAAGTTAATAAAACTGTTATTCATTCGGTTGAAAGAAAGAGACACTTCTAGAATCAATTCACATTGATGTTTGTGATTTAAAGTTTGTGCAAACTAGATGCATGAGAAACATATGCGTTACTTTATCGATTATTGCACAAGGAATTATTATGACTATTTGCTACGGGGGGAAAAAAACGAGGCCATGAAAGTTTTTGAACACTATAAGAATGAAGTTGAAGTCTAATAAAGCAAATGAGTTTTGAAATGAAGAATTGTGAGTTGATTCTATTTGTGTTGTCTAAGCATTTTTACACTTAAGACTTGAATTTGCAAGATATTAAATTTTGATTTGAAATATTCTAAGATTTTAAGCTTAAAATACAAATGGTGAATCAAATGTCACAATTAGTAAGGTGGAGTTTTGTAGAACTGTCATCGGACCTATAATGTTTATGAGACGGAATGTTTGGCACCCAGAAGAAATCATATCCAAAAGATGAGTGTGTGATGTATAGTCTGTTGGATGTGTGATAAGACCAAAAGAGAAAATATAATGAACAAAGACATTCGAGCTGGATGTGACATGTATAGCAGAGAAGATGCAAGAAAGTCGTTTACGCTCTAGTTTGGTCATGTATGAGGCTCATCAATGCACATGTGCTTCAAGTAAAGTCCATGGATTTTGGTCCTTTGACAATAGCAAAAGGATAACCGAAGAAGACATGCCACGAAGTTATATACAAAGATTTGAAGTCCAAATGGATTGACGATGAAATTTTGACTGAAAGAAACTCTTGGAGAAAATTGATGTATGTGCGCGATCCGACCTGATTCTTTATATGATTTATGTTGTCTACCCGAATCCATTGAGATTAAAGACTTAATAATTGTTGTTGTTTACTCTTGTTAATTAATATAACGTATAATATTAGCTAATTGAGACACCTATCAATTTTTAATCAAACAAGTCTATAATTTATTAAAGATTAGAATATGGTTAAAATAGATGTATCAATAATATATTGTAATGAATTGTCATATTCATTATCTTTTTTAAATATTTGATATTTTTTTAACTTCTCGATGTTATTTTTAGAAACAATATCTTGATCCCGAAAGTATCTCAACACAATACAAGATTTTATATAATAGAACACAATTTTCTTGAGATGAATTATTAGAGTGATGTGAATCTGTGCATAAAACTAGAGTAAGATCTAAAATCGAGTGAACCGAGTTACAAGATTGTAATCTAAGCTTGTCAATGTCAACTGAAGCATACAAATCCTATCCATCTGCATTCATCTTTCCTTACATGCCTAGTTTTCGCCTTTTTGGCATGCAACATCTATAAAGCATATAAAAAAGGGAAAGCGTGCTACATTTTCATTGAGCAACAAGCAGCAGCAGATGAAGTTAGTTCGAGTTCCATCCAACCAGAGCATTAGAGAGTTCGGCATGATTGTGAGGTTAGCTGCTTAATTCTCTGAAGAATTCTGCCGGTATGGATGGAGGGCAGTATTTCTTTGCTACAAATTTATACTGATTCACGAAGGAAAACAAGGTGTTAGGATCGGCCTTTTAGTGAATATAGAAATCTTGAAACGAACAAAACCAATTGTTGCAGTTCTAATTATTAATCTACAAAGTAAAGTAGTTTGCAGTCTTGGTTTGTTATAACTATGGATGGATGCGCCACAATCTAAAACATGTAATATATCTTTCCAGTCATTACTAATATTTGATAGGAGATGCACCAGTTTTGATGTAAGAAACTTTACTTACCTTATGCTGGCTATATTTCTCTCTAATGGCCGGTAGATTAGAATTTTGGTTATTGCAGCAAAGACCGTGCAATGCCCAAACACAGTCATGTAAATCAGAGACCTGGTAAAGAGTATAATGTTGAAGAGTCGAATTCTGCATTAACATGAAAAGATGTCAGATTGTGCTACGGACTAAAATTCTTGGGTAGAATAAGGTGAAAATAAATATCCCAAACACAATGTATGGTGAATTGGTAACTACCCAAGGCTTCTTGGAGGGGACAAGAATAAACTTTGCCAGGAAGATTGATGAAGCTGCTATCAATGATGGGGCAAAACAAAGCATATTATACTCTATAAGAGATAATTCTGCAATGTAGTTGGCCAAGCACTCCAACTGCAGCATTGGAGCCTGAGATGACAGCATTTTGAAGAATCATATCAATCTATTGCTCCTGTAATAATTGCAATGATGTGTATATGTATTCATGTAAATGATAAGCTAGGTTTTAATTTAATGGATCTGAGAGAAAGATAGTTGGTAATGTCATGAAGCATTCAAAAAGAAAAGAAATGCAGTGGGATATAATTCTCAAAATTCTAGACTTAGTAAGATGCAGTTTCGTATTTAAAATAAGAATTATCCAAAGGATTGATACCTCATTAATGCTTTGTGCAACACGAACAAATCTCCTATAATAATTTACACAAAAAAAACAAAAAATAATCAGAACAAAACATATTAATCTAATATAATTTTTCAGCTATAAATCAAATGATCACCTTAAGAAACATTTAGCTGTAGGTGCTGTCATCTCAAATTTCAGGCAATTCAATACAGCGGATTCCATTTGCAAAACCTGATTTTAAAGCACTTATGCAATTACTCATAGAAAGGTACTCCAAAGAAGAAATGGAAAGGGAAAAACATACAACATACCTCTTCTTTAAAGTATGTGTTATCAGTTATGTAACAGAACTCTTCAACTTGAGGAGCACAAATCTCTTCATATTTGCTGCAATGTACAAGTTCATATTTCCAACGTCATAAAGGAATTCAGGAGATGGCAACAGAGGAGAAGAGGAGAAAGTTATAGTACGAAGAAAGATAGAGAAAAAGATTGGAGAAACTGTAGCTTACGAAGCAATCATCATGCAAGCCACACCAAGCAACTGCAACCTTTGCCTATCCATGACGTTTCCCGAAAGATAACGATCTATATAGTTAACAGTCAGATATAATGTGTCAGGAACAAGCCTGTATTCCTCGGATACCTGTAACAAATTTGTTGTTAGACAAAATATTCTCAGCAGCAACACAGAGTAGCATATCTAAAATATTCTTACACTACTTTACAACACAAACACTCTTTGTTTTCTATTTAGACTTATCAAATTATAGATTATATAATATAATTATTACGCGAACAGAGAAAATGAAAATAAATGAGACCTCAACAAGCCAGTCAACAAGAACTGCTCTCATGCTGCTATTGATGTCCTTTTGGATCCGCTCCATGAAGTTGGTAGCTGGCCTTTTCTTTGCCTAGTACAAATATAAGCAAAGCATTGTGTTGGTAAAGGTCGACAAAATCATAGCTTCAGATGATTCAACTTTCCATGCACCATTATAATATGTGTACCTCAGATGCTCTCAAATGCTTGTAAATATCACAAGCAATGGTTGCACATAATTGAGGATCATCCAGATTCTCATCAACATCAACTATCTTATCACTTGATTCTATAGCTGCAAGTATGTCTCGTTTGCATGCATTCTCTGTGAGCATCCAAAACACAAATTATCTTACATACAAATCTACAGCAATTCTCCCAAAAAATAATGTAGGAATTGACAGGTTCATAAACAAGAGTGTTAAAAGTCATTGGAACCGAACAAGGCAAATATAGAAGGAAAATAAAGACGCATTATTGGTGAACAGATCAAATTACAAAACCTGCTATATCGACGTGCTCTGAAATGCAAAGCATGTTCAAGGCCCTGCGCTCGATTGAATCAACAGCTGCTATTTCATTGTTATCCATGTATTCAATATCTGGACTGTTTAAAGAATCACAAGTTGACATAGATTCGTCCATGGAAACTGAGAATCCATCAGATTGATCTGCGCAAACATTTATTGTTTGTGAAACGGACACCACATTCGTCTTGGAGAGCAACACATCACCTTTTGGAAAGGAAATAGCTTTTGCCGAAGCATCATCATTCCGTTTTACTAAGGATGATGGAGGCAGAGCAGCCCCAGAGAAGTTCACATTTGTGGAAGACAAAGAGCCCTTCTTGATGCTTACAAGTTTTGCAGTACATGGTACCTGAAAAATTAAAATAGTAATGCAAATTCATCCTGTTTATCAATCTGTAGCCTAGCAAACTTTCTTTCCTCATAGCAGATTGTCAAGTTCATAACTGATAACATGAAATTTCTCAAATAATGATAAAATATCACTCATGCTTCAAGGATTACATTTATCAACGCTTCTCATCTTTTAGTTACTACCAGTACACAAAACAAAAATATATGTATTCAATTACTTACTGTGCATGAACATTGCTATACAGTACAAAGAAACCTAGAACCTCAAGCTCCGGTTTTGCTCTCGCCAACAAAATTTTGAATTCAAAACGTAAAGACATCAGAACATCCAAATTTTTAAGGCCGTTCTCAGACATGTGCTTCAAAGATAAAATGTTTACACAAAATCTGACTTAATTTCTTTATATTGAAAAAAAGGTTGAGCAAATCGAAAGTTACATTTCAAATTAGAGACAATTTAGGTGAGTTATATAATCAAAATTTCGTCCAATATATGTCCAACTGATAGCTCTCAAAGTAAGGAACAGAAAACAAATGATTAAAAATATTCAGAGAATCAGAAATATCAGGCAAGAAATGATTTTCCCAGAACAAGAAAGTGATCAAAACCTGATTGAAATCAGACATAACTACAATTTATTAAGAAAATTTCTTCTTCTTCAAGAAAACACCATCATTAGGCTTTCCCTCCAAGGCGAAACCCCTCAAAACTTTGAACAACTAATTGAAATCAAAAGGCGAAATTCCAGAACCCAAAAGAAGCTTACCATGCACGTATACAGATTCATTACTTAAATGATCCCTTACACGTGATTTAATACTTTTCTTTAAAAAAAACAGCAAAGCAAAATACCAATAACTCATACATTCTAGCTACAAAATCCAAGATTGAAAATTCAAAATCTCCCATTGGACGATGATTTTGAAATGATAATAACAATCACACTTGTACATGCATAACAACTATTTACAACGAAAACCCTGATCATATAAACACTAACACAGAAAAATGTAACGAACAGCAACACGTACAATTTTGGATGATTCCGGTGGGTAACCCCGACTAGGGTTGACGGACCCAGACCCATGCCTCTGGTTCGTAATATTCGCGAGAGCCGGGCGCTTTTTTCCCGCCGCCCCCGTCGCAACCTTCCCAAGATTTTCCGCCGCTGATGATGAAGCGTGACGCTTCGCCAGAGAAGACGTCGTCGCCGACGTCAGCGACCTCCTTCCTCCGGCAGCACTCGCCATGATTATCAATAATACCCTACTATAACAACAACGGCAAAAGAACGAAAATTCAACTGAAACAGTAACGAATTCGAATTATTACGGTAAATGATTGAATTCGAATTATAGTATAAATCAGGTTTTGGAATACACAAATATATTGGGGTTTAATTATGGTTTTGAGGCGGGGAAGAAGGGGTGATTTGAATTGCGGATCAATCTGGACCGTTGATTTGGGGGCTCAATTTTCGTTAGGAGCGGACAGAGTGGGACCCACAGGAGCTCTGTATTTGGATCACTTCGGAGTGAACGTTTCCTGTAAGTGAGTGAACGACTAGATTTGATTGGCTGGTGTGGTTGACGGGCTGGGGACCTGAATTTGAATTCGAATTTTGAAATGGATCTGTCGACCCTTTTTAATTCGTAGGAGTAAGTATCAATGCTGCAATGCATGGATCTGGACACACATAAAAATAGTGGTTTTTTAATTATATAATCTAAATATTAATAATATTTATAAAAATAACCCGAATTTTTTTTTATGTAACTAACCGATGTCGCCAAGTAAAATAGCGACAACAAATAAAAAGTTGTTGTCGCCATCTCAGAAAACACTGAGATGACGACAACAAAAAAATTTATTTTTTTCATTGATTTTTTTTATTGTTGTCGACGTCTCAGATGTCGCCAAATAAGATAGCGACAACAACAAAAATTATTATTTTTATTATTGTGGACATCTCAGATGGCGACACCATTTACAACCCCAAACCCTAACCCCTTTATACACAACACACCGCCTCAGATAATTACATTTGAAGCGCGAGACGACGAAAGTTGCAGAGCAAAAATCGAGATTTTCATTTTTTCCCAATTTCCAAATTATTTAAGTTAGATTGGTTATTTTTGTTATTATCTGATGTTAGATACATTATATTTGATGTTAGATTAATCATGATGTTGATATATATATATATTGTGAACAGATTTTTGATGGTGTGTTTTTCGACGATGTGGACGGTCAAATGCTGGTTCCGGAGGGCGGTGGCCGCGAGGCGACGTCGGAGTGCAGTGGCCGACCGTGGAGAGCCGACCGACGGTGATTGGTTGTAATATTGAGATTAATGTTGATAATTTTTTGTATTATATTTCAGGATGGATCAAATGAGACAATCAGGCCCGGTTGACACACGTATTTTGTCATTGCAGTCTTCACATCGATCAGAGGATGTATGAGTAGGTGTCTAGATGATATGGATAGCACACTTCGTGCGAGAAACCCAGATAACTATTTTCGTAAATGTGTCCACTAGATACGCGTTGTTAATTTGTTGCACTTGATTGGATTTTATGGTATATATAGGTGTGGTAAGATTGAGCTTGACATGCACCTGATCACGGCTTTAGTTGAGAGTGGCGCCGTGAAACACACACAATTCATCTTAGATCGGAGAGCCGTCAATCACACTACAAGACATTGCAATAATATGGTCATTGCTAGTAGATTGCATCGTAGTGCCGGGGATAGATTATGATAGGAATCTACCCGAATGTCAAGAATATTGCCATACGTATTTAGGATTCAAACAAGATGTCAAAGACTTTAAAGATGCGAGGTTGAAATTAGTTGCTTTGAAAAATCATTTGTTGCTCAATCCCTTGAATATACATAGTACACCAGATGATGTTGCTAAGTTTACATGGGCTTGTACGTTATTGATGCTAGGGGGGTTATATGACCTGACTCATCAGGCATTTTTGTTAGGTTATTGTATTTACAGAAGTTGGAGGATATCGATTATACCCGTACGTATAGTTGGGGTAGCGTTGTGTTGGCATACTTGTATCGTGAGTTGTGTATTTCATCAGAGAGAGGGGAAAAAGATATAGATGGTGCATTGCAACTCGTACAGGTAAACAATGTGTTTGTTTGTTGTAATAATTAAAATATGTTTCTTGCCAGTCTAACTTGTATTATTGATATCACTACAATAAATTAGAATTGGGCATGGTCACGAATCCCAAGTCTGACTCCTCAATTGGGTAGCCAAAGATCTGATATTGGGCAAATAATAATCGACCCAGAGAATATGTTACATTCTACTCCATATGGTGTATGTTGTAAGATAATACGAATATGCATTGTTTTATAATTGATTTTATGTGTTAATGCATTTAATCATTTATTTGAATATGATTCACAATATTTATTGATTTCAAAGTTGTGATTATACATGTGGTCATGTCATTTAAAATTTACAGAAACGGGGAGTCATTCCATATGCACATCAGTGACATCCTCGAAGAGCAGCCAATAACTCAAGTAAACATGCTATTAAATTAGTTTGTACAAAAAACATCATTTTTATATTTTTAAAGCAATGTTGTTTTGCAGTTTAATTGACAGTCGTACACTGATGAGTACATTGAAGGAAGTACCCAGTTGGGACATATAAGAGTCCGTTGATTTTATTTGACATAGTTGAAATGCAACTGTCTGATAGAGTACTTCGACAATTTGGTATGCTACAAGACATCCCAGAAGATCCACAATCGGGGGATGATATATTGCATAATGTTGGTCGAAGGGGGAAGTCAACAAAGACTGGATCACTCAACATATCGCATACATACTTCGCTAGGTGAGGGCAAATGATCTATGTGTGGACAGACCGCGATTTACTGATAGTGGTTACTACGTTGTTGTCGGATACAGTAAGTGGTATGAACATGTCACATGTAGATACATTGGACGTCAAGAATATTTTGTACAGACAGGATATCAAGATGGTGATGGCCCGGCATGGCAGCACGTGGTACGTTAATTTAGTGAAGTTTTGTTTTTATAATTGTGTTTAGATGTATAAATGTATATGGACTTCTAGACTTTGCAGATTGACCAGATGGAGCAGTTAACTACAAGTTACGACCGACATCTGGCTGATGAAGAACCTATTACGACAGGGTCGATGAGGCAACACATGCATATGTTCAATAATATGATACGAGTGCTCGATTGAAGACAATTAACCGCCTCTGTAATCACTAGGGAGCAAGCACGATGTGGCGGCAATACTCACGTTGTCAACCTCAAAGCAGGGGAATGCTACTGCGGAAAATGGATACAATTCGACATACCATGTTCACATGTGATACAAGTGCGTCGATAACTCTGTTAATGCACTCGGACATAAGAATACCACAACGCCATCAACCATCATGAGCAATAGTCCATTTTGACTTGTCAATCCGATTCAAATAATCAAATGCTCTCGGTTCAATACTTTTTATTCCTTCCATTGTAGAATCAAACTTTCTGAGCTGATTTTCTGATCCAATCTTCCAGCATAATCCTTCAAATGAACACTTTTGAAGCGACTATTAAATTTTGAGCACACATGTCTCAAACAAAATCGATGCACTACATGCAAGAAATTGAAGTATACATTCTGCGGCTGCAATAAGGCCCGGCTGCCTATCAAATATCAAGTACAGACCAGCAGATCCTTTAACGATGTGCTTGTTAATCAATTCCAAAAACCATTTCCACGACAAAAAAACTTTCCTCGTCAACGATTGCAAAGGCCAAAGGTAAGACTTGATTGTTAGCATCCATGACCACGGCAATCAATATTTTATGTTGATATTTTGTATACAGATGTGTTCCATCTACACTTATAACTTGTCGGCAGTGTCGGAATCCATCTAACATACTTTATCTCATAGGATGGATCACGTCGAATGATTCCCACTAACAAACTAGCAATCATATTTTTGTCCAGATTTGCATGATTGATTGATAAATCACTCAAAAGACAAATGTGAGAACTCACACTCAATGAGGCGCGGAGAAATCATCTGCAAGGCATATCTGGTGTACTATGTGCGCACACCACTTTCCATAATATTTTTGTACTTTCGACAATAAGGTACTCACGCTTTGCAATCCGTACAGAGTAATTCTTCACAGCTGCCTGAAGATGACCTTTATATTTAAATACCATATTCAGATGGATATTTCCTTTCGAATAAGTAAGTCCCCCACTTACTAGTTGGGAGGTCGATCGAATCTCCAAATGCATTTGGATGTGTCGTGGAAAAAAAATGGAATTGTTGGATAAATGTTCTGTTCATTTGTCGTGGTTGTGTCTGCTACACTAACTGACACTTCTTCAAGATCAACATCATCGTCATCAGACTCATCCTCAGATGAAATCCCCTTCGGTTCAGACGGAATATCATCTCCAAAATCCACAAAACTATCTGCTAGTGGCTCGGGAACAATATTGTCAGTAACTATAGGAGCATCATCTTGAATCCTAGAGGTAGTTGGTCTTCCTGTAACTACTACAAATGGACCACTACCACTTGTAGGCATTTCTGTAATAAAATCATAAGCCTTTCGTTCTGTTTGTATATACATCTCCAAACAATTATGATTTTGTTCAAAATCCAATAGCCATGCTTTGTAATCACTGTCAATGTGAAAAATTGTTTGTTTCATCCCTGAAAAATCACTGAATATATATTTACAATATATTTTCAGAATGAACTGTTACGATTAATGCCAGTAAAATCATATACGTCATTCACTAACTATAAATAATTAGTAGTGCGAGATATTGTCATGCATTTTGACGGACCACAATCATATCTAACAGATTCTGAATCTTGTAATATATTGCATCCCCAATACAACAAAATTTTAATTGACATACCTTAAAAAATAAAGACAAAATTTATAAATTAGTACATGATAGATAATGTTGTTAGATTTGATTATTTATATAACAACGGACATGCAATATGCCAACCGGATGGAACGACTGTAGAATTTTGGTTTACGAATTCTACGAGCAACAACAAAGATTTTGGTTTAATAATTCTACGAGTAACATGATGCTGGGTCAAATAGAGTGAATAATTTGATTGTTGTCGTCATCTAAGATGTCGACATCAAATAAAAAAATATTTTTTTATCGATGTCGCAAGTTTTTTTTTATGTCGTTATGTGCCGACATCATTTAAATTTTTTTTAATGTTGTCGCCATGTGAGATGTCGACAACAAATATTTTTTAATGATTTAACCATCTCACATGGCGACATAAAAAAAATAATTTTTTAAAGGAGTCGCCATTTAGATAGCGACTTCAATTGAAGTCGCCATCTGACATTGCGACTTACGTTATACTTATAATAAAAAAATTGAGTTGATTTTTTAAATAATGTTAAAATTGAGGTTCATTAATTAAAAAACCCCATAAAATTAGGGTGTACATGGCTGAGTTTGACTGTTTGATTGTGTGTATATTAAAATAATCATATATATATTGCTGAATTGTTCTGCGACTCTGTACAATAATTATAAAAAATCGCACGGTTTTTTCAATAATTCAATCGTCAAGATTTATGATCAGACGACCATGCGTTTTTTTCAAAAAATAAAAATAAACAACTTTATTATAACCTGCAGCATCAAGATTTTATGATCAGACGACCATGCGTCAAACACCGGTTTAAATAAAATAACAATAACCATACAGCTAAAATAAAAAATTCTTTGTTGTTTGTCCTCTGACGCTATCCTCTTTGAATAGGCGAAAGAGCCTTAGCGGTAACAATAACAAATCTAATGTGTCAACATCTCTTTTAGCCCAGAAAATCTTCGACACTTCTATTTAAGCTATTTGCGGGAAAAGTTCAGGTCGGTATCCAATGGTAAAACTTTATTCATTTTAGTGTAGGAAAAAAACTTGCAAAGATTTAAATCAACTTTAGGTTAAAATGACAAAAGTGACATTAATAAGAAAAATGCGACAATCTCAAAAAATTTCAATCTCTTACTTTCAGCACTTCGTTCGATCTCTTTCTTTCACCACTGCGATTCAAATCTCCTCGTAAATCTCTCTCGCCAGTTACAATTTCTTAAAGTTGGTTTTTCTCTTCATATCTTCGATTTTCCGTTTCATCACTTCGTTTCAGATTTTTTTTTTTCAATTCTGGTATGTGTTTGTGTATGTGTGTAAGAATATATATTGTTTGTTGCATTTTGAGGCTTTTAGTTATTATGCATTGGTGTATGTGCTTCTTTGCTCATTTGTAGAATTTACAGTCTGAAACTTGCAACGAAGAAGATGACCCAGAGAAAAAATAATTGTTGCACGAAAATTATAAAAATAATTGGTGCACGAAAATTATAAAAAATAACTGGTGCACGAAAATTATAAAATAACTGGTGCACGAAAATTATTAACAGTAATTGGTGCACGAAAGATTGAAATCAGTAACTGATGCACGGAAAATGAAAATTAGTAACTGATGCACGAAAATTAAAATCACCTATTGATGCACGAAAATTGAAAATCAGTAATAAATGTACGAAAATTAAAATCAGTCACTGATGCACGAAACATAGAAAAAAAAAGTGATGCAAGAACCATAATCGCAAGTGGGTGATGTACGAACCATACAATTAAGTAATTGATGCACGAACCACTTAATTTCATGCACCAGCTATTATATTTCGTGCACCAGGTTTTTTTTGCAAATTTTGTGAATCAGTTAATTAACACATATGTGCACCAGTGTTGTATTTTCGTGCATCAGTGTTATATTTTCATGCACCAATGTTATATTTTCGTGCACCAGTTACTTTTTATAATTTTCGTGCATCAGTTATTCTTATGATTTTCGTGCACCAAGGTATATTTTCGTGCACCAGTTACTTTTTTTATAATTTTCGTGCACTAGTTATTTTTTATCATTTTCGTGCACCAGTTATTTTTTATGATTTTCGTGCACCAAGGTTATATTTTCATGCACCAGTTATTTTTTATAATTTTAGTATACTAATTACTTTTTATAATTTTCGTACACCAAGATTATATTTACGAGTATCAATTACTTTTTTATAATTTTCATGTATCGATGGGCTATGTATGTTAAATTTCTTAATAATAGATATCTAATAATTATTTTTGAAGGAGACACTTGCCCCATGTACATTTTCCTCTGCCTGTGTATGCTACAGTTCACCAAATAAATTCCGGCCAGGCTTATGCGGCGTTCCAAGAATCAGTTGCTACCACGCGTGTCGTTCATCACAGGCTTACGTGTTTCCACCCCTCCACTTATGCCCACATGTGATGGCCGCGTGTCCCATTTCTGTCGACTCTCCGGCTCACATTTCGATAGATATGTATATATATATGTAAGTGCATCACTCGTGTTTGAACGTATCAGTGAACCAATTCAAGCGATAGTAACATATACAAAAAATTAACACAGAAAGAATGGCATCCAAACAGGACACTAGAGCTGAGTTAGACGCTAAAGCAAGACAAGGTGAGACTGTAATCCCCGGCGGAACCGGCGGGAGAAGTCTCGAGGCGCAGGAGCACCTCGCTGAAGGTACGAATTTAATTGTTATATTTGATAAAAAGAATAGTTTATTAATAACAGTTCTCTTAATATTTCTATTCATGGGTTCTTCGTAAAAATGGTTTATTTATTTTTTTATGAAAAATTGTTGAAGGGAGGAGTAGAGGAGGACAGACGAGGAAGGAACAGATGGGAACAGAGGGATACCAGGAGATGGGACGCAAGGGGGGGCTGAGTACCGGTGATAAATCCGGCACGGAGCGAGCTGAGGAAGAAGGAATCACTATCGATGAATCAAAGTATAGGACCAAGTCCTAACACCTATGTTATTTGTATCTATGTGTGATCTAGGTTTAGCGTCTGTGGTTAGTGAATAATGGTGTCTAATGTAGGAGAAATAAATCTAGCACTCTTTTGTGGTTGGTGCATGTTCCGTTTCAGTTGTGTAAATAAATGAAAAAAAGTGCTACTATGTTGTGAACGTTTACCATCTTTTACTAGTAATTTGGGGCTGTGTGCAGCCGACAGTTTTGTTTCGTCGGTTGTTTTGGATACATTTGTGTGGGGTTATTTTCGACAGTTGGATAACCTCAAAAGTAAATAATGGGGTCGTAAAACACTCGGCTAAAACGAGAGGTTAAAATTGCAAAATTTTAAAGAAAGAGTGATTTATGTTGCTCAAAAAATATCAAGAATTCAAACTGCTACACGTGATGCAATTTGTCAAAGAGTTGAAAAGCATTCTGGGTGATGAAATTTGACAGTAATAAAATTTGATATGTAAGCTTAATAATTATATGACCATCCATTCTCTGGTAATTTGCTTAGTATATAAAATATCCATTTATTAGTAACGAATGGTAGTGGAGCGAGTCGCCATTTTTTAGCAAAAGTTCAATCCGAAAGATGTTAAGAATTATCATACGACAAACTAATGGATGGTCATTCTCTGGTAATTTGATGTAAAGGTTGCACAGCATCTTTTGTCATTCTTTTGGAGCATAATACTTTTGGGTTTAAATATATTGCTATACAGAATAACGACGCTTAGATATGGCTGGAATTTCTGGTCATATACCCGCCGCTCATAGTAGCGGACGGTTCCAATTTTGGTAGTGTGTGAAGCGGCGGTGCCAATTTTGGTAGCAGACCCTACTATCTGTAGAAGCGGACGCTGCTTTATAATTAAAAAACTTTCATCAGCATTTTTCTTCTGCTTTATATAAAAGGTGGCCAAACTTTAGAGATTCATAAAACACGAAAATGTTCTCAAATTTCTAGTCTTAGCCTTGTTTATAGTGTATTTTAAAAAATTAATATAAAAATATTCTAAACTAATGCAGAATATGATGGATTATAATAATAATGATATAATCCCCCACTGTGTCGGACCGTACCTTTTTTGGCAGGGTCCATCCCTCAACAGTGGACAGTGCAAAAGGCGGAGGCATCTTGGCTAGGACACCATCCCATGGGAAGAATATTCTCATTGTGTGGTTGGATCTACTCATGGGGTAGTACCCCCTTCCTGGCTAGGACACCATCCCATGGGAAGAATATTTTCATTGTGTGGTTGGGTCTACCCCATGGGGTAGTGTCCCACGGGGTAGCCAAGACAAAATCGCAAAATGCATGTCTGTTTCACTGCTATTGCCAAAATTGGCTGCGTCCATTCCTGTAGAGGGCGAACATAGCACACAGCAGCACCCGCAAATTGCAGAAGCGGACGTTACATTAAAAATATAATATAATAAAATTTATCCGCATTTTTCTTGTGGCTTGTATATAAGGTGGATGAGAATTTTGGGAGATTATAGAGGCTAATTTAATAAAAAATGCCATTTTTAAAAAAAATTTAAAAATTAAGTTAATTTTTTTTACCAAACTATGTTAAACGCATTATAAGAATGCGTTTTTAAAAACACACCCCGAGAATGTGTTTTTTAAAACGCAATCTAGGAATGCCTTTTTACTTATTTTTTTAAAAAAATATATGTAAGCTTTAAAATTTAGTTTCAATGTTAATTTTTTTATAAATAAAGGTTGACATATGCTTAGTGGGATGCGGATGACATGGAACATCATGGGTTGACTTATGAATAATTTCACGGGATGACATGGAACGTCACGGGTTGAAGTATGATTATTGAAATGTCACGGGATGATATGAAACGTCACAGATTGACATATGATTATTTGAATGTCAAGGGATGACACTGAAAATCACGGGTTGACATTTGATTATTGAAAAGTCACATGATGACATGGAACGTCACGAGTTGACGTATGATTATTGGAATGTCATGGGTTGACATGGAACGTCAAAGATTAACGTGGAATTACGGGAATGTCACGGGTTGACATGGAAGTATCATATTGTCATTCATATTTATATTTTGTCAATAAAATGATTTAGTAATGGAACAATATCATACTGTTGTTGCGGATTTTAAATTAGTGAATCGTGAAATTGTGAAAACATGAACAACGAGAGAAAGCCTATATTGATTCAATTGATTCAGGGAGTACTCTTTATAGATTTCCAACAACTTTGTTTTGTTGTATTGCGACTTTATATATTAATATGGTTATGTTATTGTGTATGAGAATGCTCACCCTATGTGGATTGTTTCTGTTGAAACATGTAAAACATGAAATATTTTGCCCTAGGAGAGTATGCTCGAGTCTCATTAGATATCATTGAGTATGGAAGCTTTGCACCAGTATGGGTAGATGAGGGAGTGAAATTTATTCAAATTGAATTATATTCATTTATAATTGCTTGTACGTGAGCATCTCAATGCCTGTATATGATCTATATAGAGGTGTTGGTATACATCTTTGCATTTAGTTTATATATGTGCATTTTATTTTGAGGAAAATTTGTCTTATGATTGTGTGTTTGGGGAGATAATTATGTTGTTAGTTAATGATTAAGAAAGATGTGGTTCATGATTTGAGAATTAGCTAGATACATTTAATTTGGAGAATAACTGGGTGATGTGACATTATGTTTATTGACCTGAGGAGTTGAAGATGATATATATATTTTCCTCGGTTTTGTCCAATTTATAAGGAGACTCTATCGAAATTTTATAAAAGTCACATTGTAAATGTGAATTATGAAATGGAAATGATGCATTGTTAGGGTTTGAACAAACAATTAGTATTTTAGTAAACAAATGAGTTGCCCTAACTATTTTGAATTTCATGGTATTTTGGTAAATAAAAATACCTTTCTGGAAACAAGTTCATAAAATTGGACTTATTTGAATAAAATTTTCTGAAAAATAGATTGTTAAGAAATGTTGTTTTTAGCCTGGATTTAATTGAACAAAAGTTCTTTAAGTGATACATTTCTATAATTCCCTCTATTTTAATTTTAATATTGGTAAGTAAGTCAAACCATATGCATACAAGTGTTTATACAGTGTGAAAAAGCAATTGCTTTTTTAATCACTACACATCATATTTTTATATTTATTGATACATGGATTAAAGCTCACATCTACTTCATACAAGAATTTCTTATTTATCACCAAGTGATATGTCTTCTCACGTCTGCATTACTTTAGTAGGATGTGTAATTTTACCTATAATGCCCCTTTATACTTTTACCTATAATGTCCATTTATCTCTCCTCTTGGGAGATCTAAAATTATTTCTGGCATTGTTGTCGAACGCTTGGAAGTTCTTTGTATTAGTGAGGTGCATGACGTCAATTCTGTGTATATGGGCGAATCTAAAAGTTTGATTGGGGTCAAAAGTTAATTACATAAAATTAAACCAAAAATTCATGAAAAAAATCCAAGCTTTAAAGATTGTAGGTAAAAAACATTAGGTAAATAATTACAATACGATTATTTTAAAAAAGTGACTTGCGTGATTTTCAGATTTTTGGTACTTTATTGATATTTTATAGTTTTTCATTGGTGAATTGTAAATTATTATACTGCTAAGTTTTATTCCGAATTGAAATGAAGCTTATTTTTATATTGAGAAATAATTTATTTTATAGATAATAAAAATTTGTTACAGATATTTATCTATCTTTATAAATATTTATAAATATGAAAGTAATAAAATGAAAGGAATAATAAGAAGAGAAAGGTGTCATAAAACATAAGGCCATTTTATTAAACTTTGATTGCAAGATTGAAAGTCTAATGTTATAAGACCATTTTATTAATTTTTTGGTAACAATATATATAATAATAATTATTATAAGTAATAAGTAAATAAAGAAAGAGAATAATTTGAACTCCGGCTGAAGGAAAAAATCTAACGTTCTCACACCACCAGGCCAATGGGCTATATGTGATATCCTCGAAATGATTATATGTATTTGGGTATTAATTATGTTTATGTGGTAATTATGGTGTTAATTAATTTAGTGTGAGAATTAATTAATATGGGAAATGCTTAGTCACATGTGGACGTGACCTGGTAATGCATTTCAGGGTGCATGTGATGCATGTTGGGAATTTGGGTGTTGCATGGTTTAATTGTGGTGGGTAAAGATTATTTTGGTGAAACATGTTTTAATTGAGGTTACGGTGAATTTTTGTAAAATGCTTTTAAAATATCATGTTGTGATATTTTTATACATCATGCTAATTATTGAGGTACATGTTTTAATTGACTCCCCACGTATACCCCACTACCCCACACCCCCATCACTCTTTACTAACCAATTTCACTCTCCCAACTCTATCCCAAACCCCATTCACGTTTTTGGCAAGAATGAGGAAGAGAAATCTTTACAAAAACTTTGTTTGTGAGATTCTTGGTAGGATTTGAAGTTCATAAGAGGTATGGATCTCTGCTTGATGTTTTTATGAGGTTTTATTTTGAAATGGGTTTGATTTTTGGATTTAAAAATGGTATGATTTTGGGTTTGTGTTGAGTTTGGTTGGGTGTTGGATTTTTGGTGGTATTAAGGTGTTTATTGAAGGTTTATAGTGTTTTGATGTTGTGGGTTTGTGGTTAGTTGTGTTGGTATGGATTGGGGAAGAAAAATGGTGTAAAAATGGTGATTTTTCGGGTTACAGGTAGCGGCGATCGATCGCCCGTTTTTGGCTATCGATCGCGCGCAGACAATGCGCGGCAGAAGCACTTGGCGATCGATCGCCATGTTTGGGCGATCGATCGGCGAGCCTAGGGATCGATCGCGCCAAATGTGGCGATCGATCGCCGAGGGCATGAAATTGTTGGCTCGGGCAGTGTGATCTCGCGATCGATCGGGGCTTTGTGGCGATCGATCGCGAGTCACCAAAAAGTGATGATTTGGTTTTTTTGTGGGATTTTTGGTATTGTGCTATTATTGGCTTCTAATATTGGTTTGCGTGATTATGTAGAACCATCCCAGGTGGCAACACAGTCAAGGAAGTAAAGTCCTACCACATCCTACTTTTGGAAAGGTACGTAGAGAGACGTACGGGCACCCAATGTATCTTATATACTTATTGGAACATGCATTGTGGATGCAAGTATATATTGAATTGTGCATTGTGGATGCAAATACATGTTGAACTATGCATTATGATTGCATATGTATATGTTGAACACTTGGTACACATCCCATGAGTCATGGTTATATTAGAGTGATGATTTTAATGCTTTGCCGCTGTCACTTGAAGCGATGATAGAATACTTGCCGCTGTCATATTGTAGCGATGAAAGAATATTTGCCGCCAAATGTTGAAGCAGGGGTATTGTCGCATGTCGCATTTGAGCGAGGTTATTCAATGCCGCTAATATGTTGAAGCGAGTGGTATTAGTGCCGCTGTCATGACAAGTGAGGTGCATTAAAATACACTGTTATAACAGACTAGAGATTTGTGATTGGTGATAATGAAATGGTGATATGTCATGACATTTGTGGAACATTAAATAATCTATTGATTACACTCATGAGTTATGGTACAGGGACAACCAAAAGGGAGCGTTTAACATGCATTGGAAACAGGAAGTGTTTTATAATTACGGTTTATGCATTTACGCCTTATAATCATATTATGTTGAATATTGATTATTATATGCTCATGATTTGGGGATTGTCCTTGTAGGTACATTTTGGCATAAAGGGGCTAAGAACGAGTTGAAACAGTGAGCTAGTGAGGAAGCACTTTTGACGTAGAAGCTGAGATTCTTTTGTATAGTTTCTATTCTAGGAGTAGTGTAAATCTATAGGGTTAACATTCTTTTGATTGGGAATGTAATTAACCATTTTAAAAGTGATTATTTTGACATGTATTCCTTAAAGCTCAAGGCTTAACACGAACTTTTATACTCTGATTATATATGTTAGCTCTACTTATATTTTTAACCCGCACTTAAGAAACTAGGATCCTTACACTACGTACCTAAAATTGCTTAGTAATACATATATGGGGACAGTTGCCCCACGTAAAATTGCTTAGTAATATATGTGGGGACAGTTGCCCCATATACATTCGCCTCTGCCTGTGCATGCTACAGTTCACCAAATAAATTTCCGACCTGGCTTATGCGACGTTCCAAGAATGCTACCACGCGTGTTGTTCATCACAGGCTTACGTGTTTCCAGCCCTCCACTTATGCCCACATGTGATGGCCGTGTGTCCCATTTCTGTCGACTCTCCGGCTCACATTTCGATATATATATATATATATATATATATATAAGTTCATCTCTCGGGTTTGAACGTATCGATGAACCAATTCAAGCGATAGTAACATCTACGAAAAATAACACAGAAAGAATGGCATCCAAACAGGACACTAGAGCTGAGTTAGACGCTAAAGCAAGACAAGGTGAGACTGTAATCCCCGGCGGAACCAGCGGAAAAAGTCTCGAGGCGCAGGAGCACCTCGCTGAAGGTACGAATTTAATTGTTATATTTGATCAAAAGAATAGTTTATTAATAGCAGTTCTTTTAATATTTCTATTAATGGGTTCTTCGTAAAAATGGTTTATTTATTTTTTTATTAAAAATTGTTGAAGGGAGGAGTAGAGGAGGACAGACGAGGAAGGAACAGATGGGAACAGAGGGATACCAGGAGATGGGACGCAGGGGGGGGCTGAGTACCGGTGACAAATCCGGCGCGGAGCGAGCTGTGGAAGAAGGAATCGCTATCGATGAATCAAAGTACAAGACCAAGTCCTAAAACCTATGTTATTTGTATCTATGTGTGATCTAGGTTTAGCGTCTGTGGTTAGTGAATAATGGTGTCTAATGTAGGAGAAATAAATCTAGCACTCTTTTGTGGTTGGTGCATGTTCCGTTTCAGTTGTGTAAATAAATGAAAAAAAGTGCTACTATGTTGTGAACGTTTACCATCTTTTACTAGTAATTTGTGGCTGTGTGCAGCCACAGTTTTTGTTTCGTCGGTTGTTTTGGATAAACTTGTGTGGGGTTATTTACAACAGGTAGATAACCTCAGAAGTAAATAATGGGGTCGTAAAACACTCGGCCAAAACGAGAGGTTAAAATTGCAAAATTTTAAAGAAAGAGTGATTGATGTTACTCAAAAAATATCAAGAATTCAAACTGCTACACGTGATGCAATTTGTCAAAGAGTTGAAAAGCTTTCTGGGTGATGAAATTTGACAGTAATAAAATTTGATATGTAAGCTTTAATAATTATATGACCATCCATTCTCTGGTAATTTGCTTAGTATATAGAATATCCATTTATAAGTAACGAATGGTAGTGGAGCGAGTCACCACAATTTTTGAGCAAAAGCGCATCCGAAGGATGTTAAGAATTATCATACAACAAACTAATAAAAAAGACGCTGATGTAAAGGTTGCACAGCATCTTTTGTCATTCTTTTGGAGCAGAACACTTTTGGGTTTAAATTTGTTGCTGTCCAGAATAACGACGCTCTGGAATTTCTGGTCATATACCCGCCACTCATATTAGCGGACGGTGTCAATTTTGGTAGTGTGTGATGCGGATGGTGCATCGGACGCTGCTTTATAATTAAAATACTTTCATCCACATTTTTCTTCTGCTTTATATGAAAGGTGGCCAAGAGTTTAGAGATTCATAATACACGAAAATATTCTCAAATTTCTAGTCTTGCCTTTGTTTAAAGTGTATTTTAAAAAATTAATATAAAAATATTCTAAACTAATGCAGAATATGATGATGGACAGTGCAAAAATGCATCTGTTTCACTGCTATTGCCAAATTGGCAGCGTCCATTCCTGTAGAGGGCGAACATAGCACACAGCAGCATCCGCAATTTGCAGAAGCGGACGCTACATTAAAAAATAAAATAAAATTTGTCCGCATTTTTCTTGTGGCTTGTATACCCTTTTTACATTAAAAAATAAAATAAAATTTGTCCGCATTTTTCTTGTGGCTTGTATAATACCCTTTTGAGAGATTATAAAAGCACGAAAATTATCTCAAAACTAAAAATGACTTAATAGAGAGTAGCTAGGGTCCTCTCTCTCTCTCTCAGAAAATCGAGTTTCAAAAGATCCAACTATTTTATTTTTATAGTCTATGCATATATCAAATGCAAGTTACTGCTGAAAATGTTGATAATACATTAAAAGATATGGAGGTTATTTATGGAGGATATCACATTAACGTGTTTTAAGTTATTTAAATTATACGAGTTTCTATGGTATATGGTATTTTGCAATGTGGTTTTCGTGTTTTTGATAATTTCATCACCGTATTTGTTGAGCGTTGTAGACATGAGGCACATACATTTTATTTCTGAGTCGGTGAGGCTATTATTACCTTACTTTATATTTTTATTATTTGGGGGTTGAAAATTGATTGTGAGCCGATAACAGGAGTTGATTATTTGCACACGGTCAAACAATGACAACAAATATGTTTCCAGTTTTTGGGATTTTAGCCTCTAATTTTGGTGTTGCTCGACATCCTGATATGTAGAAGTACTAAGGTTGGTCATTGAAATTTATTTCGTTCAATCCTTCATTTACATGTGGAATATATCATGGCCAGTTTGCTCTATTTCTACGTACAAATGTAACATTTACATATTGTGACAATCTATTATGAAATGTAAAACATCAATATCCCTCATTCTAATAAGATTTCTACATGAATAAATATTTTATTGACCATTTGATTCAAAACTTCACTGGATCGATATTGAACCAACTCTAGCAAAATAATAGATTGTGATGCTCGAAGCAGTCACACAGTTGGGATGCTATATTCGATCGATCTATTCTCGATAATAACATTGCCACCAAAATATAAGAAGACGGAGATCGATGACCCGATTTTATCTATTTTCAAGAATAAATATGTAGGGCAAATATTTGTAAGAAATTTACGAGATAAAATTGATGAGAGAAAAAAAGATTGTTCTGATTATGAAACTGCATCCATTTTATAAGCAACAAAAAACATCATCTTAGATTTTAAAAACAACGGACGAAATTTTTTTTTCATCTGCAAGAGACGACACTGCCTATTTTGGCAGCGGACGGTGCATAATGTAGCCACCACTGTTGTGAGTTGCTGACCCCTGCTGAAAATCTAATGTCATCACCACTAGGATATAAGGGCAAATTTAATAAAATAAGATCAAAAAGAAAAATAATTTTAAAACTAATGTTGGTATAGGGAATTTACGGAAGTAATGTGAATCGCGTATGTGGACCGCGATTCTTTAAAAAACTATAAACAAAATCGTGGATTAAGAGCACGATTTTTAAAAAAATGTTTAAAACAGAAACGCGGTCCTGCTCCGCGTTTCTTGGTCTTCGAAATCCAAAAGCAGAAACGCGGAGCAGGACTGCGTTTCTTGGTCTTCGAAATAAAAAAGCATAAATGTGGTCCTGCTCCGCGTTTCTTGGTCTGCAAAATAAAAAATCAGAAACGCGGTCCTGCTCCGCGTTTCTTGGCTCTGCGAAATATTCAGCAACCCGTGACTCTCAGCTTTACAGCTGAGAGTTCACGGGATCCATTTGATAAAAAAAATATTTTAAATTTTTTTCTCTCTTTAAAAGGGCCAACCAAACGAAGAAAATGAAATACGCATCAGAGCTTAGAAATACTCTTGGTCAGAAGGTAAGTAGCTTAACAAATTTTTTGGAGTAAATTTTTCAGTTATTTGTTGTATATATATCATGCAAATTACCTATATTCTGTAATTTTTGTAGGTTTGAATTGTCTTGGTTTTGAGTTTCCAAAAACAAATCTTAATTTTGAGGTATGTTTCCTGAAATTTTACAATGATAAATTTTAGATATGTTGTATTTGTCAAAATGTTTTATTCGGTAATTAATTACTGAAATTTTACAATGAAATTGTACTGTAATTTCTACAAATACATAAAATTAGTTCGAAAAATGCGGATGGCATGCGCGTTTCTTGGGCAGAAGTTTTTTCGAAAATTATGTTTATAAAACGCGGATGTCGTCCGCGTTTCTTGTGCTGCCCGCGCTTTTAGCTTGAAAAACGTGGACTGTGTCCGCGTTTCTTATTTCGAAAAATGCGGATGGCAGGCGCGTTTCTTCTTGTGCTGAAGTTTTTCGAAAATTATGTTTATAAAACGCGGGTGAAGTCCGCGTCTTGTGCAGCCGGAGCATTTGAAAAACGTGGATGTCGTCCGCGTTTCTTGTAAACCTTAAACTTTTATTTACACATAATATTTAAAACGAAAAATTACTAAAAAAAATTAATATATATAAATAAAATATAATTTTTGAATCTATGTAAATAAACTAAATTATAAGTATTATTTTTATGTCATTTCCTATTTATCATTAATGAGCTGATGTTATATTTTCGGAGATAATATATCGGTTCAACGTCAATTTTTTAAACTTTTATTTAAACATAATACTTAAACTTTAATTTAAACATAATATTTAATACAAAAAATTACTAAAAAAATATTAATATTTGTAAATAAAATATAACTTTGGAATCTATGTAAATAAAATATATAATAAGTATTATTTTTATGTCATTTTCCATTTATCATTAATGAGCTGATGTTATATTTTCGGAGATAATATATCGGTTCAACGTCAAATTTTTAAACTTTTATTTAAACATAATACTTAAACTTTAATTTAAACCTAATATTTAATACGAAAAATTACTAAAAAATATTAATATATGTAAATAAAATATAATTTGTGAATCTATGTAAATAAAATATATTATAAGTATTATTTTTATGTCATTTTCCATTTATCATTAATGAGCTGATGTTATATTTTCGTAGATAATATGTCGGTTCAACGTCAAATTGATGTTTTATTGTACTATGGTGGTCGCATATCACATGATGAGATGACTGTTAGTTACGATCGACCTCCAATAAGATACATGCGAATGCCTCGAAATATTACAATGTCTGAGTTGTTGGCAAAACTGTATGAACAAATAGATATCAATAACGAAAAATATTCGCTTAAAGTTTGGACCAAGCATACATTCAATAATACTTCTGGGCGAGTCGAGCATTTATTAGAAATCGCAACAGACAGTGATATTTGGTTTTTCTTTGACCCCGAAGTTGAAAATGCTGGTGTTAATTTGTATATTGAGGCAGAAGAAATACACCACAGTAATGTGCCTGACATCCAATATACTCAAGAGTTGGGCACATATATGTCAATGCTTACTGATCATAACCCGGAGATACCAACAGTCACACAGGGTCTTGCAAGTATGAGAGTTGAAAATAACTATGCTAGCAGTTCCGGTAATGTGGGCCATAAAATGTATAGAACTGAAGGGGTATATGATGAATCAAGTGACGAAGGCATAAATGAGTACGCCAACGCCGATTATTTTGGTCCTGAAAACCATGTCGATTTTGAACCAGATGATGCAGGACTTAATGTTCATGATGATAGCGACGAAGATGTAGCAATTGATGTTATATTAGAAACCATGTCCCAACATACCGAGGGTCAATCTGTACATGAAGAGCAAGTTGAACCAATAATGTCCCAAGCGGCACAACCTACGCGCCAACATTTTCCTGTCCTTCCATTCTTCTCGACAACCTTTTCATATGTTCCTGTTGACTCTGTTGATATTCCGACTGGTTCCTGGGGAAATTTCTATGATCATGTCAAGGGAAAATTGGAATTGGGTATGTTATTTAAGAGTAAAGCTCATTTGCAGTCGGCAGTGATGGTCTTCTCCATTCGGGTTGCTAGACGTGAGTACCATGTTATTGAGAGCACAACAAAAATATGGAAAGTAGTTTGAAGACACAATTCTGCGGTTATGCCATGTGGGTGGATGGTCCGAGGGATATGTAAAGAGAAAATGAATGTTTTCAAAATTTCAAAATACGGTGGAGACCATACATGCCTGATGAATGAATTGTCGGTTGACCATCGTAACTTGAGTAGGAATGTAATTGCGAGTCTATTGGTGGGGTTCGTTCGGAAGGATCCTGCATATGAGATAAAATTCGTACAACAGACGGTTAAAGATAAATATGGCTTCAAAATCTCATATCATAAGGCATGGCATGGTTTGAAAGCTGCTCGGGAGCAAGTATACGGAACATGGGAGTGCTCAGTCACACAATTGCCGAAGTATATGTCTGCCCTTAAACAACACAACGAGGGCACCGTTATTGAGTGGGACCATATTGACACTGACGTACCTAATCAAAAGATCATTAAATAAGTTTTTTGGGCATTCCGACCGTGCATAGAAGGTTTCCGTCATTGTCGAAAAGTGATAAGCGTTGACGGTACACATTTGTATACAAAGTATAAGCACAAATTGTTAATTGCATTCGGAATTGATGGTAATCAACAGGTTATGCCTTTGGCTTTCGCGCTTGTAGATGAAGAGTCATTGTCGTCTTGGAGATGGTTTCTTCATATGATCTCTAGGCACATTCTTAGTGGTTTGGATGGCATTTGCCTTATTTCTGACAGACACCAATGTATTCTCCTAGCAGTTCAATGTGAGCCTCAATTTCAGCCCCCCAATGGCTTTCATCGTTTTTGTCTAAGGCATGTATGCTCTAATTTCAACAAACAATTTAAAAAATGTAATGTTGAAAGATATGTGCTGGAAAGCGGGTACAACTCATCAAATTCGTAAGTTCAACCGATATATGGAACAAATCAAAAGTATCATTGAGGGTGCATTCAATTACCTCAGTGGAATTGACCAAACACAATGGACGTTGGCACACGATGGAGGATGGCGTTGCGGAATTATGACTACCAACTTGTCTGAGGCGTATAATGGAGTTTTGAAAGTTGCCCGTCGTCTGCCAATAACAGCCATTGTACAATTGACTTTTGGTCGAACTGTTCAATATTTCGTGGAACGTCGAGTCAAGTGCCAAGAAATGATATAAAATAATCAAGGGTGGACAACATTTGCCTTTCAAAAGTTCACTCGTTGGCAACACGAATCACTGCAACACCTTCTCCAGAAGTACGATAATACAGAACAAACTGCTTCAGTGATAACCGTCGTCCGAGCTGGAGTGGGGAACAGTACACATGTTGTGAAACTAAGGGCAAGGATATGTTCATGTGGGAAATGGACACAGGTCGGGATTCCATGTTCGCATGCTATACATGTATTCCGATATTTTGGTGTTAATGCATCGAACTCAGTGAGTGAGTATTATAGCTTGCAACATTATGCTGTTGCATACCAAGGGAGATTTGAACCGTTATTCTCAGAAGAATATTGGAGGACCCCCTTATTCAAGTTATCACACAACCCTTCCCTACGAGAGAAAACACGACGTGGAAGAACTCGTACATCACGCATTCAAAATGAAATGGATTGGCCTCAAGCTCGTGAAAGACAGCAGTCACGTAGAGCTCAAGACCAAGGACAGACTTCGCACCGACAATGCTAATCAAAATGTGTCATTAATTTTTGTAAATATGTATTTAGGCGAATACTTTCAATTATACATTTATGCATTTAGCTTTGATTTGTTGATTTTCTTAGTTGTAATATATTTATAGGATGGATGTATTGCGTACATATGGGCCACTTGACACCAGTGTGCTTAATAAACAGTCTGTGCACCGTTCTGAGGATGTGTTTAATGGTGATGTTGACACCACTTTGGCAGTGCGGCGTGGAGATGCACGTTTTTGGGATATGTGTAAAGAGAGACCACTTCACATACGCGTACTACACACCTTAAATGAAATGGGATTCTATGGAGTATATAGATGTGGACACTTTCTTATTGACGACCATCTGATAACATCGCTGGTTGAGAGATGGCGACCAGAGACACACACATTTCATTTTCGTGTTGGGGAGGTCACTATCACATTGCAGGACATTTGTGTAATATGGGATCTACCGATTGCGGGTGATGCCATTTGTGGGGATGACACTCGTATGCGTGTATCAGAATGGCAGGAATATTGTGCCCGATGGCTTGGTTTTTTCCCTCCACGTGATAAGTTCAAGACTTCACAGGTGTCCTTGACTGCAATCCAGGGTCATCGATCTACTAACCCAATAACGAATGACATCACTGAGGAGCAGGTGCATCAGTACACGAGGTCATGTGTACTCATGTTATTAGGTGGTGTGTTATGTCCAGATGCATCGGGGAACTATGTGTCGATGTTATACATCCGTCAACTACGAGATATTTCAAGAGTTCGTACCTTCAGTTGGGGTAGTGCAGTACTCGCATTCTTGTATCGTGAGTTATGCAATGCCTCCAAGCAGAAAAGAACGAATATCGGAGGTGCAATGCAAATGCTACAGGTAATAAAATCTATTAGCCTCGTCAATTTGAATTTTTTTTTATATAATCTCAAATTATGTTATATTAAAATTTCAGATTTGGGCCTATGCGAGGATAAAGAGTATCCATCCTACAACTCATGGTACTCGAGTTCAAGAAGGCCCAGTTATAGTCAATGACGAGCAAATACTCCATGCCCCTCCATATGGTGCACGGTATGATAATACATGTTATTTGTGTTTATTATTTTTAATTTAATGTACTAACATTATCATATCCAAATTATTTAGGTGGGCTCAATTTTTTAGCTTCAGACACACTGTCCGACATGCATTGCGTGTATTTCGTGACATACTAGATATGATGTTTTGGGACCAGGTAATTTAAATGTTGCAAGTATTGAATTATGTTTGGTGAAAATTAAATATTACGCATTTTTCCCTAATATGTTAAGTAATTATATGATGTTTTTGGTATTACAGTTTATTTGGACTCCGTATGACGTGGCGTCGGGCGATGATTGGTGGGCACAATGTCCATTGATAAATTATTCCATTGTTGAAATGCATCGTCCAGAAAGAGTTATGCGGCAGTTTGGTATGTTCCAAACGGTCCCACCATCAATAGCTGACGACCAGATGAACTTGCATAAAATCGATCGCCGAGGTCGTTATGGCACAAGTTGGGCATGGCAACATAGTGAGTACTTAGATATGTGGACGGCCAGACGATATCATATCGTGAATTCCCCTCAGGCCTCAGACTCCTACGTTGTTAGTGAGGATTACATGGCGTGGTACGGTCAAATTACCCATCATATTATATCTCCACCTACCAATAATATTGAGATAGGATACCGTGCAGGAGATGATGCTGCATGGTTGCAGGTGGTATGTATATATGTCATTCATTCTTACTTATCCTTTTCTTTGTCTTATGAGTTATGGTAGATATTAACCAATTTGTTTTTTCGAGGATGCACATATGGAGCAACTCACACTTAGTTGCTCAAGTTGAGTGAGGAGGAAAAGATATCACCGGGGGTCAGGCGTGTATTAGATCAGAACATAGCTATTGCAGCCGAAGTGCATGAACTTGCTATGGCTCAACAAAATAGATATGGTGTGCCTGCAAGACAACCAGCTATCGGTAGGGGGTGACCCGGAGGAGAAGATGATCAGTTAGCTCTGATACTACAGTAGATGTTCACGATGGCATCCCTCCTTTTACAACTGACACATTTGATGCAGGTGGTGCATCCACATCGCATCGTCCATCATTCCACTTTGATGAAGCATCTTCTGACTACTACGTGCCCCAAACTGCCAACCAGGAAGAGCCGTCCCCATATACTCCATATATACCGGTTCCAACCCAACCATATGGTGGATTATCATATATTGATCTAATGTTTGGAGTATCTGATTCTTCACAATTACGTCCAAATTTTGATGTCTCGCCTGTTGCATTCTCTGACTTGACTCCACACTATCATGATATTGGTGAGTCCATCGCCAGGATTACACCTGACGAAACACAAACAAATAATGTTGCGGAAGCTGAGCCATCTAGAAGACCACAAAGACAGATACACAGACGTGGTTGTGGGACCGGAGGAAATATTTAGAGTTTCAATGAATAATATTGTATTTGAATGACTGAAATATAAATAAATATTTAAGTATATATATTGTTTCAAATAATCTAATCATTAAAACTATTATCAACTATTTCTCTATTAGTTATAAATTTTGTCCACACATTTAAACGATATTTTATTTTTAAACTTGTTGTAAATTCTAAAAAATATTTATAAATAAAATCATATTTTTATAAAACAAATTAAATAAATAATTAAATAAATAAATTTATGAAGAAACGTGGATCAACTCCACGTTTCTTTATAAATTTTTTTAAAAAAATATATTTTGAAAAACCGTGGATCGAATCCACGATTCTCTTTAAAATTAAAAAAAAAAATTTATTCAAAAATCGTGGATTGGAAACACGTTTTTTAAAAAACGTGTTCCGAAACCACGTTTCACCTTACTTCCTTAAACCTCACCTTAATTACCTTATTTTTCAAAAATATATTCATTTTAACTTTATTTAATTAATTTAGCCAGGATATAAGACCATTTTATTAAATTTTTGGTAACAATATATATAATAATTATTATTATAAGTAATAAGTAAATAAACAAAGAGAATAATTTGAAATCCGGCTGAAGGAAAAGATCTAACGTTCTCACCCCACCAGGTCAATGGGTTATGTATGTAAAATTGCTTAGTAGTACATATATGGGGACAGTTGCCCCATGTAAAATTGCTTAGTACTACACATATGGGGACAGTTGCCCCATGTACATTCGCCTCATGCTACAGTTCACCAAATAAATTTCCGACCTGGCTTATGCGACGTTCCAAGAATGCTACCACGCGTATCATTCATCACAGGCTTACGTGTTTCCAGCCCTCCACTTATGCCCACATGTAATGGCCGTGTGTCCCATTTCTGTCGACTCTCCGGCTCACATTTCGATATATATGTATATATATATATACATAAGTTCGTCTCTCATGTTTGAACGTATCAGTGAACCAATTCTAGTGATAGTAACATCTACGAAAAACAACACAGAAAGAATGGCATCCAAACAGGACACTAGAGCTGAGTTAGACGCTAAAGCAAGACAAGGTGAGACTGTAATCCCCGGCGGAACCAGCGGAAAAAGTCTCGAGGCGCAGGAGCACCTTGCTGAAGGTACGAATTTAATTCTTATATTTGATCAAGACATTAGTTTATTAATGGTTTTGATTTTTTTTTTTATAAAAATTTGTTGAAGGGAGGAGTAGAGGAGGACAGACGAGGAAGGAACAGATGGGAACAGAGGGATACCAGGAGATGGGACGCAAGGGGGGGCTGAGTACCGGTGATAAATCCGGCGGGGAGCGAGCTGAGGAAGAAGGAATCGTTATCGATGAATCAAAGTATAGGACCAAGTCCTAAAACCTATGTTACTTGTATCTATGTGTGATCTAGGTTTAGCGTCTGTGGTTGGTGAATAATGTTGTCGAATGTAGGGGAAATAAATCTAGCACTCTTTTTGTGGTTGGTGCATGTTCCGTTTCTGTAGGGTCTTTCAGTTGTGTAAATAATAATAAAGTGCTACTAGGTTGTGAACGTTTACAATCTTTTACTAGTAATTTGTTGTTGTGTGCAGCCGACAGTTTTTGTTTCGTCGGTTGTTTTGGATAAACTTGTGGGGTTATTTTCGACAGGTAGATAACCTCGGAAGTAAATAATGTGGTCGTAAAACACTCGGCCAAAACGAGAGGTTAAAATCACAATTTTAAAGAAAAGTTATTGATGTTTGGCTCAAAAAATATCAAGAATTAAAATGCTACACATGATGCAGAGGGATTCTAGGTGCATTTGTTAAAGAGGTAAAAAGCGTTCTGGGTGATGAAATATTTAAGTAGTTGGTGGCAAGAGTAAGAACAGTAAAATTTGATGGCAAGAGTAGGAAGACAGTAAAAATTGATATGTAAGCTTAATAATTATGACCATCCATTCTGGTATATGCATGCGTAGTATATAAAATATAGGGATGGCAACGTGGTGGGTTTGGGACGGGTTTGGCCAATCCCAGGACCCGTCCCGCTACACATAAAACCCATACCCGCCCTGCCCCGATTAGACCCGTCGGGTTCGCGGGTTTACCGGCCCCGCCCCGCAAACATAATTTTTTTTTTATAAAAAAAACAATTTGATAGAAATTAATTTTGAAACACAAAAATTGAGTTTTGAGATTGAATTTAATGTTTTCCTCTAGTAAATATTTATAAAAACATCGTAAAACTATCTTTAAACTATCAAATATTTATTATTTAGTTTTTATTTCATTCAAAATGTTCAACTTCTTTACCATAAACACATGAATTTTGATATAAAATTAAACAATAACACATTATTGTACAATCAAAGAAGTGAAATGTATATTCAATATTAATTTTTTAAAAAAAAATTAAAAATGCATAGCTGGGCGGGTGCGGCCAATCCCAGGACCCGCCCTGCCCCGCTTCCAAACCCGGTTGAAGCGGGTTTGGACCCGCCCGACGGGTCGGGTTCAATACGGGTCCGGGTTTGGACCCGCCCCATCCGAAGGATGTTCAGAATTATCATACAACATACTAATAAAAAAGACGCTGATGAATATATTGCTGTCCAGAATAACGACGCTCTGGAATTTCTGGTCATATACCCGCCACTCATATTAGCGGACGGTGTCATTTTTGGTAGTGTGTGATGCGGATGGTGCATCGGACGCTGCTTTATAACTAAGAAACTTTCATCCACACATTTTTCTTCTGCTTGATATGTAAGCTTAATAATTATATGACCATCCATTCTCTGGTAATTTGCTTAGTATATAGAATATCCATTTATAAGTAACGAATGGCAGTGGAGCGAGTCACCACAATTTTTGAGCAAAAGCACATCCGAAGGATGTTCAGAATTATCATACAACAAACTAATAAAAAAGACGCTGATGTAAAGGTTACACAGCATCTTTTGTCATTCTTTTGGAGCAGAACACTTTTGGGTTTAAATATATTGCTGTCCAGAATAACGACGCTCTGGAATTTCTGGTCATATACCCGCCAATCATATTAGCGGACGGTGTCAATTTTGGTAGTGTGATGCGGATGGTGCATCGGACGCTGCTTTATAATTAAAAAACTTTCATCCACATTTTTCTTCTGCTTTATATGAAAGGTGGCCAAGAGTTTAGAGATTCATAATAAACGAAAATATTCTCAAATTTCTAGTCTTGCCTTGTTTAAAGTGTATTTTAAAAAATTAATATAAAAATATTCTAAACTAATGCAGAATATTGATGGACAGTGCAAAATGCGTCTGTTTCACTGCTATTGCCAAATTGGCAGCGTCCATTCCTGTAGAGGGCGAAGATAGCACACAGCAGCATCCGCAATTTGCAGAAGCGGACGCTACATTAAAAAATAAAATAAAATTTGTCCGCATTTTTCTTTTGGCTTGTATACCCTTTTGAGAGATTATAAAAGCACGAAAGTTATCTCAAAACTAAAAATGACTTAAGAGAGAGTAGCTAGGGTCCTCCGTCCTCTCTCTCTCTCTCAAAAAATCGAGTTTCAAAAGATCCAACTATTTTTTTATAGTCTATGCATATATCAAATGCAAGTTACTGCTGAAAATGTTGATAATACATTAAAAGTGAAATATACATATAACCATATATGGAGGTTATTTATGGAGGATATCACATTAACGTGTTTTAAGCTATTTAAATTATACGAGTTTCTATTGTATATGGTATTTTGCAATGTGGTTTTCGTGTTTTTGATCATTTCATCACCGCATTTGTTGAGCGTTGGAGACATGAGGCACATACATTTTATTTCAGAGTCGGTGAGTCTATTATTACCTTACTTTATATTTTTATTATTTGGGGGTTGAAAATCGATTGTAAGCTGGTAACATGAGTTGATTATTTGCACACAGTCAAACAATGACAACAAATATGTTTCCAGTTTTTGGGATTTTAGCCTCGAATTTTGGTGTTGCTCGACATCCAGATATGTAGAAGTACTAGGTTGGTCATTTTTATTTCGCTCAATCCTTCATTTACATGTGGAATATACTATTTAGGTTTATCAGAACCAACATCATGACCAGTTTGCTCTATTTCTACGTACAAATGTAACATTTACATATTGCGACAATCTATTATGAATTGTAAAACATCAATATCCCTCATTCCAGTAAGATTTCTACATGAATAAATATTTTATTGACCATTTGATTCAAAACTTCACTGGATCGATATTTAACTTTTCCTGCACAAGTTGAACCAACTCTAGCAAAATAATAGATCGTGATGCTCGAAGCAGTCACACAGTTGGGATGCTATATTCGATTGATCTATTCTCGATAATAACATTGCCACCAAAATATAAGAAGACGGAGATCGATGACCCGATTTTATCTATTTTCAAGAAGAAATATGTAGGGCAAATATTTGTAAGAAATTTACGAGATAAAATTGATGAGAGAAAAAAGATTGTTCTGATTATGAAACTGCATCCTTTTTATAAGCAACAAAAAACATCATCTTAGATTTTAAAAACAACGGACGAAATTTTTTTTTCATCTGCAAGAGACGAGACTGCCTATTTTGGCAGCGGGCGGTGCATAATGTAGCCACCACTGTTGTGGTTGCTGACCCCTGCTGAAAATCTAATGTCATCACCACTAGGATATAAGACCATTTTATTAAATTTTTGGTAACAATATATATAATAATAATTATTATTATTATAAGTAATAAGTAAATAAACAAAGAGAATAATTTGAACTCCGGCTGAAGGAAAAAATCTAACGTTCTCACACCACCAGGCCAATGGGTTATGTATGTAAAATTGCTTAGTAGTACATATATGGGGACAGTTGGCCCATGTAAAATTGCTTAGTAATACACATATGGGACAGTTGCCCCATGTACATTCGCCTCTGCCTGTGCATGCTACAGTTCACCAAATAAATTTCCGGGCGACGTTCCAAGAATGCTACCACGCGTATCGTTCATCACAGGCTTACGTGTTTCCAGGCCTCCACTTATGCCCACATGTGATGGCCGTGTGTCCCATATCTGTCGACTCTCCGGCTCACATTTCGAGATATATATATAGATATATAGATATATATATAAGTTCATCTCTCGTGTTTGACCGTATCAGTGAACCAATTCTAGTGATAATAATATCTACGAAAAACAACACAGAAAGAATGGCATCCAAACAGGACACTAGAGCTGAGTTAGACACTAAAGCAAGACAAGGTGAGACTGTAATCCCCGGCGGAACCAGCGGAAAAAGTCTCGAGGCGCAGGAGCACCTTGCTGAAGGTACGAATTTAATTCTTATATATTATCAAGACTTTAGTTTATTAATGGTTTTGATTTTTTTTTTTTATAAAAAATTGTTTTAGGGAGGAGTAGAGGAGGACAGACGAGGAAGGAACAGATGGGAACAGAGGGATACCAGGAGATGGGACGCAAGGGGGGGCTGAGTACCGGTGATAAATCCGGCGGGGAGCGAGCTGAAGAAGAAGGAATCGTTATCGATGAATCAAAGTATAGGACCAAGTCCTAAAACCTATGTTACTTGTATCTATGTGTGATCTAGGTTTAGCGTCTGTGGTTAGTGGATAATGATGTCTAATGTAGGAAAATAAATCTAGCACTCTTTTGTGGTTGGTGCATGTTCCGTTTCTGTAGGGTCTTTCAGTTGTGTAAATAATAATAAAGTGCTACTAGGTTGTGAACGTTTACAATCTTTTACTATTAATTTGTTGTTGTGTGCAGCCGACAGTTTTTGTTTCGTCGGTTGTTTTGGATAAAACTTGTGGGGTTATTTTCGACAGGTAGATAACCTCGGAAGTAAATAATGGGGTCGTAAAACACTCGGCCAAAACGAGAGGTTAAAATCACAAAATTTTAAAGAAAAGTGATTGATGTTTGGCTCAAAAAATATCAAGAATTCAAAATGCTACACATGATGCAGAGGGAATCTAGGTGCATTTGTTAAAGAGGTAAAAAGCGTTCTGGGTGATGAAATATGTAAGTAGTTGGTGGCAAGAGTAAGAACAGTAAAATTTGATGGCAAGAGTAAGAAGACAGTAAAAATTGATATGTAAGCTTAATAATTATGACCATCCATTCTGGTAAAAAGTAGTATATAAAATATCCATTTATAAGTATCGAATGGCAGTGGAGCGAGTCGCCATTTTTTAGCAAAAGCAAAATCCGAAAGATGTTAAGAATTATCATACAACAGACTAATGCAAGACGATGATGTAAAGGTTGCAGCATCTTTTGTCATTCTTTTGGAGCATAACACTTTTGGGTGTAAATATATTTTGCTGTCCAGAATAACGAATGCTTACATATGGCTGGAATTTCTGGTCATATAACCGCCAATCATAGTAGCGGACGGTGCATCGGCTCCTGTGAGTAGCAAACCCTACTATCTGTAGAACCGGACGCTGCTCTATAAATAATTAAAAAACTTTCATCCGCATTTTTCTTCTGCTTTAAAAGGTGGCCAAACTTTAGAGATTCATAAAACACGAAAATATTCTCAAATTTCTAGTCTTAAACCTTGGTGTATTTTAAAAAATTAATATAAAAATATTCTGAACTAATGCAGAATATATGATGGATTATAATATAATATAATCCCCCACTCGGACCGTACCTTTTTTGGCAGGGTCCATCTCTCACAATAGTGGACAGTGCAAAATGCATGTCTGTTTCACTGCTATTGCCAAAATTGGCTGCGTCCATTCCCGTAGTGGGCGAACATAGCACACAGCAGCACCCGCAAATTGCAGAAGCGGACGTTACATTAAAATAAAATAAAATTTGTCCGCATTTTTCTTGTGGCTTGTATAAAAGGTGAGAATTTTGAGAGTTTATAAAAGCACGAAAATTCTTTCAAATTTCTCTGGTCTGAAATTTTTTCTATTAATTTAGAATGTCAGAAAATCGAGTTCCAGATGATCTAACTATTTTATTTTTATAGTCTATGCACCTATAAATGCAGTTACTGAAAATGTTGATAATACATAGAGTGAAATGTACAAATAATCCGACTGAGGAATTTTGGATTACCTAAATTGTTATTTACTTTTTATTTTAATTAAATTTTATTAAAAATAAAAGATATTTGAAACTCATTCTCTGCAACCTCCATCCCATAATAATTCTATTACCACCTTTTTTTTATACTGAAACTCGACCATAGCCATCTTGATTGAAGAGCGTAGGAAGAGCAAGCAAACCGAACTTCACATACTTTATTTCTTGAGTAGCCAAAAGCAGTTTCTCAGAAGGCATATATGGAGGTTATTTATGGAGGATATAATACACGAACGTGTATTAAACTATTTAAATTATATGAGTTTCTATGGTATTTTGCAATAAACCAGATTTATCTCATGTGTTGCATCAGAGGAGATTAAAGTGGACAGTTTTTTATCCTATATTATATAGGAACAACCTGTAAAGATTTTGAACAAGAAGGTGAAAGTGCTATGAAATAAAACAATTCCATTGGTTTTGGTGCAATGGAATCATCATGATATAGAAGAGTAGACATGGGAATTAGAGGTCAAAATGAGACGAGAATAGCCACATCTATTTGAAGATACTCTTTTGTTTTGCTTACGATTATCCAATGTATCTGTAATCGAATGAAAATAATCTATGTTTGAATTCTTGTTTTTTCTGATTTCGAGGATGAAATCTTATAAGTGGGGGAGAAGTTTAAAGCCCCATTGCTATTTAATAGTCACGAGTTAGCTAACTCGGATGATTAAAAGTTAAGACTATGATGAATTAAGGTGTTCCGGATCACATCTTATTTTTTAATTAAGATTAAAATACGTCAAGGTACACATGAAAACATACATACATACATCTTACTTATTTCTTGAAATCGAACAAATCCCTACGTTGAGTATCAATGAACCGAGCATTGTAACAATTGTATTATTATAAATTTACAATTAAACTCGGTAAATCTATTATTTCTTGAAATCAAGCAAGTCTCTTTCTTGAAATAATCGCGTAATTATTTATCTAAAAGTTTTTACCTAGAGTAGTTAAACTCGGATGTTTATCATGAAATTTTGGCTTAATTTCATGTAATTAACTTGTCCCCTCGATACAATCTCTAGATTCGCCTATGTCTGTACAATGGACAACAACCCACAATTTTATTCAGCATCATCTATGGGTGGCAGCTCTATAGAGGAGCATTCACCCCTTCGAAGAGCTATGGCTTGAGAAGATGTCTCAATGGTTACACCGATCATCCAAATTGCATGTCTTACACTGAATCATCAAAACCCAAGCCAGGATCCCTCAGTGCTCCAAAACAAAGACTTCACACGACAGATCGGGGTCTACATGCATGGATGCCATGAGTCAAAGTTGAATCCCCATGCGCAGAGAGTGTCTGTACTACATGCCAACTTCACAAACAAAGCTTATCCAGGATCTGGTCGATTGGACCAGCTTGGAATGCCCATTGGAGATGTTACCAGTTTTAGTCGTGGTCATTGGCACAAATATTAGTTGCTTTTGGTTTGGTTTCTTTTTGTTTACTGATGTTATTCGAAGTAGTTTAACTAGGTTACCTCGCCAAGATTTAATGTGTACATTATTTGCAACTGATGTCAGACATCAGTAATCTAATCATTTTGTACTAGTTACATTTGAAATTGGTTTTAAAAATATAAAATTTTAGTACTATTTACACATAAAATTATATTAAACCTATACATATGAAATTTGTATTAAACCTATAAAATTTTTGTTACTAGTTAGATATGAAATTAGTATTAAACATATACAATTTTGGTACTAGTTACACTTTGGTATTAGATCTATACAATTTGGTGTTAGTTCTACATGAAATATGTATTAAACATATACATTTGGTACAATTACACATAAAATCGATATTAAACCTATACAATCTTGGTACTAGTTACACATGAAATTTGTATTAAACGTATACAATTTTGGTATGAATTACATTTGAAATTTGCACTAAACCTAAACAATATTTGTACTAGTTATCCATGAAATTTGTATTAAACCTATACAGTTTTGGTACTACTTACATTTGAAATTGGTATTAAACCTATACAATTTTGGTACTAGTTAAACTTGAAATTGGTATTAAACATATACAATTTTGGTACTAGTTAAACTTGATATTGATATTGAATTTATATAATTTTGGTATTAGTTACACATGAAATTGATATTAAATCTATACAATTTTGGAACTACTTACACATAAAATTGTATCAAACATATACAATTTTGGTACTAGTTACATTTGAAAATCGGTATTAAACATGTTAGGATCGGTCCGGAGTGTTTAGAGGGGGGGTGAATGAACACTCCTTATAAAATTTATCCCTTGTGAATTCTTTCGGATTAGTGAAAGAAATCTGTTACTTAATCAACTCTTTGAACAGAACAGACCACTAAAAAGGTAAGTGCGGAAACGGTCTGCTCTTGTAAAAGTAAGAATGGCTCGATGGCTAAGTGCAGAAGGATAAAACACAGGATATGTTTCTGGAAGTTCGAAGGTGGTGTAATCCTTCTACGTCTCCCCTTCTTCCAATTAAGGAAGGTTTATACTAGAAGACTTTGATTTATACAATCATGTTGTACAAACCCGATTCAGGCTGGATTTACCTCACTATCACTCAACCTGCTCAGACACACTCTGTCTGACAGTTACAATAAGTTGTTCACTTCTATTTTTCAATACACAATGCGCACAGTGATCCTACAATGATCAAATGTTACAAAGTAATCGCGCTTAAATAAATAACTTCAGCTCGAGAGCTTCTGAACTTTGTAAGCGTGTGCAGTTGCTTTCTTGTGTGTTTTTCAATTGATCAGCGTGAGTTGGAATCCAGAGTCTATGTCTTCCTTTTGTTGCATCCTTTTATAGTTGAGGGTAGCAACGGCATTGTTTCCCTTAATGTGCAACTTTGACTCTTTTTAAACTCTGAGAAAGCTACAGTCTTCTTCTTCAGGACACTTGCCGTTCTGGTGTATGCTTTCGGCGACTGTCAGGTAAGCTCTTCTTTGTCTTCTTACCTTTAATGGCAATCTTCAATTTTTGATCCTTTGTAGCATTAATTACAGCATTAAATGCTACAATAAATAACCGTTAATGGTTCGGACTGAGAAGCCATCCTTTATGTATCTTTGACTGCTCTGATCTGATAAAGGTTGAGATCGATCTGAAGTATCGATCTAGTCAGTCTGGAATCCATCGATCCGGTCTGATATGTGATATTCTTTATCAGCTTGCTCTGTTTTGCGCGATCGATCTGGTATGCCTGATTTCCATCGATCCGGTCTGAAATGTTTTGTCATCTTGCTCTGTTTTGTCCGATCGATCTGGTCAATCTGAATTCTATCGACCCGGTCTGAAATGTTTTGTCATCTTTAAAATCCCATCGATAAGGTCCGGAACTAACAAATTCCCCCTTTTTGATGATGACAAAACCTAGTTTCTAAGTCTTTTTAACCAGTCTTGATAAGAGCTCTGAAGCGAATACTTTCGGATCGATTACTTCTTTGTTCAAAATAAATGAACTTCATTAAGTTGGATCGATTAAATCTTTATTATTAAGCCTTATGATGAGGTTCAAAATAAATGAACACAGACTTAATCAAACGAGGATTTTATTGATCACCAAGAAAATCCTAAAATACACAGTCTGAAAATATTATTTTCTAGAAGGCGGCCTGAAGTCTGTCTTCTTTTCCCCCTTTTTGTCAGCAGCAATCTCTTGAAGAAAGTCGAGAACTTGTGCTAGCTGCGCGCTGATAGCGTCAAGACGAACGTCTTGAGCGCGGAGGGAATTGGCAACAGATGCTCTGACTTCAGTGGCTAGCTCGATCTGCTCTTTTCTCAGACTGTTCTTGTAAGAGGCCTGTTGAGAAAACAGATCGTTTATGCCGCGCTGAAGGCTTCCGATACTGGCATTCATCTTCTCTTTGAAAGAAGCAAAGTCCAAGGCTGTGACCCTCTGACCTTGATGAACTTCTAGAATGCGCTGAGTCAAGGACAGACAGGTATCAGAGAAGTGCTGGATAGTCCGTGCCAGGGATGGAGGTGCATCAGATAGCTTGCTGGGAGAGTGATCTGATGATGACATGGCATGGTCATCTTCTTCAGCAATCGGCACGATGGAAGAAATGGCAGCTTGATGACTTTCGGATCGGATCAGAGTGACCAGATCCGAAGAAAAACCTTGAATGAAGGCCAAATCTTCATCTGATGGTCCCGGAGGAGAGTGGGGACTGGGAGGTTCCTCAACTTGGAGAGCTGCAACCACTGTAGATACCACGAAATCCGGATCGATGAGGTCTGGTGCTTCAGTTGTTGCACATGCTTCAGCGGGACTGGGTTGTGCACGGGAGGCTGATGACTTCAATGGAATAGATGTTGTCGGAGAGTCCAACAGAACATTCATTGGTTCATCATCTGTTGCAGACGGAGCATTAGGCAATGGCTGCTCCGCTGTCTGGTCTGGTACGTGCTCTGCAGGCTGATCCTCTGTCTGTTTTGCTGCATCAGAGGGAATAACCTCGATAAATGGTTCTGCCAGAGTCTTGCTTGCAGAAGGATGATCCGGGCTTGTGGCTGGAGTGGAGGTACCTAGCTTCTGTCGTTGAAAACGGACAGCTAAGGATAGAGCATGAACATCCATCTCGAGTTGAGCAATCACAGCCCCATCATCTCTGGCAGTTGGAGCAAGCGGATCGAAGTTCTTCTTTTTGGCAACTAGAAGCAGATTGGCAAGTCTGAATCTGTGTTTTGCCGTAAATAAATCTCTGCGCTGCACGGCAAGTCGAACATCATCAGTCTCTGTTCCTTTCAGAGCTTCCTCTTCCATCTTCTTCAATCTGTGCAACTTACCGTAGAACAGCTCAATGTGATTGATAGTCCGGTACTGGACATATTCATCAAAAACCATAATGAGTTCCTTTAGCCTCTCATCAACATCCTCCATAGCGATGTCGATGGCAGTCTGCGCTGCAGATTTGGGTTTAGAAGAGAGGGGTTCGGTGAGAATGGCTTTTCCCTTGCCGGTGGAGGAAGGGGACTTAATCCCTGATTGGGTATAGTCTCCCAACTCAGTGATAACTATCCCTTTGACCACGGGATTGGCAGAGGGAATTCTAAGGGTGACTTTGGGTGCAGGGGTTGAAGCTTGTGAAAGCTGGGTGGAAGGTTGAGGGGCAGGGGTTGCTTTAGGGGGTGGCAGTATGGGTGGAGGTAGAGATTTGGTTGGTTTGGTAATCTGGGTTCGGGGCTTTTTGGGAAGTGACTTGGTTGGTGATGAGTGAGCAGACTGGGTTTCTTCCGAGTCAGTCTGAATGGTCAGCTTCCGCTTGACCCGAGGTTTGCGCACAACAACTTGTTCCTCGTCCTGCTCAAACTTGACTGCAGCCAGAGTAGCAGGAGTAGGCGGAACACTCTTGGACTTCAGCAGTGCAAGCCCTTTGGAGTTAAGGATCTTAAGGGGACGGAGAGCAGACGGCTTGCTCAGCTCGAGGCCTAAGGACCCCAAGAGCTTGCTGAGAGGAACAGCAAAGCATACGGCGTGCTTGGATGCAATCACCGTTTCCAGCAGTACTCCAAACAAAATCATGGACCAGTTTATCTTCTGGCCGGATACAATAGCCGCCATAGCCCTGAACTTTTCGGCGGTTACAGCATCGAAACTTCCTGCTTTACCCAAAAGTGGCTTGCCTACCACTTCGCACAGCACCTGGAAATGGAAGAGCATTTTCTTCTTCTTAAAGGAGGGTTGTAATCGGTGGCCAGAAATAGAAATCTTCCCCTGAAGATCTAAGACTGACGCTTGAGGAGTCTGTCCGAACTCTGTCAGTCCGGAACTGGGGAGGCCAAAGGTCTTGGCCAACGTCATTGGCGAGATCTCGAAAGATTTGCCCTTGACAGTAGTAGAAATGGATGTCTTCCGGGAGACGGCGTTGGCGAACAGCTCGCGGATTTCTGATTCATAAACAACTGTTCCGCATTCCAAAAAGTTCCTTAAACCAGATGATTCCAGGGCTCTAAAAATGGACACCATCGCAGCATCTTCTGCCCTGTAAATGTCATCAAACTCAACGGAGAGTGAGTTATGAGTGATGGTAGCCATTTGAAAGGAGTTTAAAGAAAATGCGAAGAGTAAGAGAGTGAGAGAGTAAGAAGGTAGAAAGCGGTAAATTGTAAAAAGTGAACAAGTATGAAATGTTCAGCCCGCTAAATAGGAGAGAGAAGACACGTGTCTTTATCTCCAAGACTGAGAATTAAATAATTCAAAATAAACGGTCAGGATAAAGAAAGATAAGGCGGTTAAAGTACAACTATTTAAAATGGTCAATCAGTCCGAGCTGTTGTTATTGTCCAGACAGATCATAGGATAAAATCAGACTGACAAGGATCGGTCTGAAAGTTCGGACCGGTCTGTGTCTTTCTGAACATTGTATTATCGATCTGTGGTGACAAAAATCTTTAAGTGCGAAAAGAATAAAAACATCTAAACTAATTAAGATAAGTCAATTAAACCAAGAATTTGACGGAAATAATTAAACTTAGCCTCAGGAAGCGGTTTAGTGAAGATGTCTGCTGCTTGCTGCTCTGTTGAAATGTGCTCGATCCGAATTTCCTTTTTGCCAACATGATCTCGAATAAAATGATGTCGTATATCAATATGCTTTGTTCGAGAGTGCAGAACTGGATTATACGTTATAGCAATTGCACTTGTGTTGTCGCAAAATATCGGAGAGTCAACAGCTTGGATGCCATAGTCTTTGAGCTGGTGTTGAATCCAGAGCATTTGAGCACAACAGCTTCCAGCGGCTAGGTATTCTGCTTCAGCTGTGGATGTGGCAATCGATGTCTGCTTCTTACTGAACCAAGAGATCAATCTTTCACCTAGAAATTGACATGTTCCACTGGTGCTTTTACGATCGATCTTACACCCAGCGTAGTCTGCGTCTGAATACCCGATCAAGCTGAAGTTTGAATCTTTGGAGTACCAAAGACCAACGTTCTGAGATCCTTTTAAATATTTCAGAATACGCTTGGCAGCAATAAAATGTGATTGCTTTGGTTCTGACTGAAATCTGGCGCACATACAGACTGAAAACATAATATAGGGCCGGCTCGCTGTAAGATACAATAGCGATCCGATTAGTCCTCTATACATGGTTACTTCAACTGCCGTTCCCCTTCATCTTTGTCTAACTTGATTGTTGGACTCATTGGAGTTGATGCAGTTGAGCATGTTTCCATTCCAAATCTCTTGAGGAGCTCTTTGGTATACTTGGTCTGATTGATGAAAATGCCATTGTTGAGCTGTTTTACTTGTAGACCCAGAAAGAATGACAATTCTCCCATCATGCTCATCTCGAACTGTCCCTGCATTAACTTAGAAAATTTCTCGCACAATTTGGGGTTAGTTGACCCAAAGATTATGTCATCAACATAAATCTGAACTAACAGGGTATGTTCCCCCTTAATGAATTTAAATAGAGTTTTATCTACTGAGCCGATCTGGAAATCATGGTTCAACAGAAATTGAGATAGAGTGTCATACCAGGCTCTTGGAGCTTGTTTCATACCATACACTGCTTTATTCAGTAGATATACATGATTGGGATACAAATGGTTCTGAAATCCAGGTGGTTGCTCAATGTAGACTTCTTCCTGAAGCTTTCCATTAAGAAAGGCGCTCTTGACGTCCATCTGATATACTTTGAAGTCTTTAAAGGCAGCATAAGCAAGAAAGATTCGGATAGCTTCAAGTCTGGCGACTGGTGCAAATGATCCATCGAAGTCGATTCCTTCTTCTTGTCTGAATCCCTGTGCCACCAGTCTGGCTTTGTTTCTAACCACAGTTCCATCTGCGTCTAGCTTATTTCTGAAGACCCATCTGGTTCCAATAACAGGCAGATCGCTTGGTCTGGGGGTTAGACTCCAAACTTGATTTTGTTCGAATTGATTAAGCTATTCTTGCATTGCTTTAATCTAGTTGAAGTCAGTCAGAGCTTCATCGATCTTCTTGGGTTCCAGAGTTGAGATGAAGGCAGCATGAGTGAACTCATCCATCATCTGTCCTCTGGTTCTGATCGGTGCAGAAGGACTACCAATCACTAGATTAGGTGGATGCTTCTTAGTCCATCGATAGCTTGACTCTGGATTGTCTGGTCCGATCGGATGAACAGTAACAGCATGATCAGCATCTGCTTTAATATTTGAGTCAGGAGCATCCGGATCAGCTCGATCTGAAGTTTCTTCAAAGCCTTGATCCGGTCTGTCTGGTACTTCTGGTTCTGGTGGATTGTCTCTTGACCTGTTAGCTACAATCTCATCATCACTGTTAGCTTCGAGATGGATATTTTCCATCTGATTTTGAATTGATTCTTTGTTGCCCTCAACGCATAAAGTTTCATCAAAGACTACATGAACAGATTCTTCTACAGTTAAAGTTCGATTATTAAAAACTCGATAAGCTTTGCTAATTGATGAATATCCTAAGAATATACCATTATCTGACTTAGCTTCAAATGCTGTAAGATGACTCTTACCATTGTTGTGAACGAAGCATTTACAGCCAAATACATGAAAGTGAGAAACAGATGGTCTGTTACCAGTCCATATTTCATATGGAGTGAGATTCAGCTTCTTGTTAATCATAGATCGGTTTTGAGTGTAGCAAGCAGTATTTACAGCTTCTGCCCAGAACTTTTGAGAGATTCCAGAATCAGCAAGCATTGTTCTTGCTGCTTCCTTGAGCGTTCTGTTTCTTCGTTCTGCAACTCCATTCTGTTGAGGAGTTCGAGCAGCTGAAAACTCATGCTTGATTCCATGATCTTCTAGAAAGGATTCAAGATTCTGATTTGAAAACTCAGTGCCTTTGTCACTTCGAATCCTGTCTATGCTGGATGATTTCTCGTTCTGAGTGCGTTTCAGCAGCTTGATCAACTTCGGACCGGTCTGATCTTTACTGCTTAAGAATATAGTCCATGTAAAGCGTGAGTAATCATCAATAACAACAAGAGTATACCGCATTCCCCCTAAACTTGTTATTGGTATAGGACCAAACAAGTCCATATGCAGTAATTCTAAACAGCGGGAGGAGGATTTGGCATTCTTGTTTTTGAAGGATGATCTGATCTGTTTGCCCATTTTGCAAGCTTCGCAGATCTTATCCTTAGCAAAATTGATCTTGGGCAGACCGATAACTAAATCATGTTTACACAGGCTAGCAATGGTCTTAAAGTTGATATGATTCAAGCGCTTATGCCACAGCCAATGTTTATTATCATTGTTAGCGATGAAGCAAGTAGGATTATCAGGTTGAGCATGATTCCAGTTAATCTTATAAGTGTTTCCATTCCTGATTCCTACGAGCATGGTTATACCGTCTGATGATTTAACAGTGCAAGTGTGTTTATGAAATTCTACAGCATAACCATTATCACAGAGTTGACTTATACTAATCAGATTATAGCACAGATTTTCAACTAACAGCACATCATTGATAATAATGTTACCATGGACAATCTTACCCTTGCCCACGGTCTTACCCTTGAGTTATCCCCGAAAATGATTTTGGATCCAATACATTCTGTCACTTCAGACAGCAGCTCGATGTTTCCAGTCATGTGACGGGAACACCCACTGTCCAAATACCAGTCTGATGCGAGTTTCTTCGGTACCTGTCATCAAATATAATTATTGTTGGTACCCAGTCCTATTTGGGTCCAGAACGGATTAGCCCTTTGGGAACCCACACCTGTATCAGCTTCAATGGCTTGTGTGTGTAGGGTGTGCTGTGTGCTGGTCTGTTTCGATGCTGTGTGTGATAATGTGTGCGCTGTGAAAACCTTTGATTCTCATAAGGTAGTCTATATCTTCGTTGAATCGGTTTTGAGTTATAGTAATTGTATTGTCTTCCTTGCCTTCGATCTTGCACCTTTGGATTTGGTCTGATAGACGCAAATCTTGCTGGTGCCTTTTCTTTGGCTTGGTCAACATAACCAATTCCTTTTCTCAGATTTTGATTCTCGTAAGAGACTCCTGTTTGAATCTTAGGTGCTTCAGTTTCATATACTGTGCTGGATTTAACAAATGTCATTTGTTTGACTTGATTCTTTACCAGCAACAGCTCAGATTCATCTTTGGTGCATTCTTTGGTGTCAAAGCCTATGCCGGTGAAATCACCGACGTTTCTTTGAACCTCTTGTAATTCTTCCAAGGATGTTCTGGATTTTGTCCATGTTTTGAATATATGTGAGAGCTTAGCATTTTGTGTGCTAATTCTCTTATTTTCTTCATGGAGCTGATCATAAGAGATTTTCAGCTTATTCAGCTCGATCTGGAGATTTTTGCACTCACCCTGCTCAGAGCAGCTTGGTTTGTTGTGATCATCCATTTGAGTACTGATTTTGGCTTTATTCTTCTCAAATGATTCAGCTAAGATCCTATAATCATTAGCCATGTCTTGCAGTGCGGACATGAGCTCTTCTCGTGTAAATTCATTTGAGTCAAGATCATATACCTCGTCTGTCTGACTCATTTCTTCGTCTGCCATAAGACATTGAATATCTTCTTCGCTTTCGCTGGAAGAATATTCAGAGCTTTCCGAGTCTGACTCTGTCTGAGCCCATTTGCTGTTTCCTTCTTCAGCTACTAGGACTTTTTGGGATTTTCCATGATTCTTGCGGTCTTTGTAGTGCTTCTTCTTTCTATCATCACGATGCTTCTCTTTCCGTTCTTCTTTCTTCGGTCTGGTGCAATTTGCAATGAAGTGTCCGGTCTTACCACAATTGTAGCAAGCCTGATCGTTAACAGTATCATCTTTTCTTGATTTATAATGATGAGAGGGTTTGAAGTTCCTCTTATTTTTAGATATAAATTTACCGAATTTCTTGATAAATAATGACATAGCATCGTTACTCATCTGTTCAGCAGATCGGTCTGATGTTGAAGCGATCTGGTCTGGAGTGGCTGCCAGGGCCTTGTTTGGTTGAGAGATGAATGGCTCTGCTTCACCTCTGCTTATCAGTTCAAACTCATAGGCCTTAAGATCTGAAACAGATCATGAAGTTCAACCTTGTTAAGGTCTTTTGATTCCCTCATGGCAATGGTCTTTACATCCCATTCCTTTGGCAGAGCTCTCATTACTTTCAGAGCGATCTCTCTGTTAGAATATTCCTTCCCCAGACCATTCAGTTCATTTATGATGCCGGTGACTCTTTCATCAAACTCATTTAGAGTTTCTCCACTTTTCATCTTTATGCTCTCAAATCTTTGAAGAGCAACAGTTAACTTGTTTTCTTTGGTCTGGTCGTTGCCTTCACATAGCTGTGCTATCTTCTCCCAAATTTCTTTGGCAGTAGAGCACATTTTGATTTTGCTGAACATGTTCTTGTCCAAAGTCTTGAACAAGATGTCTTTGGCCACATTATCAAGATTTGCTTTCTTTCTTTCCTCATTCGTCCATAGGGATCTGTCTTTTTCCACCATTTGTGGTTCTCCATCAGAGATGGCTACTGCTGTATTGATTTTTAAAATCTTCATTGGTCCATCAGTGATGACGAACCACATATCGTCATCCTGAGCTGCCAGATGAGCTTGCATTCTGATTCTCCAGTCATCATAGTCTTCTTTTGAGAACATGGGGATTTTGTTGAATGATGCCATCAGCTTAGTAGTCTTTGTGCTGATTAAGATGACCTGCTCTGATACCACTTGTTAGGATCGGTCCGGAGTGTTTAGAGGGGGGGTGAATGAACACTCCTTATAAAATTTATCCCTTGTGAATTCTTTCGGATTAGTGAAAGAAATCTGTTACTTAATCAACTCTTTGAACAGAACAGACCACTAAAAAGGTAAGTGCGGAAACGGTCTGCTCTTGTAAAAGTAAGAACGGCTCGATGGCTAAGTGCAGAAGGATAAAACACAGGATATGTTTCTGGAAGTTCGAAGGTGGTGTAATCCTTCTACGTCTCCCCTTCTTCCAATTAAGGAAGGTTTATACTAGAAGACTTTGATTTATACAATCCTGTTGTACAAACCCGATTCAGGCTGGATTTACCTCACTACCAGTCTGAAACTCCTAGTCACTCAACCTGCTCAGACACACTCTGTCTGACAGTTACAATAAGTTGCTCACTTCTATTTTTCAATACACAATGCGCACAGTGATCCTACAATGATCAAATGTTACAAAGTAATCGCGCTTAAATAAATAACTTCAGCTCGAGAGCTTCTGAACTTTGTAAGCGTGTGCAGTTGCTTTCTTGTGTGTTTTTCAATTGATCAGCGTGAGTTGGAATCCAGAGTCTATGTCTTCCTTTTGTTGCATCCTTTTATAGTTGAGGGTAGCAACGGCATTGTTTCCCTTAATGTGCAACTTTGACTCTTTTTAAACTCTGAGAAAGCTACAGTCTTCTTCTTCAGGACACTTGCCGTTCTGGTGTATGCTTTCGGCGACTGTCAGGTAAGCTCTTCTTTGTCTTCTTACCTTTAATGGCAATCTTCAATTTTTGATCCTTTGTAGCATTAATTACAGCATTAAATGCTACAATAAATAACCGTTAATGGTTCGGACTGAGAAGCCATCCTTTATGTATCTTTGACTGCTCTGATCTGATAAAGGTTGAGATCGATCTGAAGTATCGATCTAGTCAGTCTGGAATCCATCGATCCGGTCTGATATGTGATATTCTTTATCAGCTTGCTCTGTTTTGCGCGATCGATCTGGTATGCCTGATTTCCATCGATCCGGTCTGAAATGTTTTGTCATCTTGCTCTGTTTTGTCCGATCGATCTGGTCAATCTGAATTCTATCGATCCGGTCTGAAATGTTTTGTCATCTTTAAAATCTCATCGATAAGGTCCGGAACTAACAAAACATATATAGTTTTTGTACTAGTTACATATTGGTATTAAATCAATACTATTTTGGTAGTAAACATATACAATTTTTGTACTAGTTACAAATGAAATTGATATTAAGCCTAAATACTTTTGGTTGTACTTACACATGAAATTGGTATTAAACACATACAATTTTGGTACTAGTTACACTTGAATTTGGTATTAAACCTATGCAATTTTGATATTAGTCACACATAAAATTAGTATTAACTTTTGCAATTGTGGTACTAGTTACAGAAAGAAGGCATCGATTTCGATGAAAGATTTGCCCATGTAGCCCGATTAGAAGTCATTCGCATATTTCTTGCATTTGCTGCATTCAAGGACTGTAAAGTCTTTCAGATGTATGTTAAGATTGTTTTTCTTAATGACAAACTCCAAGAAGAGGTTTATGTTGATCAACCTCCTGGGTTTGAAAACCATCAGCCGTCATCCTTTGTTTATAAACTAGACAAAGCCTTGTATGGTTTGAAACAAGCTCCCCGAGCATGGTATGAAACACTTTCAAAATATTTGACTGAGCACAACTTTACCATTGGCATGGTGGACAATACCCTTTTTTAAATTCACAAAAGGTGGCCATACTCTACTGGTTCAAATTTATGTTGATATTATTTTTGGTAGTACTATCCAAAACTTTGCGAGAGATTTTCTAAAATCATGCAGGATCAGTTCAAGATGAGCATGTGTGGGTGATAGGGTTGAATATTACGCGTTTTTATGCTATGATATGTATATGTTTTCGTGTTGATTCTTGGATAATTTTATGGTTTATGGTATATATTTCTCTATTTCAGGAATCAATGTTGAAATTCATAAAAGGGGAAGAAATCAAGCTAAAATGATGAAAAAATGAATAAAGTTGAAGAAAAGAGGAAGAAACCAGAATCCAAGACACATGTTGCTCCTTTCTCCTCAAATTACTATATGTTCGAGCCATGTTTTGGAAATGTGGTCCATATAAAAGTTGTAGAACTTTCTCTTATCTTCGCGTGGACAGCTGATTCATTAAATTTGGAGTTTGTATGCGAAAGTTACGGCCAAATTACGAAACTCGCCAGAAGCTGAAAAAGGCGAAGAAACTTACTGTAATTTCCGATCGATCGAGCAAGCTTTTCCGATCGATCAAGAAAGGTTGAAAATTGAGCGAAAATCTTACTGGAAGGCTCGATCGATCGGCTCTTCTGTTCGGATCGATCGGGACGAGCAGTTTTCATTAAAATACCTTCCTTGTAGAGTTTGGATGCAATAGGGAAGTCCACAATTCTTTCCCCTATATATTATACACAAAATCACAACCCATATCAGATTTTGAACCCTAGGAAAAGCCTCCACACCTCCATACCCATTCACCATCCAAACCACAAACCATCTTCTTCCTCCAATCCATCTGACGTCCACCATAACCTCCACCTTTCTTCCATATATCATACACCCATTCACCATCCAAACCTCTATTTCCTTCACTCCTCTCACACGTCCACCTTTTCTTCCCCATCATCAACCTCCATCCTTCCATCACCATCATCCATCATCACCACTTCACCCTAGGAATTGGAACAACCCAACAAGGCGATAAAAAGAGACGATCGAGAAGGAAGCAAGAGAAGGAGCAAAGATCTACAACCAGAGTCGACGCTGGGAGTTTTTCTTTGTCTTTAAATTCTTAGTTTTGTTGTGTTTTGATTTATTATGAGGAACTAATTTTATTTATCGAGGCTAGGCGAACCTTTGTTATGAACCTTCGATTTGATGATTTAATGATTGAATTCTTATAATTCTTTGCGTATGTTTTATGTTCTTCATGCTTTTGGAGGTTTGATCACCTTTGAATGATGTTAGTATCGTAATTGAGATCGAGAGATGATTTTATGATACTGAATTAATAACTCATACCATGGATTTAAGACCGAGATCGAGAGATGACGTCTAATACATGCGTGATAGCCATAGATTCTAGTAATTGAAAGCTAGGAGTTTTCATGGATCTTATGCAACATCGAATTGTTAAATAAGTGAACGAGAGTTACTTACTGCAATTTGGTGTTAGGTTTAATATAGCTCGAGAGAGTGTATTAGATAAATTGGGAGAACTCGTCACCTTAGAAATATTTGAATATTCAATCGAGAATTGTAGGGAATTACATTGGTGAGCCAAAGTCTCGATAATCTTATCTTGTGGATTTTTCTCGTTTACTTTTATTGACTTGGTTGGATTAGAGTAGTTTAATTTAGTTTAGTTTAATTATCAATTTATTATCGTAGGTTAAATATAGTTAAAAGACATCTTATTTGGTACTTACTTGTTAGTCTCTGTGGGTTCGACAATCCGTATCTTCCTATCTATACTAAAACTTGACACCGTGCACTTGCGGTCTAAAATCGCTAGATTGGAAATAATTGTTTAAAATAAAAGCGATCAAGTTTTTGGCGCCGTTGCCGGGGACTAACTTTAGTAATATCATACTAGGTTCTTTGACTGTAATTTAACCATTTTTCCCTTTGTATATATTTATTTCGAAAAAAATAAAATTTATTAATTTATTTTGTTTATTTGTCTTGTGAGGTACTTGGAGATGCTACATCAACAAGCCTTCACAAGCTTTGCCCAACAACGTTCCGAGCCGTTCTACGCTGTTTGGGAGAGATTCAATGAATTGGCCAACACATTCCGGTATCACAACTTTTCGAACTATACTCTCTTGCAATATTTCTTCAACGGGTTGGATGCACAGACACGAGAATGGGTATTTAGCGGAGCACTGGTGACTGGGAGTCCCCTGTTTGATAGAGATGAGAACAGTGTGGTGCACCTGTTCAATGATATGGCGGACTTCGATCATCATTGGCATTGTGATCCTTCACTACAAGGTTGGAGTCACCAATACCCACCGGAGCTTCACTACCCTATTGATACGCCACAACCATTTGTACATCACAAAGAGAGGAGAGATAGTTCTGCAGATGTCACAACTCAGTTAGAGGATACCTTAGTGAGATTCATGGCATTAACTGAGAACAGTTTGGAGTGCCAAACCAACTCTATGCGTCACCTGGAGCAGCAAATGGCGGTCCTCATGGAGACAATTTCAACTAGCTACCAAGAGGAAGAGATGAGGGCTACAAATCAAGAGGCGACGAATCAAGTTTGGTTATATGATGACGATCACTCAACCAACCAAGTTTGGGGGAGTGATCCTACTAGTGTGGAAGAGTCGAGGGAACTTGAGCCTCTACAAGAGATTGAGCTTACTTTAGAGATGTTATCCGAGGAGTTCCCATGTGAAGATGAGTCGAATGTGATGTTGGAGAAGGAAGAGACGTTCGAAGATTCTGATTTGAGCCCATCGATGGAGACATGTTCTATGCCATATGTGGATCCTTATTTTCCATCGATGCCAACTTCACCGCACTACATCCTCCAAAATGCAAAGCCAAATCAAGAATCATTCTCCCATGCCTGCCATTTAAAGACGAATGTTGTTGGAGCGACGAGCTTACACTGCTACAATCTTGCCAATCCTGAGGGCATACTGAATGAAGACCCATTAGTGGTATCATACGATACTTACTATGGGCGGCAGCCGCTCTTTGATGGTTGCTTCTGATGGTCAAGCCGACGACTAAAAATCAGCGCTTCTTGGGAGGCAACCCAAGCGTATCCTTTAGTTATTTAGTTTTATTTTACTTTTTCAGTTTTTGCATTTTAGTTTTGTTTATCTCTCAAGTCGACTATTTTACCATTTGCATTCTTCTCTTGCTAGGTACTTAGTTGGTGCGATGAATCCCTACAACAGTGGAGCTTTCAAAAACAAATCTTCCTCAACCCTCATGCAAGCGTCTTGATCAGGGGAGTTCACTTTTTCCCTTTTAATTCTTTTAAACATTGAGGCAATGTTTGATTTAAGTTTGGGGGAGTAGTAGCTTGCATGTTTTACTTGTTTTAACCACATATTGCGTGCTTAAATGACACTTGATCGTCCCATTATTATGAGCTAAAAATTTTTTTTTATGAGTTCAAACCTGAGAAAAGAATGAATTATAGTAGTGACTATTCAATGAGGATTTTGATCTCACTATGCATATGAACTTGATTTGTGATTGGACTTGTACATGAATATCCTAATTTGAGTTAGCATGTCAAGAATGAGGAATACTTTGAGCACAATGAGTCATGATCTTGTGGATTGCATGTTGAATAGTGATAATTGTTGTGAACTTGATGATTTGTCTTGAGCATCTTAGAGTTATCCTAGAACTTATTTGATGATGGCACTTTGAGGCGAAATTTTATAGTTACAAACTTGACTTGGAAATGATCTACGCGATTTTTGAAACGTTTGAGCCTTTCAAGCTTACCATGATTCATATCAATCCCTAGTGTCCCATTTGAGCTTTATTGAAAAAAGAATGGTATATGCATTGCATATAATTAGACCCCATTCGACATTCTTGGCAAACTCATTATACTTACCCTTGAGCCTAAATGAAAAAAGTTATCCTTACCCTAAGGGAGTATAATGAATATCATTCGATGCACTTGAATTGTTATATCTTGATGAGCTTATTGAAAAAAATGATGAATGAGAAAAGAAAAAGATAGATAAAAAGCCTTGAGAAAAAGATTGACTAAATAAGACCCAAAGTGGCCAAGGCTATAAAAGAAAAAGAAGAAAAGCTCGATGTGTGCGAAAAATTTGAACTGTAAATGATTATACTCTCTTCTTTGCGCTTATCCTATCTTTTCTTTGAAGCCAACACCAAAGGCCTTACATTACAAGCTTAAAAAGTCCTTTTGATCCAAGTCTAGAGAGTAACTATCATTAGTGGAGAAGTTGTTTGAAAATAGGCTTATAGGGTGCTTGATAATAATCTCAACTTTGAGTTGATTAATATGATTTGATCTTGAATATGTGTATGAAACTTGAGACTGACTATATCACTGTTAGGATCGGTCCGGAGTGTTTAGAGGGGGGGGGGGGGGGTGAATGAACACTCCTTATAAAATTTATCCCTTGTGAATTCTTTCGGATTAGTGAAAGAAATCTGTTACTTAATCAACTCTTTGAACAGAACAGACCACTAAAAAGGTAAGTGCGGAAACAGTCTGCTCTTGTAAAAGTAAGAACGGCTCGATGGCTAAGTGCAGAAGGATAAAACACAGGATATGTTTCTGGAAGTTCGAAGGTGGTGTAATCCTTCTACGTCTCCCCTTCTTCCAATTAAGGAAGGTTTATACTAGAAGACTTTGATTTATACAATCCTGTTGTACAAACCCGATTCAGGCTGGATTTACCTCACTACCAGTCTGAAACTCCTAGTCACTCAACCTGCTCAGACACACTCTATCTGACAGTTACAATAAGTTGCTCACTTCTATTTTTCAATACACAATGCGCACAGTGATCCTACAATGATCAAATGTTACAAAGTAATCGCGCTTAAATAAATAACTTCAGCTCGAGAGCTTCTGAACTTTGTAAGCGTGTGCAGTTGCTTTCTTGTGTGTTTTTCAATTGATCAGCGTGAGTTCGAATCAAGAGTCTATGTCTTCCTTTTGTTGCATCCTTTTATAGTTGAGGGTAGCAACGGCATTGTTTCCCTTAATGTGCAACTTTGACTCTTTTTAAATTCTGAGAAAGCTACAGTCTTCTTCTTCAGGACACTTGCCGTTCTGGTGTATGCTTTCGGCGACTGTCAGGTAAGCTCTTCTTTGTCTTCTTACCTTTAATGGCAATCTTCAATTTTTGATCCTTTGTAGCATTAATTACAGCATTAAATGCTACAATAAATAACCGTTAATGGTTCGGACTGAGAAGCCATCCTTTATGTATCTTTGACTGCTCTGATCTGATAAAGGTTGAGATCGATCTGAAGTATCGATCTAGTCAGTCTGGAATCCATCGATCCGGTCTGATATGTGATATTCTTTATCAGCTTGCTCTGTTTTGCGCGATCAATCTGGTATGCCTGATTTCCATCGATCCGGTCTGAAATGTTTTGTCATCTTGCTCTGTTTTGTCCGATCGATCTGGTCAATCTGATTTCTATCGATCCGGTCTGAAATGTTTTGTCATCTTTAAAATCTCATCGATAAGGTCCGGAACTAAAAAATTCCCCCTTTTTGATGATGACAAAACCTAGCTTCTAAGTCTTTTTAACCAGTCTTGATAAGAGCTCTGAAGCGAATGCTTTCGGATCGATTACTTCTTTGTTCAAAATAAATGAACTTCATTAAGTTGGATCGATTAAATCTTTATTATTAAGCCTTATGATGAGGTTCAAAATAAATGAACACAGACTTAATCAAACGAGGATTTTATTGATCACCAAGAAAATCCTAAAATACACAGTCTGAAAATATTATTTTCTAGAAGGCGGCCTGAAGTCTGTCTTCTTTTCCCCCTTTTTGTCAGCAGCAATCTCTTGAAGAAAGTCGACAACTTGTGCTAGCTGCGCGCTGATAGCGTCAAGACGAACGTCTTGAGCGCGGAGGGAATTGGCAACAGATGCTCTGACTTCAGTGGCTAGCTCGATCTGCTCTTTTCTCAGACTGTTCTTGTAAGAGGCCTGTTGAGAAAACAGATCGTTTATGCCGCGCTGAAGGCTTCCGATACTGGCATTCATCTTCTCTTTGAAAGAAGCAAAGTCCAAGGCTGTGACCCTCTGACCTTGATGAACTTCTAGAATGCGCTGAGTCAAGGACAGACAGGTATCAGAGAAGTGCTGGATAGTCCGTGCCAGGGATGGAGGTGCATCAGATAGCTTGCTGGGAGAGTGATCTGATGATGACATGGCATGGTCATCTTCTTCAGCAATCGGCACGATGGAAGAAATGGCAGCTTGATGACTTTCGGATCGGATCAGAGTGACCAGATCCGAAGAAAAACCTTGGATGAAGGCCAAATCTTCATCTGATGGTCCCGGAGGAGAGTGGGGACTGGGAGGTTCCTCAACTTGGAGAGCTGCAACCACTGTAGATACCACGAAATCCGGATCGATGAGGTCTGGTGCTTCAGTTGTTGCACATGCTTCAGCGGGACTGGGTTGTGCACGGGAGGCTGATGACTTCAATGGAATAGATGTTGTCGGAGAGTCCAACAGAACATTCATTGGTTCATCATCTGTTGCAGACGGAGCATTAGGCAATGACTGCTCCGCTATCTGGTCTGGTACGTGCTCTGCAGGCTGATCCTCTGTCTGTTTTGCTGCATCAGAGGGAATAACCTCGATAAATGGTTCTGCCAGAGTCTTGCTTGCAGAAGGATGATCCGGGCTTGTGGCTGGAGTGGAGGTACCTAGCTTCTGTCGTTGAAAACGGACAGCTAAGGATAGAGCATGAACATCCATCTCGAGTTGAGCAATCATAGCCCATCATCTCTGGCAGTTGGAGCAAGCGGATCGAAGTTCTTCTTTTTGGCAACTAGAAGCAGATTGGCCAGTCTGAATCTGTGTTTTGCCGTAAATAAATCTCTGCGCTGCACGGCAAGTCGAACATCATCAGTCTCTGTTCCTTTCAGAGCTTCCTCTTCCATCTTCTTCAATCTGTGCAACTTACCGTAGAACAGCTCAATGTGGTTGATAGTCCGGTACTGGACATATTCATCAAAAACCACAATGAGTTCCTTTAGCCTCTCATCAACATCCTCCATAGCGATGTCGATGCCAGTCTGCGCTGCAGATTTGGGTTTAGAAGAGAGGGGTTCGGTGAGAATGGCTTTTCCCTTGCCGGTGGAGGAATGGGACTTAATCCCTGATTGGGTATAGTCTCCCAACTCAGTGATAACTATCCCTTTGACCACGGGATTGGCAGAGGGAATTCTAAGGGTGACTTTGGGTGCAGGGGTTGAAGCTTGTGAAAGCTGGGTGGAAGGTTGAGGGGCAGGGGTTGCTTTAGGGGGTGGCAATATGGGTGGAGGTAGAGATTTGGTTGGTTTGGTAATCTGGGTTCGGGGCTTTTTGGGAAGTGGCTTGGTTGGTGATGAGTGAGCAGACTGGGTTTCTTCCGAGTCAGTCTGAATGGTCAGCTTCCGCTTGACCCGAGGTTTGCGCACAGCAACTTGTTCCTCGTCCTGCTCAAACTTGACTGCAGCCAGAGTAGCAGGAGTAGGCGGAACACTCTTGGACTTCAGCAGTGCAAGCCCTTTGGAGTTAAGGATCTTAAGGGGACGGAGAGCAGACGGCTTGCTCAGCTCGAGGCCTAAGGACTCCAAGAGCTTGCTGAGAGGAACAGCAAAGCATACGGCGTGCTTGGATGCAATCACCGTTTCCAGCAGTACTCCAAACAAAATCATGGACCAGTTTATCTTCTGGCCGGATACAATAGCCGCCATAGCCCTGAACTTTTCGGCGGTTACAGCATCGAAACTTCCTGCTTTACCCAAAAGTGGCTTGCCTACCACTTCGCACAGCACCTGAAAATGGAAGAGCATTTCCTTCTTCTTAAAGGATGGTTGCAATCGGTGGCCAGAAATAGAAATCTTCCCCTGAAGATCTAAGAGTGACGCTTGAGGAGTCTGTCCGAACTCTGTCAGTCCGGAACTGGGGAGGCCAAAGGTCTTGGCCCTCGTCATTGGCGAGATCTCGAAAGATTTGCCCTTGACAGTAGTAGAAATGGATGTCTTCCGGGAGACGGCGTTGGCGAACAGCTCGCGGATTTCTGACTCATAAACAACTGTTCCGCACTCCAAAAAGTTCCTTAAACCAGATGATTCCAGGGCTCTAAAAATGGACACCATCGCAGCATCTTCTGCCCTGTAAATGTCATCAAACTCAACGGAGAGTGAGTTATGAGTGATGGTTTGAAAGGAGTTTAAAAAAAGTGCGAAGAATAAGAGAGTGAGAGAGTAAGAAGGTAGAAAGCGGTAAATTGTAAAAAGTGAACAAGTATGAAATGTTCAGCCCGCTAAATAGGAGAGAGAAGACACGTGTCTTTATCTCCAAGACTGAGAATTAAATAATGCAAAATAAACGGTCAGGATAAAGAAAGATAAGGCGGTTAAAGTACAACTAGTTAAAATGGTCAATCAGTCCGAGCTGTTGTTATTGTCCAGACAGATCATAGGATAAAATCAGACTGACAAGGATCGGTCTGAAAGTTCGGACCGGTCTGTGTCTTTCTGAACATTGTATTATCGATCTGTGGTGACAAAAATCTTCAAGTGCGAAAAGAATAAAAACATCTAAACTAATTAAGATAAGTCAATTAAACCAAGAATTTGACGGAAATAATTAAACTTAGCCTCAGGAAGCGGTTTAGTGAAGATGTCTGCTGCTTGCTGCTCTGTTGAAATGTGCTCGATCCGAATTTCCTTTTCGCCAACATGATCTCGAATAAAATGATGTCGTATATCAATATGCTTTGTTCGAGAGTGCAGAACTGGATTATACGTTATAGCAATTGCACTTGTGTTGTCGCAAAATATCGGAGAGTCAACAGCTTGGATGCCATAGTCTTTGAGCTGGTGTTGAATCCAGAGCATTTGAGCACAACAGCTTCCAGCGGCTAGGTATTCTGCTTCAGCTGTGGATGTGGCAATCGATGTCTGCTTCTTACTGAACCAAGAGATCAATCTTTCACCTAGAAATTGACATGTTCCACTGGTGCTTTTACGATCGATCTTACACCCAGCGTAGTCTGCGTCTGAATACCCGATCAAGCTGAAGTTTGAATCTTTGGAGTACCAAAGACCAACGTTCTGAGATCCTTTTAAATATTTCAGAATACGCTTGGCAGCAATAAAATGTGATTGCTTTGGTTCTGACTGAAATCTGGCGCACATACAGACTGAAAACATAATATCGGGCCGGCTCGCTGTAAGATACAATAGCGATCCGATTAGTCCTCTATACATGGTTACTTCAACTGTCGTTCCCCCTTCATCTTTGTCTAACTTGATTGTTGGACTCATTGGAGTTGATGCAGTTGAGCATGTTTCCATTCCAAATCTCTTGAGGAGCTCTTTGGTATACTTGGTCTGATTGATGAAAATGCCATTGTTGAGCTGTTTTACTTGTAGACCCAAAAAGAATGACAATTCTCCCATCATGCTCATCTCGAACTGTCCCAGGCTCTTGGAGCTTGTTTCAGACCATACACTGCTTTATTCAGTAGATATACATGATTGGGATACAAATGATTCTGAAATCCAGGTGGTTGCTCAATGTAGACTTCTTCCTGAAGCTTTCCATTAAGAAAGGCGCTCTTGACGTCCATCTGATATACTTTGAAGTCTTTAAAGGCAGCATAAGCAAGAAAGATTCGGATAGCTTCAAGTCTGGCGACTGGTGCAAATGATTCATCGAAGTCGATTCCTTCTTCTTGTCTGAATCCCTGTGCCACCAGTCTGGCTTTGTTTCTAACCACAGTTCCATCTGCGTCTAGCTTATTTCTGAAGACCCATCTGGTTCCAATAACAGGCAGATCGCTTGGTCTGGGGGTTAGACTCCAAACTTGATTTTGTTCGAATTGATTGAGCTCTTCTTGCATTGCTTTAATCCAGTTGAAGTCAGTCAGAGCTTCATCGATCTTCTTGGGTTCCAGAGTTGAGATGAAGGCAGCATGAGTGAACTCATCCATCATCTGTCCTCTGGTTCTGATCGGTGCAGAAGGACTACCAATCACTAGATTAGGTGGATGCTTCTTAGTCCATCGATAGCTTGACTCTGGATTGTCTGGTCCGATCGGATGAACAGTAACAGCATGATCATCATCTGCTTTAATATTTGAGTCAGGAGCATCCGGATCAGCTCGATCTGAAGTTTCTTCAAAGCCTTGATCCGGTCTGTCTGGTACTTCTGGTTCTGGTGGATTGTCTCTTGACCTGTTAGCTACAATCTCATCATCACTGTTAGCTTCGAGATGGATATTTTCCATCTGATTTTGAATTGATTCTTTGTTGCCCTCAACGCATAAAGTTTCATCAAAGACTACATGAACAGATTCTTCTACAGTTAAAGTTCGTTTATTAAAAACTCGATAAGCTTTGCTAATTGATGAATATCCTAAGAATATACCATTATCTGACTTAGCTTCAAATGCTGTAAGATGACTCTTACCATTGTTGTGAACGAAGCATTTACAGCCAAATACATGAAAGTGAGAAACAGATGGTCTGTTACCAGTCCATATTTCATATGGAGTGAGATTCAGCTTCTTGTTAATCATAGATCGGTTTTGAGTGTAGCAAGCAGTATTTACAGCTTCTGCCCAGAACTTTTGAGAGATTCCAGAATCAGCAAGCATTGTTCTTGCTGCTTCCTTGAGCGTTCTGTTTCTTCGTTCTGCAACTCCATTCTGTTGAGGAGTTCGAGCAGCTGAAAACTCATGCTTGATTCCATGATCTTCTAGAAAGGATTCAAGATTCTGATTTGAAAACTCAGTGCCTTTGTCACTTCGAATCCTGTCTATGCTGGATGATTTCTCGTTCTGAGTGCGTTTCAGCAGCTTGATCAACTTCGGACCGGTCTGATCTTTACTGCTTAAGAATATAGTCCATGTAAAGCGTGAGTAATCATCAATAACAACAAGAGTATACCGCATTCCCCCTAAACTTGTTATTGGTATAGGACCAAACAAGTCCATATGCAGTAATTCTAAACAGCGGGAGGAGGATTTGGCATTCTTGTTTTTGAAGGATGATCTGATCTGTTTGCCCATTTGGCAAGCTTCGCAGATCTTATCCTTAGCAAAATTGATCTTGGGCAGACCGATAACTAAATCATGTTTACACAGGCTAGCAATGGTCTTAAAGTTGATATGATTCAAGCGCTTATGCCACAGCCAATGTTTATTATCATTGTTAGCGATGAAGCAAGTAGGATTATCAGGTTGAGCATGATTCCAGTTAATCTTATAAGTGTTTCCATTCCTGATTCCTACAAGCATGGTTATACCGTCTGATGATTTAACAGTGCAAGTGTGTTTATGAAATTCTACAGCATAACCATTATCACAGAGTTGACTTATACTAATCAGATTATAGCACAGATTTTCAACTAACAGCGCATCATTGATAATAATGTTACCATGGACAATCTTACCCTTGCCCACGGTCTTACCCTTTGAGTTATCCCCGAAAATGATTTTGGGTCCAATACATTCTGTCACTTCAGACAGCAGCTCGATGTTTCCAGTCATGTGACGGGAACACCCACTGTCCAAATACCAGTCTGATGCGAGTTTCTTCGGTACCTGTCATCAAATATAATTATTGTTGGTACCCAATCCTATTTGGGTCCAGAACGGATTAGCCCTTTGGGAACCCACACCTGTATCAGCTTCAATGGCTTGTGTGTGTAGGGTGTGCTGTGTGCTGGTCTGTTTCGATGCTGTGTGTGATAATGTGTGCGCTGTGAAAACCTTTGATTCTCATAAGGTAGTCTATATCTTCGTTGAATCGGTTTTGAGTTATAGTAATTGTATTGTCTTCCTTGCCTTCGATCTTGCACCTTTGGATTTGGTCTGATAGACGCAAATCTTGCTGGTGCCTTCTCTTTGGCTTGGTCAACATAACCAATTCCTTTTCTCAGATTTTGATTCTCGTAAGAGACTCCTGTTTGAATCTTAGGTGCTTCAGTTTCATATACTGTGCTGGATTTAACAAATGTCATTTGTTTGACTTGATTCTTTACCAGCAACAGCTCAGATTCATCTTTGGTGCATTCTTTGGTGTCAAAGCCTATGCCGGTGAAATCACCGACGTTTCTTTGAACCTCTTGTAATTCTTCCGAGGATGTTCTGGATTTTGTCCATGTTTTGAATATATGTGAGAGCTTAGCATTTTGTGTGCTAATTCTCTTATTTTCTTCATGGAGCTGATCATAAGAGATTTTCAGCTTATTCAGCTCGATCTGGAGATTTTTGCACTCACCCTGCTCAGAGCAGCTTGGTTTGTTGTGCTCATGCATTTGAGTACTGATTTTGGCTTTATTCTTCTCAAATGATTCAGCTAAGATCCTATAATCATTAGCCATGTCTTGCAGTGCGGACATGAGCTCTTCTCGTGTAAATTCATTTGAGTCAAGATCATATACCTCGTCTGTCTGACTCATTTCTTCGTCTGCCATAAGACATTGAATATCTTCTTCGCTTTCGCTGGAAGAATATTCAGAGCTTTCCGAGTCTGATTCTGTCTGAGCCCATTTGTTGTTTCCTTCTTCAGCTACTAGGACTTTTTGGGATTTTCCATGATTCTTGCGGTCTTTGTAGTGCTTCTTCTTTCTATCATCACGATGCTTCTCTTTCCGTTCTTCTTTCTTCGGTCTGGTGCAATCTGCAATGAAGTGTCCGGTCTTACCACAATTGTAGCAAGCCTGATCGTTAACAGTATCATCTTTTCTTGATTTATAATGATGAGAGGGTTTGAAGTTCCTCTTATTTTTAGACATAAATTTACCGAATTTCTTGATAAATAATGACAGAGCATCGTTACTCATCTGTTCAGCAGATCGGTCTGATGTTGAAGCGGTCTGGTCTGGAGTGGCTGCCAGGGCCTTGTTTGGTTGAGAGATGAATGGCTCTGCTTCACCTCTGCTTATCAGTTCAAACTCATAGGCCTTAAGATCTGCAAACAGATCATGAAGTTCAACCTTGTTAAGGTCTTTTGATTCCCTCATGGCAATGGTCTTTACATCCCATTCCTTTGGCAGAGCTCTCATTACTTTCAGAGCGATCTCTCTGTTAGAATATTCCTTCCCCAGACCATTCAGTTCATTTATGATGCCGGTGACTCTTTCATCAAACTCATTTAGAGTTTCTCCACTTTTCATCTTTATGCTCTCAAATCTTTGAAGAGCAACAGTTAACTTGTTTTCTTTGGTCTGGTCGTTGCCTTCACATAGCTGTGCTATCTTCTCCCAAATTTCTTTGGCAGTAGAGTACATTTTGATTTTGCTGAACATGTTCTTGTCCAAAGTCTTGAACAAGATGTCTTTGGCCACATTATCAAGATTTGCTTTCTTTCTTTCCTCATTCGTCCAGAGGGATCTGTCTTTTTCCACCATTTGTGGTTCTCCATCAGAGATGGCTACTGCTGTATTGATTTTAAAATCTTCATTGGTCCATCAGTGATGACGAACCACATATCGTCATCCTGAGCTGCCAGATGAGCTTGCATTCTGATTCTCCAGTCATCATAGTCTTCTTTTGAGAACATGGGGATTTTGTTGAATGATGCCATCAGCTTAGTAGTCTTTGTGCTGATTAAGATAACCTGCTCTGATACCACTTGTTAGGATCGGTCCGGAGTGTTTAGAGGGGGGGGGGGGGGTGAATGAACACTCCTTATAAAATTTATCCCTTGTGAATTCTTTCGGATTAGTGAAAGAAATATGTTACTTAATCAACTCTTTGAACAGAACAGACCACTAAAAAGGTAAGTGCGGAAACGGTCTGCTCTTGTAAAAGTAAGAACGGCTCGATGGCTAAGTGCAGAAGGATAAAACACAGGATATGTTTCTGGAAGTTCGAAGGTGGTGTAATCCTTCTACGTCTCCCCTTCTTCCAATTAAGGAAGGTTTATATTAGAAGACTTTGATTTATACAATCCTGTTGTACAAACCCGATTCAGGCTGGATTTACCTCACTACCAGTCTGAAACTCCTAGTCACTCAACCTGCTCAGACACACTCTGTCTGACAGTTACAATAAGTTGCTCACTTCTATTTTTCAATACACAATGCGCACAGTGATCCTACAATGATCAAATGTTACAAAGTAATCGCGCTTAAATAAATAACTTCAGCTCGAGAGCTTCTGAACTTTGTAAGCGTGTGCAGTTGCTTTCTTGTGTGTTTTTCAATTGATCAGCGTGAGTTCGAATCAAGAGTCTATGTCTTCCTTTTGTTGCATCCTTTTATAGTTGAGGGTAGCAACGGCATTGTTTTCCTTAATGTGCAACTTTGACTCTTTTTAAATTCTGAGAAAGCTACAGTCTTCTTCTTCAGGACACTTGCCGTTCTGGTGTATGCTTTCGGCGACTGTCAGGTAAGCTCTTCTTTGTCTTCTTACCTTTAATGGCAATCTTCAATTTTTGATCCTTTGTAGCATTAATTACAGCATTAAATGCTACAATAAATAACCGTTAATGGTTCGGACTGAGAAGCCATCCTTTATGTATCTTTGACTGCTCTGATCTGATAAAGGTTGAGATCGATCTGAAGTATCGATCTAGTCAGTCTGGAATCCATCGATCCGGTCTGATATGTGATATTCTTTATCAGCTTGCTCTGTTTTGCGCGATCGATCTGGTATGCCTGATTTCCATCGATCCGGTCTGAAATGTTTTGTCATCTTGCTCTGTTTTGTCCGATCGATCTGGTCAATCTGATTTCTATCGATCCGGTCTGAAATGTTTTGTCATCTTTAAAATCTCATCGATAAGGTCCGGAACTAACAATCACACACACACGTTCCGATTTTGAGATATGTTGTTTGAATTAGGAGAAAACATGTCTTGTCAACTTTTGTATATGTGCATGAGATTTCTGAGAATAAAATAAGTCATGAAATAATTGTTTCAAGTATCAAGAATGAACTCTACCGTGTGAATTTAATGCTTAATCGAGGACGATTAAGTGATAAGTTTGGGGGAGTTGATAGGGTTGAATATTACGCGTTTTTATGCTATGATATGTATATGTTTTCGTGTTGATTCTTGGATAATTTTATGGTTTATGGTATATATTTCTCTATTTCAGGAATCAATGTTGAAATTCATAAAATGGGAAGAAATCAAGCTAAAATGATGAAAAAATGAATAAAGTTGAAGAAAAGAGGAAGAAACCAGAATCCAAGACACATGTTGCTCCTTTCTCCTCAAATTACTATATGTTCGAGCCATGTTTTGGAAATGTGGTCCATATAAAAGTTGTAGAACTTTCTCTTATCTTCGCGTGGACAGCTGATTCATCAAATTTGGAGTTTGTATGAGAAAGTTACGGCCAAAATACAAAACTCGCCAGAAGCTGAAAAAGGCGAAGAAACTTACTGTGATTTCCGATCGATCGAGCAAGCTTTTCCGATCGATCGAGAAAGGCTGAAAATTGAGCGAAAATCTTACTGGAAGGCTCGATCGATCGGCTCTTCTGTTCGGATCGATCGGGACGAGCAGTTTTCATTAAAATACCTTCCTTGTAGAGTTTGGATGCAATAGGGAAGTCCATAATTCTTTCCCCTATATATTATACACAAAATCACAACCCATATCAGATTTTGAACCCTAGGAAAAGCCTCCACACCTCCATACCCATTCACCATCCAAACCACACACCATCTTCTTCCTCCAATCCATCTCACGTCCACCATAACCTCCACCTTTCTTCCATATATCATACACCCATTCACCATCCAAACCTCTCTTTCCTTCACTCCTCTCACACGTCCACCTTTTCTTCCCCATCATCAACCTCCATCCTTCCATCACCATCATCCATCATCACCACTTCACCCTAGGAATTGGAACAACCCAACAAGGCGATAAAAAGAGACGACCGAGAAGGAAGCAAGAGAAGGAGCAAAGATCTACAACCGGAGTCGACGCTGGGAGTTTTTATTTGTCTTTAAATTCTTAGTGTTGTTGTGTTTTGATTTATTATGAGGAACTAATTTTATTTATCGAGGCTAGGCGAACCTTTGTTATGAACCTTCGATTTGATGATTTAATGATTGAATTCTTATAATTCTTTGCGTATGTTTTATGTTCTTCATGCTTTTGGAGGTTTGATCACCTTTGAATGATGTTAGTATCGTAATTGAGATCGAGAGATGATTTTATGATACTGAATTAATAACTCATACCATGGATTTAAGACCGAGATCGAGAGATGACGTCTAATACATGCGTGATAGCCATAGATTCTAGTAATTGAAAGCTAGGAGTTTTCATGGATCTTATGCAACATTGAATTGTTAAATAAGTGAACGAGAGTTACTTACTGCAATTTGGTGTTAGGTTTAATATAGCTCGAGAGAGTGTATTAGATAAATTGGGAGAACTCGTCACCTTAGAAATATTTGAATATTCAATCGAGAATTGTAGGGAATTACATTGGTGAGCCAAAGTCTCGATAAACTTATCTTGTGGATTTTTCTCGTTTACTTTTATTGACTTGGTTGGATTAGAGTAGTTTAATTTAGTTTAGTTTAATTATCAATTTATTATCGTAGGTTAAATATAGTTAAAAGACATCTTATTTGGTACTTACTTGTTAGTCTCTGTGGGTTCGACAATCCGTATCTTCCTATCTATACTAAAACTTGACACCGTGCACTTGCAGTCTAAAATCGCTAGATTGGAAATAATTGTTTAAAATAAAAGCGATCAGTGGGGCCTCGTCACCTTAATCCTCAATTATACATTCAATTAAGTAAATCACATATCTTTACTTATCAGGATTAAGATACTATTATTACTAATCAAGATTTTTCATTATGTCTTTCGTTTACATAGTTCATATACATCACAAATTGTATATCATTTACACACCATACTTCATTCCATCTCGATTAGTTTAACTCCTACCAGCAGAAGGTAGACTCACAATCCTGGCTTTTCCCCAGCTATGAGTCCCTACAGAACAACCACACAACACATGAGTATTGAAATGATGTTCACAATCTAACATCAATTATGCATCAATACGATATAAACAACTTCCTGTAATTCATGCATTTGCAATACTCTCTCTCTGGTTGTTCATGTACATACCCCCTGTACATACCTCAGAACACAATATACAACATAATACAATTGGCCAAATATGTCATTACATATTTCATTCAACATCATGTTATAACGGGACCGATATGATATGCCTCCCAACTTAATATGTCAGTGGCTCAGCCTTCATGTCCCATATTAGCAGCACATATCTTATTTTCGTCCTCACACGTTATAACAGCCAAAGCATATGCCCAACAAGAGCATACCTCTTATGCCAAAGCATATGCTCAACAGTAGCATACATTTCATGGCATCAACTAGATACCTCAACAACATTAATGTAACAGCCAAAGCATATGCCTCAACAATGACATACCTCTCTCATGGCATCAACTATATGTCTCAACAACATCAATATAATAGCCAAATCATATGCCCAACAATGGCATACCTCTCACATGGCATCAACTATATGCATCACAGCCGCATGCCTCATAGGCACCAATCACATATGATATTCACAATAATCTCATATCGCAATAAACAAGATAGCATCATCATATAACATATTTATGATTATCAATACTCGTACGTCAACACGTACGTGTTGTGCTATACAACATATATAAGTGTAGGCGTTAGTGATTAACCGCCTATTTGTCATGTCCCCTGTGATGGTGCTACATGAATATCAACAATGTACAATGTTATAATAGGCCTCACCATCACATTCCACAAAAATATAACATTTTTCAACATTTTAACCCTAGCTATCGATCTCTACTTTGACGCGATCGATCGCCAAAATGTTCTAGCATCAGCGATCGATCTCTATATTTCATGCGATCGATCTCCTGCTAGCGATCGATCGGTCGCGATCATGCGATCAATCGCCCATGTGTTAAATCGCCTTATGTTTTTGTCTCAGCATCAGCGATCGATCGCCCCCTGACTAGCGATCGATCGCGATACTCTGAAATTTTCAGAACATGGCGATTTTGAGCTTATCTCCATGGTTCTCATCTTACACCTCCATTTCCAATATTAAAACTTGATAAATGCATACTCTAGCATCATATGAACATGTTTCCATCATATTACACCTCAAATTTTTAAATTATAACTCCTATCAAGTCAAAAACTACCAAGTTACATGCTTCAACTCCAACTGATCATACGCCAGCATAAAACAAGTATACAAAGCACAAAATTCTTACCAAGAAGTTATGAATTCACTTCTCACAACTTTATATCTTGATTTCCAAGGTGAAATCCAAGAAAAGAAGCAAGAACAAGTAAGGAGATATAGAGGAGCTTGTGTAGAGATTTGCTAGGTGTTGGAAGGTGAAGTGTGAGTTTATCAATATGATTTTCATGTTATATAACCTCCAACACTACCCAAACTCAAGCCACATGCATATGAAATGACTCTCAAATTCAAATGCATGAAAGCCACTCATGTTCTTCTCTTGCCTAGAGCACCAAGGCATGTCCACATAACACAACAATGCCATGTCATTTGTATGGTTAACCATGTTCCAAACCAAGTTCCTATCATGGTTCATGCTATCATATCAAGTCAATATATTACATGTCTATGTTCTCAACTCAACATCTCTACTATGCTTCTCATATATTAAACATGTATACTAACAAGTCTAACAATGCCATATAATTGGTCATATTTCATGACATTTCATAGTATACTTGATTTATCACACATGAACATCATTTCATTATTTCCAACTATGTTTCATATTGCAACATAACCATTAGTCCTTTCATTCATGTCATCATTCCTACTCGGTTCAACACGAGCCCGAGTCCACATCATACGGTAATCATCTCATGATTACCCAATAATCAAATCAAACATGTATTATACATATTGAGGCATTACAGCATGTCGGGAGTTATCGTTTTTCCTAGGATTGCAAGTCAAGTAGTCTGCTACAGGAATTCTGATCAACCAGTCGAAGTACACCAAGAGCTGTTAAAGAAGTACGGAATGAGCACTAGTTCAACAGCAGACTAGAGACTCTTGTGAAGTCAAGGCAAGAGGAATTCGATCCAACAATTGGAATCAGAGCCAATGTCGTCTGTTCGATTCCCATGAGTTGCAGAGAGTGCAATTATTGTGGGAGGGATTGTTGGGGTTCAAAAATTGTCTCTACTTTACGATCGGTCGAACACGTGGCGCTTGTGTCACTGTATGGTTGAAAAGATTGAAGTTGCGTCATTACCCTTAACTATAGTTATTGGTAAAGCGGTAAGCGCTCGACCTACATAGTTAATTTGAAATTGGTATTAAACCTATACAATTTTTGTACTAGTTACACATGAAATTGGTATTAGACATATACAATTTTGGTACAAGTTACACTTGGATAAAGCTATACTATTTTGCTACTAGTTACACATAAAATTGGTATTAAACCTATATAATTTTGGTACTAGTTAAAAATAAAATTAGTATTACACCTATAAAATTTTGGTACTAGGTAATCTTGAAATGTATTGAACTTATATAATTTTGGTATTAGTTACACATGAAATTGATATTAAACATATACAATTTTGGTATTAGTTACACTTAAAATTGGTAATAAACCTATACAATTTTGGTACTAGTTACACTTGAAATTGATATTAAACATATATAATTTTGGTACCAGTTACACATAAAATGGTATTAAATCTATACTATTTTGGTACTAGTTATAGATGAATTGATATTAAACCTATATAATATTGGCACTCGTTACACATGAAGTTGGTATTAAGCCTACACACTTATGGTTGTAGTTACACTTGAAATTGATATTAAAGCTATATAATAGTAAAAATGAACATACCAGAAACGAGCTCCGGCTATAGGTGCATCATATACTTACTTGGTCATGCACATCGTCTTTTCACAATTGTCCTTATCACACTAACTTGATATCATAAGGACCACTGTACTTGGTAACGGACAATCTGCACCCGTTAAAATCCGAACTGATTTGTATCTTCCTGTATCTTATGAATCATACGTCTGTCATCAAACCACAGGACAGATACCAATCACTGAACGTGGCAAATCCAGCGGTAGCCCATTGTATCACCATATAGTATTATATCGATTATGAGGACTCGTTCCTAATCAAGTGTTTAATTATCACACAATGATTATTTATTTGTAAACAGCGGAAGATTATTTAAAAGTCCTGCCAAAAAGTGGCTCTAAAATTTTTGGCATGACCTTCGTGCACGAGGGACATACCAAAAAAAAATGAAAAGCACAAAATCATAACCCAGTGCAGCAAGTAACTACATAATACCATAGCATGCATCATAGGCACCCAGCACATAAGCCGTACTAAAAATATTTACATCATACCATAGCATGCACAATAAGTCTCCAACACACATTTCATACTCAAAATATTTACATAATACCATCAACAGTAAGTAAAACACCGAATAATCACAAATACTAAAGACTGAACTGAAATAAACTCCATTTACATAATTATACTATCCAGGACACACCATGATATACTTAACTATCCTACGACTGGGATAGACAAAAGTAAACAACATAATATAAGACTTCCAGCGAGCATTCCCTCTTTGGGATCTTGGTCACCTGTAATACATGTCATTGCCAACACACAAAGACAACAAAAGTCCCCCTAGGGGATGAGCCAAAGCCCAATATGAAACTATCAAGTAATTACAACATGTATCTATAAAATGTGATATATGATGTCATGCAATGCAATGCAATGTAATGTGATGCATGAAAGTAACAAATCATCTCGGGATAGCAAAAGTCCGGAATCCAAGGAATAGCTATCAAATATCTCAAGATACTAGAATATCGGAGTCCAAAAAAAGGTATCATCAATCAAGAACATGCTCGAGCAGGGCGTCGACACGCTCGTCGCTACGACATCTCTCTCAGTCGAGCCATTGGCGGTCCATCATCCCTCGGGTCTGGGCGACGTCGGCACACTCGTCGATACGGCATCTCTCAGCTCACTCTCTCCACCGAGCCATCGTGTGCCCATCATCCCCACACACGCGTCACAGATACCAACGAAAAAGATAAGGGTAGCAACGAAAGAATCGGTAGGATCGACATGACATGCTCAATGTCCATGCCTGTCAATGCATTATGCCAATATCATAATCTCATATGATGCAACTAAATATGTCCAACGTGAAAATCATATATCGATATACATTTATTGAAAAACATGTGTGTTAACAAAACATTTATTTTCATACATCGATATATCAACTATGAATGCTCATAATTCAAGTAAAATCGCGTAGTCAAGTACTTTCATGTAACTTCAGCAAATCATGTATCAAATAATTTAGATACCTGTCGTATGTTACCTATCGCAACATACCTTATATCTTTTTGCTTCCTTTTGATTTGAAGTTTTAATGTCACTTGTTACTCACATAATTCGTATAGGACAAAACATACATTCGATGTCAAGAAAGGATTCGTAATATTATTACATATTTAAATCTTCATTAAAATCTTAATACCTTGTTTCTAACTCATTGATCAAGTCAATTATAGAGCATATAATAATTGGGAATAAAATTATACGTCTTTAAACATTGTTTATTCTTCTTTCAATCATAGTAATATTCAGATCTCCAATTAAGTAAGACTTTTACAGTGTACCTTTAAGCCATGTATTCCCAAATAATTCCATCCATTTCCTAAAAACAATTTTACTTGTATTTACTCAAATATATATCATAGTAGCTTCGCTCATATTCATTACAAATGGAGTTATAAATATTAATGATTTGAGCACCATCAATCGCTTCATGACTAGAGGAAATACTTATTCTCCTTTTATACTTTATCAAATTCTTTTGTTCAATTCACTCAACAGTGGATATTTAATTCATTTACAACAAGAAACTCAAATCATAGCCATGTTACATAGCTAAAAATTGAAGATGTTCGGGTGATCTTTATATTTCTAGTTCCAGTAACACTAACAAATTATAGGTAATTATTAGCCCAAGAACGTTAGCACCATAGCTATCATGAATGGGAATTTAATAGCTTCATGATTTCGAACAGCTAGGATACTCCAAAACCAACCAAAAACTCACCAAAAAGAGACTAGAGGCTAAGAACATGATTAAGCAGCCTTCAACATCACATGCAATGACTCGATCGATACATAAGCATACAACTTGAACCAACAATTAGTGAATAATCCCAGAACTAACATCAACCTTTAAATTGAAAACCAAAATTTCGAATTAGAAGCTGAAAATTCGAACTCACCCTTGCGTGAACAGTAACTAGAGGTTGCATGGACATTTTCCGGCGGCGAGAGGGGCTGAGATCGGAAGCAAAACGTTGGCATGGGTGAGGGGAAGGATTTGCACAATAGAATTCGAACTAATTTATGGTCAGAAAGATGAAATCGAACAAAAACATGAAGAACCCTAAAACGCAACTCGTACCTTTCCAAGACAAAACCCGACGATCTCGCGGCGGTGCACGATGATTGCCTGGTATGAAAATGAGCACCAGAGAGAGAGGAGCACGGTGGTAGGTCGGACGCACCGAAAGGTGGCCGGAAGGCGGCGGGCGCACTGGTTTTATGCTGAATGGTCGAGACGCGTAGGGAGGGAAAACCGGGAAGAATGGAATCGGCTGATGTGTGTTTTTGCACATTTTAGTGCATGAAAAGTTAGCTGAAAGTGCATTTGTAATATTGTTTCCAGTCCAGTTATGTATATCGGATTGTCAACGATGTACTGATATATATTAAATTTACATTCAACAATTGGGATTATATCCTCTAATATACTCACGAAATTTAATTCTTCATTTTAATAATTTATTTTTAAAATATTTTACATATATTATCGGAGTTTATTTTACTATTTAAAAATTATTTTATGTTCCAATTAAATTGTCAGTTGCCATTCATATTGTCAATTTAACTTCTAATTAATTAATTTCAAATTAATTATTAATTAATTCCCAATTTATATTTAATTAACACTAATCAAATCTCGAGGTATTACATTTCTCCCCCACTTAAACACATTTCGTCCTCGAAATCTCGAACATAGATACAGATCAACGCTGAAAACAACATATGTATCAGTATACACGACATGATATATTGAACACAATGGAATAAGTATATATAATTGCGGTCCAAAATGCAAACAAGATGTTTAACACGAATAATCGAGTCCAATCTCATCAGGCTAAAAGACGTGATAGATTAAAAAGTATATTCACAACGAGCAACATGAAGAAAGATACATCGCGAGTGATCGATGCAGCTGGTGATAATTCTAATCTATAGGCAAGATTTCCAATTCAATCTCAGATCTAGTACAATTAACACAACAATGTGATAATTTGCCTCGCACGCCACAATGAATTATTGTCTCTAAAGAAGAATTTTTTTTTTGAAGCACACGGTCTCGTAACAGAAATACTATTTGTCATCTTCTTTTAGAATCACAACTTGCTTGACGATCCTGTGCAGCCATCATCTGCTATCTGGACAACTGAATCTTATCATTCACTTCTCGTAGTATATCAGATCCACTCAACTAGTTTTTCACCGATTTCTTTTCAGGCTAGAGGCGATCTTCAACGTCTCTTCGAAAAGGTTTCAAAAGATGTCAAATCTAAGCTCGTTTGATAGTTATTAATATAGGAAATTTGATTAACGGCAAAGTTTCATGCCCTCAAAAGTTAAAATCATTCGCCACATTACGTAACATATCTTCGATAAACAACGGTCATATTCGTATACGGATAAGTCCGCTCGTAAGGAAAGAAAAGTGCAGACTTAGGAAGTAGATCAATAATGTTCAACATAGCATCCTCTGGGTGATCGAGGAATACGGTCACATAATCCATAACCATCAGTTCTTGCAAGCATCCATGGGGACCGAGGTGAGATTGAGTACAATTTATCACCCTCAAACTGAGGGACAGACTGAACGCACTATACAGACTTTAGAGGATATGATACGTGCATGTGTGTTTGAATTTGAGCCTACTTGGCACGATTATCTACCGTTGATTTTGTGATAACCTGGGATTATAGATGTTAATCCCGGAGTATTAATGACCCCTAAAGTTGTTTTACGTTGCGATTTGAAGTTTAATCGCGGTATTGGGCCTTCCGGGCTCGTCTATTTGAGTAGTTGGGATCGTTGGATCCCGAGGTTGAGATTGTATTCTCATTTGGGTGAAAAACCTATGAGTTGGGTTTTTAGTGTGACTCGGGATCTGGGGTGCTTTGTGTGGGCACCGGTAGGGGGTTTTGGGGTTAGAGAGAGAGTTTTTGAAAACAGATAATTTTTAATGAATCATGATGTATTTGTGGTGTTATTAGTATTTCGGGGTATTTTTGCTATAAATACCAGTTGAACCCGAGATTTTAATTTTTGAAAATCATTTTTTCTCCTCCAACCCGTCACTCTCTCTCCCCGTCTGCCCCATTCCCGTCGCCCCAACCCCCGCGCGTAAAAGCGCCACGCCGGCCGCCATCCGACGCGTCCGACCCACCAACGGCTTCGTCTCTTCCAGGCGCACCTTTCCATACCAGGAATTTGAAGTTTCGTCGCGATTTGCGTTCGGATTTTGCAGAAAAGCGCAGATGCCCAAATTCTAGGGTTCTTCCGATTTTGAGCGATTTCCTTCCGATCTTCATATGGGTAACCTTCCTTACCCCTTTTTCATGCTTCTCATGTAATTCCCTGCTATTTTTGGGTGGATTTGGTTCGAATTTATCGCTGTGTGCGTGAGGTGGTGTTCGGATTTTGGGGGTTTTGGCAGGGGGTGATGATTCTTGTTATTGATCGATTATTACATGTTTTAGATGTATTATGGTGCTTAGTTTGGGTTCGAATTGTGATGTTAAGGGTTCGAAAATTGAAGGGTGTTCTTGAACAATTTTTGATAATGTCTCATTCGTTTTCCCTCCCTGCATGTGCCCTACCCCGGGTCTTTTAAATGGTTAATTGTCGTGTGTTGACAATATTTTGAGGGTTATGGATGTGCTTGAGCATGGGTTACATGTTCGTAAATAATTGTGAATTATTTATCGTGTTAGCACATCATTCCTCGGGGCATGGAACCCAAGCAAGGTTTGGCTTGGACTACGAGGATTTAAGGTACGTTTAGCGTACGAGCATGTCTTTAATTTATATCTTTGCAAGTGTGATGCATGGTATAATATATATAGGTGACAACCTATAGGATAAGGGAAATGAAACTTGATTTTGTTATTTGTTTAACGTGAGGAAATACATGTTGCCGCTATGAAGCGAGCAAATGATGAGATGTGGCATTTGACTAGATATCCAAGATATCTATATTCCATTCCCTATTATTATGAATAGGAACAGAGACGTAAGTTAATCAAGGAGTTGATTAATTGGTAATGGAAGTTAAGGAAATCTCTACATGATATCTAGAATTACGATAATTCTTTGATAAAGAAAATGTAATGAGATGTTGTTAATTTGAAACTGGCTAGGGTTGACCAATGTGATGATTAACTGCATATTCAGGATTTGATGATTTATCTGTTTTGGGAACAGGGATATTACAGGGGTACGCTAGGATGAGGATGATACCATCCAGGAAGTGTCACATATGTTCCACAATATTTACATTTTCGTAAATTATGTTTTATGTCATTATGATTATGAAATTGTGAAATTGGTATGCTCACCCCGTGTGGGGGCAGGTCTCTGTTTGGGACAGGTAAACAGGTACATCAATGGTTTTGGAGCTGAGCTCGAGCTGTTGATTGGAGGTACTCCCAGGATCGTGGTACCAGGGCTTGATGGAGCACGGTATCGTATAGTGTACTTATATACACCTGAGGATTATATACACATTTATGATGCTCGCATGTGAGCACGATTATACTTGTATATGGTTGTATATAAAGGCATGAACCTTTCTCTCTTTCATTCTATGTTGCATGCAATTAAGGGTAGAATTGCTAATGATATGAGAGTCATTGGTGTATTACGTGGGTGTTGAAACCCACTTTTGTGTCTTATTGTGTGGTGTCTTCCCTGGCTGGGAATTTACTTAGTGTTGCTGTATTCTGTTGAGTATTGTGTTTTCCCTGGCCGGGAGTTATATTATGTGATGTGCTTTTGTTTTGGGATAGCTCAATTTATGGGGAGACTCTGCCCAAATTTTTATAAAAGGCCACATTGTGAAAAGTGGCGTAAGGGGAATGGTAAAGGGCGAAATCTATGAGTCTACTCGTTGGTAGAAGATGATCTTATAGCGTCGAACATTAAAGGAATTTTGTATTTGCCATTCTAGGGTAAGGTATCATATGAGCTTCCCGTTTGTTTTTTTTTACTAAAAGCATGCGCCACACATAGTGGATAATACACTAATCGAGGTTTAAAGGCTAGGGGTCCTTACAGATTTAATTCTCATACAACAATAGTTACCAAGTGAGCATTCAGATGGCTCCATTTGAGCTTTGTATGGGCGACGATGCAGATCCCCTTTATATTGGGATGCTACAGACAAAACATTTGTGGGTGTGTGATGCCCGGGGATCAATGGTGTTAATCTCAGTGTAGTAATGATCCTTAATGGATTTTAGTTATGGCAATTATGAATTAATTACGGTGTTGGATCACCCGAGGATGTCAAATCGAGTATTTTGGGATCGTTGGATCCAAAGGTTGAGATTGTATTCTCACCGTGGTGAAAAACCTTGGAATTGGGTTTTTGGTGGGATCTGGGGTCCGGAGCACTTTGTGCTGGTACTGGTAATGGAAATAGAGATTGAGATGTAATTATTGAAAACATATTATTTTTAATGAGTCATGATGTATTTGTGGAGGACTTGGAATTTTTGAGACTTAGTACTATATATATGCTAAGAGGGATCGGTGTGTAACCATTTTCCCCCTCCCTCTCTCTCCTCTTCCACGCCTCTTCTCCCATTTCCCCAAACCCTCCTTTTCTCCTCCCATGGAAGAATCGAGCAAGGCTCGATCTCGGAGCTGGATTTCTCGAAGATAATCAGGTATTAATCTTCCCCTCGTCCTTATCTTCGATTTGATAGTACTATGGTGGATTTTGGTTAAGAATTATGTTGGGTTTGGAAAATTGGGGATTTTTAAGTTATGTTTTTGGTATTTTTATGGGTTTTAATGGAGTTTATGAAGTGTTGTGGTTGTTGGTAATTGTCGGTTTGAGTTTGAGGAAGGATTTGAGGGCTGAAATGGTGATTTTCGAGTTTCAGGGTTCTACCGATCGATCGGTAGGAGTTACCGATTGATCGGTCGAGTGCCGTAGCAAAAATTGAGAAATCTGGGTTTTACGATCGATAAGTAGAAGTTACCGATCGATCGGTAAGGATGAACAGTAAAATTTTTAAAAATAAAATTCTCCTTAAATTTTTAGGATCTTGTATGGGTACACTGATGATATATTTGGGGGTTTGATTCATGCTTGGGTATGTGTTGTGTGCTTAAAAATAATTGCGGATTATTTTATGTGTTAGCACATAATTCATCGGGGTCTCAGGACCAAGGCAAGGTTGGATTAGAACACCGAAATTATCAGGTCCGTATAGCCTTTTATATTATTGCAACTGTGAATTGCATGGTTTATTGTATTTGCAATAAATGTATATATATATTGGGAATTATATGGTGCCACTTTTGAGCGAGCAATGATTGGATGTTGTCACTGTTGAGTGAACATCGGTTATGACGCCGCTGCTGTTGAGCGTGCGTGGGGTTAAAATGCCGATATTGTGGAGCGAGCGATGAAATAGAAATATGGAATCATTTATTAGATACGTGATATCTATGATCATTGTTTAATGGTTTAACCATATTTGATTATAAACTGGCATGACAGGAATGTATTTAGTTAATCAATGTAATGATTAACTGGCGTTTGGGAATTTGATGGTTTCGGTTATTTTGAGAACAAGAACAGCACAGGGGATCCTGGATGAGGATGATACCATCCAGGGAGTATCATTTAAGATTCATGGCATTTACATTCTGTAAATTATGATTTGTAATATTGTGCTTATTGGATTGGTGGTATTGGTATGCTCACCCAGTGTGGGGGCTGTCTCTGTTGGGGCATGTGAATAGGTACATCGATGGCTTTGGAGTCGAGCTCGAGCTATGGATTGGAGGTGCTTCTAGGATCGAAGTACCAGTGACGGTATTGAGCATAATGTTTTATACATTTGATACACATACACTTGTTGATGCTCGCATGTGAGCACTGTTATATGTGTATATGGGTTGTATAAAAAGGCAAGGGCCTTTCTCTTTTCATTTATTGGTTGCATGCAATTAAATAAGGAATTGCTAAATGAATTGAGAACATGTTAGTGTATTATAGGGTGCATGATACGTATGTGGACTTGGTTGAGGGAAATTGGACTATGTGGAATAATGTAAGAAATTTATTAATGGTATGTTATGCTATGGTAGCATGTGATTTTTTCCCCTGATTACATGATTGTATGCACTAAATACATGGGTTAATACACTAATAGAGGGTTAAGGGCACGGGGGTCCTTACAGGGTGGACCTCATATGATTAGAGAACTGGAAGAGAAAGTGAAACTCATACGACAGAGAATGAAAGCTGCCCAAGATAGACATGCAGCTTATGCCAATAAGAGGTGGAGACTCTTAGAATTTCAAGTTGGTGATAGGGTGTTCTTAAAAATTTCCCCTTTTAAAGGTATTGTTCGTTTCGGAATGAAAGGGAAGTTATCACCAAGTTATGTTGGTTTGTATGTGGTATTACAGCGAGTGTGGCTTCTTGATTAGCATTGCCACCCTCTTTATCCGGTATACATGACGTATTTCATGTATCGATGTTACGGAAGTATGAGCCTAATCCGTTGCATGTATTACAATCTTCAGAAGTACAGTTGCAGTAAAACATTTCTTATGTGGAACGTCCAGTTTGCATTTTGGATCGTGCAGATCGTAAGCTTCGTAGTAAAATCATTCCTATGGTTAAGGTTCAGTGGGAAAGGCGAGGTGTCGAAGAGGCAACATGGGAGACAGAGCAGTATATGAGACAACTATGTCCTGAGTTGTTTGATGGTACGTGTATTGATTTATTTTATTGCATTACTCGTAAGTATATTGGATTTCGGGTCGAAATCTTATATGTTGGGGATAAATGTGATATTTCATATTACTATGATGCTTAATTAAGAGTTGAATATAGTAAAAATGTGGAAGTTGGAATTATTGAAGGATATGTGAACAATTTATGAAGGTGACTAAACTTGAGGGATTCAGTTGCAATTTGGGGAAGGTTCAACTTTATGAGATAACTAATCATGGAGGACTTAGTTGCCAATTGGGTATACAAATCCCTAAATCTGATTTCTCAATTCAGATAACGATAAAAAAATTCTTCCTTCTTTTCCTTCAAGTTCTTGGAGTCTTCAATTGGACAAATTCATCAACACATGCTTGTTGAAACTTTAGGGAAAGCTTTGGGTGAGTGAATTATACCTTAAAGTTGTTATGAATGAGAATTTATATGTGTTGATGTAGTATCTATTCTTGGTGTGTTCTTATTTTTTTATGAATTTGAATTGGAGTTGAATTATGATGAAATAATGTGTAATATGAAACAAGGGGTAACATTAGGATGTGTTCTAATTGATTGGGTAAAGTATGGGGTGACATAACTGTTGGTGAAGATAGTAAAGTGTTGAAAATGGCGGAAATTCGAGTTACAAGGGTCACCGATCGATCGGTCGAAGTTGATAAAAATTTCTGCATTGGGCGATTGATCGAGCAAGTTGGGAGATCGATCGCGGAATGCTTAGCGATTGATCGGTAGGCGTAAAAATTGGATTTTTCCAACTTGTTATTTTCGATTTATCACATGGATAAGTGTATGATATTGTATATTTTCATCATAAATTTGCTGAAGAATGTTGATGACTCTTATATGGAGTCGAAATGCAATATACATTGGCTACTCATATAATAAGAACTTATGGAGCGTAATAGCAATGTTATATGTGCTATTCATATAAGGAGTAATGATATTATACTCAGCCAATGGATCATTCTGAGGAAATGGTATTCACTGGAATGAGATTGAAATGAGTTTGAGATCGAGATGAGGTTTCGACATGTCATGACACATGCATTGCATATAATTTATAAAAATTATATTATGATTGAGCATGCTATAGGAACAATCTGAAGAACATGAGATATTAATGAAATACAGGGAGTTTTTGTAACTACTGTATTAATATATTTGTTTCGTATATTTTGTTGATATGTGATACATATTACACTGGTGTTCATGGTATTTTATGGGTTGTTCTGTAGGGACTCTTTTGGGCGAGGGAAGCCAAAATTTATGGGTCCATTGCTGCAATGACGATAGAGCAGTCGATTAGAGAAACTGATAAGACATGAATGTTTTGAGAAGTACTCTAGTGGTATTTCGTAGTGGCATGTAATGAGATAATACAATTGTTTGTATAATTAATAAAGTAAACTCTATAGTAAATAATATGAATATGTTTATATTATCATGAAATTGGTTTAAAGGCGGTGAGGGCCTTACAGAAGACAAAAGTATTAATGCTCGTACTTCATCATTAAAATCAATGTTAACTGAATTCAACTGGGTTGTCACTGTATTGAGTTCATTGAGGTGTTGAGCTATCGATCCGCGTTCTACCATCCACAAATTGAACAACCGCCCCATCAAATGGACTTTGTTTGAAGCTGATGGCTTCTCGTACATGCTTGAAAGAGCCGCCATAAGACCCGCCGTGATATTTTCTTTTGCTATGTTGAAAGCAACATTGCGTGAAAACATCAGTCGGATTACTCCGAGGGCTTTTCTATCTAGAAGAACCCATTTTTCGTCTTTCATGTCATCTGGCTTCACACCCGAGAGAGGTTGATAAAGGCCTTTTGGTACATTTATTCTTCTATTTGCATTTTCCAAAAGCCAAAGACCAAACCACTGAATTTTTCAATATTCATTTTTCCTTCATCTGCCGCCATTACTCCCACTAGAACCTGACTCTCACCGGATTGCTGTTTTGACAATTTTGAGAATCACTGTAATTTTGAGAACACCGCTACGGATATATTTGGTGTCGCTGACAAATTTCACTATTCACAAAATTTCACTATTCATGTGAATAGTAACTCGCCCTAAAATTAACAATTTGGTTCTGATACCAGTTGTTGGGAAAATAACGCCATATTTTCTCTTGTCAGATTTGTGGGAGCAAAACTAAATGCGGAATAAAAACACACAAGATTTACGTGGTTCGGTAAAAATAAGCCTACGTACACGGGGCTGCTGCAGGTCTTTTACTAAAGAAAAATATACAAGTGTTTACAAACACTGACAACACTCAATCTTAAAAACACTCAGAAAATTATACACCAATTTTCTCTCACTAGTATTTTTACTCTGATTACACTATGTGTTGTATTTTTCTCTCTACAATATCTGGGTGTTTATTACTGAATGAAGCACACCATTGTTTATAGAGGTTCTTCATAGTTAAAATTCTTTGTGTTAAAAAGTCTTCACGTCGTATTTGGAAAAAAATGTCCAGCTTGCTTTTCAAATTTTTCTTTTTTCTTTTTGTCATATTTTGACAAACGTGGGCCGCCTTTATTTTTTTGAGTTGACAAATTTTGTCAGCCAAAATTTTCTTCTGTCGCCACCAACTTTTGATTAACACAACACAATTCATCGTTTATTTTTTTCCTCAATTTGATTTGCGCTTTCTATGGATCTATGTTGGGAGGCAGGAGATGGGATTCAAACGCAGAATCCCCAAAAATTATTTAAAGTTTATTGGCATTGTGGGGGCAAATTTCTGTCAAATTGAAGGATTTGAGTGAGGATGAGAAGCAAATCTGGAACCATAAAGCTGGAGAAGGGATGTAAGTATATAAGAACGAGATGAAAGAATACAACAAGAAATTGGAAGCAGAAGCCGAGAATAATTTGAATCAAGAAATTTATCTGTGTTGATGGTTAGAAAAGAAAGCAAATGGTAGAAAGAGAGGGGAAGAAGATGTTAAAAGAGCATTTACGTCATTTGAGGTTGTTAAGGAGTTGAAATAAAGTTAGGGTATGGACTGATTCATGACATTTGCTGACATGGGACTGGATAAAAAAAAAATGTTTCTACATGGAGATTTTATGTGGATTTATCCTTATATTAATGCTTTTTTTTTTTTCTTTTTGACATCGGGTTAATGGTATTAATGTACAACACAATTGCATTCTGCTGGTAATGAAGATTTGTCATTTGAATGTCAGTATTCCTCTCGCACTAATGAATTTTATACGAAGCAAACAACAAGCAACACCTACACGAACAACCCTATAATCTTGCTAAAGTTCCGTCAAATGCCATTTCATCGGTACTGGTTCTTGCTCTTTCATCACTATACACAGTTAAACTAGTACATCATCTCAAAAATCCACCTGTTTCCCTCTGTCTGATTTAGAAATGGGATAAAATTAGCTGAACAATATCAAATAAAGCTTGCCTCAGTCAAACTGAGCAATCGATCCATTTTCTATAGATGACACCGGGTAACTGTGTCCAAACTGTGCCCCAGGGCCGGCACGTCTGATTAACCCCACCATCTCCAAGATTCGTGTGAGTAAAACGAAAGATTAGAACATATATTGTCGGTCTCTTTTTATGCCTGACCCAAGGAACTCAACCGCCAGAATCAACCCCTTTTATTAACCTAAACCAGATTTAGTCCTGGAGACAGGTCTGAGCATTGGATGGCCAAGAGAAGATGGAGGATCGGATGTAGGGTTAAACGTATTAGAGTTCGATGAAGATGGATGTAAAGCTGAAAGGGGTAGCCTTGGTCCCAGCCCATATGTCCCTTGTTGTTGCCCGAGTTGCATACGAGGGTGGATCGGTTGGTTATTGCTGTACCCAGAAATGAAAGGCTGCTGAGATCCATGGTGCCTGTCATTTAAATTGGTAGCACCTACACCGGGTAAGCCAGATGCTGGGTGCCTGTTATTTCCTGTGGCATAGTCGTTTAAATTGGTAGCACCTACACCGGGCAAACCAGTTGGTCGAGACGGTCCGCCAGATTCGAACTGAGCCGACATCATGAGGGCCCGTTCTGCTGATATCCTCTGCCTCGCCCGTTCCATCTGTTCACATTCCCTCATTAGTATGGTCTCCACTTCTGCAAACTGCTTCAGCTTCAGCTCTAATCTCTTCAACTGAGAACACAAAGTCATCAGATTTCATTGCAATATCAAGTGCTAATGTCTAAAAAATATGCTTTACTACAAGCGAACATGAAATATCATCACCATCATGAAGCATTGGCAGCTTATTTACCTTCTCAATACATGAACTACAAATAAGAACATACAAGTATATGAGACCCAGGCTATCAGTATATCCTACCTCTCTATCCACCAATTCATCCACTTAGCAATATGTTATTTTAATGCTACAAGAACATCTGGGACATAACGCCAGGGTGATAGGGATGAAGAAGTTATAATCATCCATTTGTAAAATAAACTATTTCAAAATAAGCTTGTATGTTCTCTTTTTTACAAAAAGGAAAGAAATAGAAGAATGCTACACAATACAAACAGTATTCAATAGGGAACATCCCAAGTTCGGATCAACTTTGAACTGGGGACAGAATAGCACACAAATTGGGATCCTAACCTGTTTATTTTCCTAACTTTATGGTGAACCAAAGAAATCAATAAAACCATTTAAGCTGGCCAAAAGGTGTCAAAGATACTAATCAAGAGAAGGATGGTACGAGCCGCTTTGTGTGGTAGTAGATGGGTGCATGTCATAGTTATTTGGTGATACGTTTTATTTTATTGGTTTGAAATTTCTGCAATAGAGAAAATATTGCAGAAATTCATTTTATGGTAAAGCTAGTTTCAGTAGATTCGTCAACATTGGGGTTGTTCAGTAAAACTAAAAGATAAAGGAGAAGAATATACAACTGGACATTTTTTCAGCTAGAATCAATTTATAAAATTTTTTTGCAAGATTTTCAATGCAATAATTACAGCTTCTATCTCTTAACATAACACTGTCATAAAACATAATAGCATCTTCAGTTCCCAAATAACATGAAATTTTCAGGTTTTAAGAATCACTAGCATACATGAGCCATTACCACAAGTTCAACAGAAAAACACAATCTACAGTTCTGTCAATCCAAAAGTGAACAAGGCAAGTACCTGATGGTTTATAATATTAGCCGATAACCTTTGGATTTCACGCTCTTCGTGATCAGCGAAAAGTTTTGCCTTTAAAGCGGCAGCAGCAAGACCATATTTTGCAGCAGTACTCACTCTTTCAGCGGATAATGGAACAGCTTCAGCATCATGTTCGCTCCAAGGACCTTCAGTGAATCTAGCTCAGAAGTATGATACAAGGACACCAAAATAAGGCCAAATAAACATGACAACATACCTTTTCGACTACTATTTGTGATTTCATCATGAGGGCTCCCATCCTTGCTTCCATCCTTAGATAATTCAAGCAAGGATGCATGAGCACATGCAGCAGCTACTCTTGGCCCCAGTGCAGAGGCCAGGAAGGCAACCTAAGGCCAACAATTGATACATTAGTCATGTAGAACGTGAAAATGCCACAAGAAATGTGTTTGAGAGTGATACTCCAAAAAATAGAAATGGCACTTAAAATGAGCAAAAAAAATTTAGACGTTAGAGGCATTTCACAGAATATATCTACATATTTGGAAAAAAAAACAGAAAAAAAAAATGTTATACAATTTAGAACTGTAAAGGAAAAAATTAGGAGGGCACGGTCCACATCTCTTGTAAAGCACGACTCTTGGTGGCGTGGTCACTTTGGCCAAACAGTTTTGGCTTTTCCAAAAATAACCTCCACGCTCTTTAACTTTAATTCTATTTGACATGAGATGCAGGGTAAAAATTTAGAAATTATCTAAAATAATACATCATTTTCTTTTAAATTCCAATTTGATTTACTTTATTTTATCCCATAATTATCTAACTTATTTATATTTCTTCCTAACCAATAATTCCAAGTCGACCAGATAGATGAGAAGTGTATTTGCCTGGAAGGATTAAAAAAATCATATACAGACAAAAAATAAAACAAATGAGGAAGGGCAAAAGAGCCAAAGGGGATTGCTACACAGAAATTACATAAGCATGAGTTCTCGAAAAACAACCTACCAAGTTCATCACTGGATTCCCAGAGTTCGTAAAGGGGAACTTGCTTTCAGAATCACACCCTCGCAAGTTGAATCCTATACCATAAATGAAACGACAAATGTAGTTTACTGAACCTCCTCAATATTCATAAAAGAAACCATTTGGATAAAAATAGATACCGTTTGAATTTGGTATTGATTTACCACAATCATCACCATTCCACATATTTGATGAACCAGAAGTAGCAGGGACATCAATATTGTCAAGGGGAGCCGAATCCAGAGGGAGTCTAACGAAATGAAGGAGGCACTGATCTTTTGATTTCGTACCAACGTGTTCCGCAATTTTACTCCAGTTTTCTTCGTACAGCTGCATTCCTTCGAGCAGCAGTAGAGTTTCCTGGTCACTCCAACTATCCCCATCCACATCCCTGAAATATTTCATGAAACTGACCTTCACAAAATCCGGGCTGGAGTGACCAGCGACAAATCTTCCCTCATGATAGCAATCCATACACAACAGCACGTCAGCCTGGATAACAGTCAACTATAAAGACCATATAGCATTAATACAAACCACCAATCTGTCATACATGTTTATAGGATGTTTAATCAACGCAACAGGAGGTAGCAAGCATTATAATTAATGGATTAGCAAGAAGTTAGAACATAGAATAATGAAACAAAGTTCCACACTGCCAAAACTTGTTCAATTATTATTAAGATAATGTACATATGCAACATATTGCAAAAACAAGGACAAACAAAAAGCTTGAGGAAAGAGGCTAAAGTTACAAAAATGTCCTTTACCACTTTCTGTGACTGATAGTGCGCGGTAGAAATAGAACGAGAACAGTAATTGCATTGATGCTCGGATAATTGCTCTCGAATGGAACTTTCAAAGTCAGCGTCCTCATCGCACTGACGTGAAAGTTCTGGATAAACATCAGTTGCCTTGAGCCTACACTTGGGCTTGTCAAATTGGATCAAACTATCGATAGACTTTAAAGCATCCGAAGGCACACGAAGTTCACCATTTGATTCCTCACACAAGTATGTCCCATTATTTGGAGCAGCATGCTTAAGAGGAGTTGCACAATAGTTGATTATCCCCCAATGGCCAAGAAACCGAAAAACTCGATTCATATCATCAATATCAAATCCAGCTACTAGACCCTGACAATCAGCAACAGATAGGTACTTTTCCGGGTTCTCCATATACTTAGCTACTATAAAGTTGCGACCCTCCATGTACCTCTCGGGTGTATGTTCTGCTGACCGACCAGAGAAAAAAAGTGGCACCACTTGTCTCTCCAGTCGATGTACTGAATTTGGGGAAAACCAATCTGCTTGTCAGAAGAATCAAAATCAAAAGATCTTATTAAGTCAACAGTCTCATTTCAGGAAAGCCAGATGTGACAAATAGTAACAAAATGACTTAATGGTCCACATAATGAAATGAAAGGCATGCAAATGACCTGAAGTGAGAATCCATCATTATATTATGCAAAACAAAAGTGGAAGTAAAAAACAGGTAAGCATTGTAAGTATAGATTTATCCACTTTTATCATTAAGAAACAAGTTTTTTATCATCAAATTTTGGAGATATGATAAAGTTGCAATCTGCAACTAAATTTAATATTACAAAATAAACTAACTTAAAAAAGATGAATAACCAACCAATCACTCTACAATTGGATATTGACGGGTAAAATTATGATATCTCAAATATAAGACCACCACTAGTTCAGTTATTTTCTTGAAATATATCCACATGTATCTCTTAACGGAGTAAAAATTATCCTGCATTTCTTGCGTTTAATAGAGTTGTTCGAGCAAATATCTTTATTCAATTATCCAAGCCCATGAACTATGCACACATTCACTTCTTTCCAAAAACATTAAAATTCCAAAAACTAGATACAAGACCGTTAGAGAAGAGAAAGAGTTACCTGCATGTGCAGGCACAACATGCACACGACATGAACTCCCAAGCCTTTTGGTAACCCCACGGCCAGGAATTACCTTAGGAGGCCTGACCACATACGACCCGACCCCACTCCCGCTTGCAGTATCCTCCAATGGAGCCCCTGATAAAGCTGAACTATCCCGGGGTACGTCAGACAGCGCCAGCTGCTGCCCATATGATATATTCTCCAACATAGCCACACCCCTATGCAACTGATCTCTGCTCTCGCCGTTCCGTGCTGCCCTCTCTGCTTCCACAATTCCGAACACCGATGAATGTGGTCTATTAACCACTCTCTTGATTGCAACTGGGAAATCACAAATTTTCAATCCACCGTCCACCAAATGTTCACTCTCTGTTTCTCGAGATACCTGGGCAATCCTATCTGAGTTCTGATTGTGAGGATCATCTTCAGTTTCAAGGTGATTTTGGGGTGGTTCCAGATCCGGGTCTTCATCATCCTCATTGTCCTCAAATGCATCATCATTCTCGGGGTCTTTTAGCTTAGATTTTCGCACAGCTGGGTGCTCCCTTTTCCTCTTCCTCCACCGCGATCTTCCCTCTTTACAAGCACAAAAAATAAAAACAAATTCTAATCTTTTACAATTAAATGTCACGCGCAAGTGTGAAACGGAGTATGTCTGCATAAATTAAAGCCTTACACTTCAATTCACATTTTGTCATCTAAGTTATCAGAATTTTACACATTAAAAAAAACAGGTAAATTATTTATTTCCCAAATTTCACAAATAAGTCTGTGAATAATCACACTCGAACAAAACAACCAAACAATCCTAGCTTCAAATTCACAAAGGGTATTTCACTTTCAGAGTTCCACATGAACAACAACCAAGGAAATCCTAGTAAATCCACACACAAACATGGCAAACAAACACTTTACTTGCACAAATCAAACCAAACCCCACCTATGCACAGGTCCAACTCGGTGTCATCTACCACACAAAATTACAGCACAAACAACAAAGATCCGTTAATCCCGAGTTTAATTCGCCAAGAAAAGATACAGACACGTACGTATATAAGGAAAAAAAAACTGAGTCACCTGAGGTGGAAGCTGGCATTGCTGAGAAAGAAGCAAAACGGGATTTTAGGAATTTGGAAGGCGCGAGGGTTTAAGGGATGGGAAAATTCGTGGTGGGGTCTGCGTGATTGGTGAGGTGGAGAGTTGAGAATTGAGATTTTGGCGAGGACGAGGGGGATTCTGTGTGTACTATGAGAGAGTGGAGCTTCTTGGGGAAATTTTACAGCTGGTGTGCGATAAATTTAAAATGTATTGGACTGAAATGAAATTCATACAACCCCTTAGGTCTGGGGAATTTATATTTCTGCCTCTGTAATCTATAATATTCACTTTTAAAATGTTCAAATATATTTTTTAAGATAAAAAGTAATTATATTAATAAAAGTCAGGTACAAACGAAGAAGTAGCCGAAACCCACTAAACACGATAAAACAACAAGAAATACATGTAACATACATGGCAAATACTAATACATATTGATGACGAGACGTATTGACAAAGTGAAGATTGAGTCACATCTAAATCACTAGAGTGTGATCTGAAACGTACAGAGACCACCAGAATCAAATCAGGTCTCAGTTTCAAATATATTTTGCTAATAGAAGTTCGTAATTTTTTTTCTAATCAAATTAGTTGACTAAATTTGAGCTTGTAAATTGGCATTGTCATATTAAAAAACCTACCTTATATTGAAAAAAATAAATCCTTTTATATAAATTTTTTTATATGTCCTTATATTTTTTATGATGAGGAGTTTACATACATACATTATTAATTTTTTGGAAATTAATTACTGTGTATTTATGCAATTAATAATAAATTTGATCATCAATGCAAATCAAATAAATAACATAATTATGTTACCATGTATTACTCTTTTCCATCTCTACTCGAAAGGTTGATTTGAATTGGCAAAAAGTGTAATATTAAATGGGATGTAAAATATGCTAAATATTTATATTTTTTATTTTATTTTAGAGAGATGCATCTTATGCAATTCCAACCATTTACAATAAGATTTCAAATTAAAGCAAGGGTTTTCAAAATATATTTACTTAATAACATGTTTTGCTTTGTATCTTCATGAGTATGCCGGAATTTTTTTATGCTATCCTCTACGGCAGCGTGCTGGAAATAGATTCATTATTGATTTTCAATTGATGTGGAATATTCATATAACATTTCACATTGAATAATTTAAACAAATGACGATGAGCAATATCCTTGAAGCGACATCAAATTAGTCGGTATCCCTAAGTGTTTGTAAATTACTTTTTATCAATAATTTATTTATTCATTGATAAAAAAAATCATATCTTCACATTGAATACAAATATTTGAAAAAAATAATCATTTTAAATATATAATAAAAAAATAGGCATTTTACATATCTGTGGTTTTGAAAATAGGCACTTTGCCCTCTTGTGATTTGTAAAAATATGCAAAATACCCGTCGTGGATGTCATTTTTCGCAAACCACAAGGGGGTAAATTGCTTATATTCAAAATCACAGGGGGTAAAATGCGTATTTCAAACCACATGTGTTAATCTGCATACTTTTAAATGGGATAAAATGCATATTTTCAAACAACAAGAGAAAATCTGCCTAATTTCAAAATCACATGAGGTAATTCGCCACTAGCTCCTTTTTAAAGTATCTAGAAAGGGGAAATAGTATATGATTTTGGAACTGTCATAAGCATCATTTGCTGAAAAACTTGTAATTCATCAGCTCTTCTAAAGTTTTAAATGATATGTCAATCTTCTATTTGCTTGGTATACAGACCAGTTTAACAAGTCAAATTAGCTGTTTCAATCGATAATTGCTAATCTTGAATATATTATCTTCTTCTGAGAAGATCGCTACTAGGTATCTCGTTCCTGAACCAAAAATCTCAGATGCTTTCTTTAGCAAAATACGGTAAATATGACGGTTGGGCTCAAACTCTACTTTTCATCGCTGAACTTCCTTCTCAGAAAGCAATATTGCCATCAAGCTTCTGGGAATAAGGGGGAACAAAGCTCGGCCAAACTTCAAGAAAAGGCCTTGCTATTATCAGAACACTAAGGAAACAGTGATAGAGCTATTGGCTTTCTATGTCATTGATCTTGGACACGAGTCTCGGTGCGTAAGTATGAAATCTTTTTTTCCAGAAAACTGAAACATGAAAGAAAAGAATCTGTACTATTCGTACATCACATCTACCATTTCTTGAGTAAATCGTTGGTATTCAGAGAACGTGGTGTCTGATGCTTGAAAATTGTATTCATGGCGAGGGGCGCAGCCAGGATATAAATTAACATGGGCTGATCGAGCTAGGCGTAGTACTAACGGACTATATCGATTTAAAGATTTAAAGGGTGGGTAATACGTAAATTTTTCAAAATTAACACTAATTTTTTTTCCCTTCTAAGGCAATTTTATTTTTTTTTTAAATGTGGGTGGTGCTAATAGCCCCACCCACGTATAAAGGTGCCTTCGCCTCTGTTTATGGCTAAAAGATGACGGAATCTCTAGGTCTTTTGGAGATGATGAACGGTATTCGCGATGCTCGAATGTTATTGTCCAGGAAAGTTTCGAACATCATCTTCTAAAAGCTTTAGTTTTCAATATTTCAAGAATGACAGATTGCAGGCAGCAGCTTCTAGACTGGGTTATTTCTCAGCAATTCCACTGTTATAGATGAGTGAAACTGGGCATATACTACTATGTTCTCACGGATTTGGTATATTATATATATATATTTCACAATTATATTTTATTTCATATTCATGGACAAATAAAAAAATGCAAGGAAATAGAGTTATTAATATTTGGGTTATGATTATTATTGATATTTTAATTTCTATTTATATTATATTTAAGAGATTGGTTGAGGGATCATACCAATTTAGTTTCCATGGTTCACAACACATGAAAACTCAATTAATTTACATCGCTAGTGTGCAAAACGTTAAAATTGTGGAGCTTCTCGACTAAGTATACGTTTTGGATTAGCTTATTTAATTTGTTGTTTTTGGTTAAAGTTGACAAAATTTGATTTTAAGTAAAATTATTGAGTGTTTGATATTAAAATTAAAAAAAAATAATTTAATGAACATCAATTTATTATAAAATTGGCATCGTTCAACTTAAAGTAGCAGAAGTAAATCAAACAGATAAAAAACTGTTTTTTATCTACACTCCGTAAAACACAATGAAATATGGAATGCAAAAAAAATAAAATTGATTATCATTTAATTTGAAAACAATTCGGGTGTCGTAATAGAGTTAAAAATTAGAGAAACGAACAAATTTAATATTTTTAATATATTTTATTTTAAATTTTATAAAATCCTCGTACATCATTAAACTAAATGATGTGATATTTTACGTTTATCATTTTCGTACACAACATGATATTTATAATAAAAATAAAAGAAAATATATTAATTCAATTAAGAAACAAACATATTTCTAGCAAATATTTGTCCCAAAATACAAAAGAAATTACCCAAATTTTTATTAGGGTTTGATTTCATAACTGGGCCGAACCCAATATATTTTAATATTAGCCCAATATGGAGTAGATCCGACCCGACCCGACCCAATGCGATCCGATCCACTGACAATTCCCTTTCCCAAGTCATCCATGCCAAATATGTAGTTCACTATGGTTCCTTCCCCTTTCAAAACCCTCAAATTCCTCTCTCCCGAACTCAAATCCTTCGTTTTTCCACCATTTCTGCGTGTAAATCCACTCTCTCAAGCTAAATGTCGGTAAGTATCATCAATTATCTTATTTCTGACAATTCTAGGTTTGTTAATTATCGGTTTTTTTTGTTTTTTTTTTTCGGTTTTTTTTTTGTCACTTTCGTTTGATTAATTAGTTACCGATTAAAATTTCAGATCTTTGAGTATAATGGAAGTGCGTTGGTGGCAATGGTGGGGAAGAATTGCTTCGCCATCGCCAGTGACCGGCGACTTGGGGTGCAGCTGCAAACTATCGCCACAGATTTTCAGAAGATCTACAAAATCCACGATAGGCTTTTCATAGGTTTAGCGGGCCTCGCCACCGATGCTCAAACACTGTAAGTCTATCACATGAATTAATCTAAAGCCTGTGTATTATTACTTTATTTTGTTTTAGGGTGAATGTTTTATGTAGTGCATAGAGAGGAAGTATTAAAATCCAAAGCTTAATGTATACTGCCCTATGTGTGCATGGACCTAGATACAACATCTGAAGCTTGATATACAAGTTAGGCTTGGAATTCTAAGAACTTTGAGTTGATGTGGAGTTCGAAATACTAGATATACACTCTAGAACTGGAGCAATATGGTCAAATTTGTGGAAGAGTGTATAAGGGGACCTGCTTCATTTATTTATATTGTAATGGTTGTACATTTTTTTGGTATTTGGAGATATGTTGTGCATTGCTTTGACCTTGGGAATTATGCATTAACAGCAGTGGGATGGTCACATGACTTTGTAAGGTTAAATTATTAAAATTAGTTGGTCAGACCAATGGATTTTAAAAGTTCAGAAAACTGCTGATTGTTCGTAATTTAGATTCATGATTTAGAATTTTAGATTGCTTTTGTTATGTTCAACTATCGTTTCTGGAGTCTGTAATGATAATTGTTATATTTATTGAAGGTTCTAAATTATAGACCGACTTACTTCAATTTTGAGTTTATCGCCTGTAAGAATTGATTATAAAGTATAAATAAGTGTTGCCTCTCCTCTCTGCTGATATGCATATATTTGTTGTATTTTGGTTTGATTGAATATTGTATATGGTTGATTTCATCTGAAGGTATCAAAAACTTGTTTTTCGACATAAGCTATATCAGCTACGAGAAGAGAGGGACATGAACCCTGAAACTTTTGCAAGCCTCGTATCTGCTCTTCTTTATGAGAAAAGGTCAGTATGATTGTTCTACAGTGCATATCTAAAGATTTTAAGTGTCAAACACAAAATAAATGGTTATCGAACTATCTATTCATGGTTGTGGAATAAGAAACAGAAGACTCCAATGTGTACCACAAATTTATGTTTAAGCCACTGCTCTGGTTTTTCCATGGCTTTGTGCATCGCCTTTTTTCTTCGTGGATTACTTCATTTCCCTGGAGTGGGAAATGAATATAGTACTTTAAGGTTGTGTTTGGTAAGGATGGTTACATGGGATAATTGAGTGACTAACGCTTTAAACCTTCGTTGGCTCATTTTTTAACAAACCAAGCAAATCCCAAAGGCCCGTGAAACCAAGGTTTTAAATGCTGGATGTTACTCCCACCAACCACCTTGGTATTAGCAAACCCTTTTTGCACGGTACAAATGATAAGGTGGGAATTTACATATACACCCTTTTGCCCAAACCCAAAATAATGTTTGGTTAACACAAATTTTCAGCCATCGAAACAGAAGCCACCATTGAAAGCTTTGAAGTCGTAATCGATTGGGAAAACGTAATTTTGGAAAGATATGCACTGAGTGAAGAGACGATGAGCCAGAGGCAAATGTGTATTTGTTACGATTATTTTTTCAACACCACTTTTATTTCCGACCTTTGTAATTGCTTTGCCATTCAAATATAGTAATTGTGGGCACATAAACCCATCTACTTTCTTTCTTTCAAGAGCTTCTGCACCATCATTTGCTTTGCCATTTTTTATTTTCCAGGAGTTTCAAGAAAGATTCAAGCAGATTTTTTGTGAAAAAGTATCTTGATTCTTGGATTTCTCTGCAGATGAGGAAATAGTTTTATAGCAAAAATTATATAAAGAAGATGATACATTTAAATATTGTTATAATAAAATTATATTTTATATAAGTAAATATTGGAGAAGGTGGAGTCTGTTGCGTGTATTGCCAAAAAAAAAAAGTGAACATGAGTTGCAATGCTTAGTTTAAAGTTAAAGGAGGGTATTTTAGGCATAATGCCAAATATATCCTTAAATTTATCCCATTCATAAAACATACCAAACTTAACATTATTATATCACCATAAATTACATATTTTTTAGTCATCATATTCGTATATTTACTAATCATTCAATAATTACATCTTTCAAACCAAGTGAACTTTTAATGTAAATTGCAAGCAAGTAATTCTGAGAAGATTATAATGCCTTCATTTTATTTTTTTATTTTCTGTTTCTTGTTTTTATTTTTTTTCTGTTTAGGTTTGGTCCATACTTCTGCCAACCTGTTATTGCCGGATTAGGGAATGAAGACAAGCCCTTCATTTGCACTATGGATTCCATTGGGGCCAAGTATGTCAGACTCATTTCTTGTTCATTTTGTAAAAACTGATCGGTGTTGTGATTCCTTTCGAGCAATATAAACAGTATGATCTTTGCAAGTTTCAAAATCTAGGATTAATTCAACAATGTGACGTGATATAAATATATCTTGTGGTTATTATGTTCCAAAGCTCAAATCCGGACTAGCATTATGTTGTGATGCTGATTTCATGTTTATCTTGTTTGATATCACATGTTAGTTTTGCTTAAAACCATATTCCAAAATCTCAGGTGTTTATAGTGTTGCTTCTGTAAATTCAGGGAACTTGCCAAAGACTTTGTTGTTGCTGGAACTGCCTCAGAATCATTATATGGTGCCTGTGAATCAATGTTCAAGCCAGATATGGTTTGTCACTTTTCTTGTTGATGTTTTTTGTTTTAAGATGAGAATTAACTTTCCAAATAGTACCTTATTACTGTTCTCTAATATACTTAGGCTATGTTTGGTAGGGGTGACTACCAAGGATTGTTCAGTGATTAACTAATAAACCAATGTTTCTCTCATTTTTTAACAAATTAACCCAGTCCCTGAAGCCCGTGAAAAAAGTTATTAAATGCTTGATAATTGTCCCGCCTACTTCCTTGGGTTTAGCAACCCATATTGAACAGTATGTATGACTAGAAGGTAAATTTACTTATTTGTCCTAACCAAAAACTCTCTTCGAGCACTCTTTCCTCTTTGTAAAATGCAAAAGAGAGATTTGATAGAGGAGAAACAACTATGGTCTGACCCCTTTAATTCCTCTCTGTAATTGGTGGTTGCTAACAAAGAGGAGAAAGAGAGCATATACAGAAGTTGGATCGAACCCTCTTTCCTCTCTGTAAAAATTGAAAAGAGGAACAACAATGGCCCGGCCCCTTTAATTCTCTCTATAATCGGGGGTTGTTAACAACGAGGAGAAAGTGTGGAGAAATAGCCGATGGATCGAACACTAATTTTATTTCAAAAAAGGGCAGATTTATGTAACAGAAAAATTGTGTGGAGAATGAAAATGACGTGATGAAGATGAGTTGGTTTCTGTAGGTTCATCAAAAGGCATTTTAGTCACCTTACGAATAAAATTAATCTATACCACCCAATTATCAAGTACATCAAACACAATATTATTTATCACATGAACCAAACACAATATAATTTATCCATTAGTTTACTATCATCCTATTTATCTACTTTTTAATCTATCCATCACTTATCATATCCTCGAACCAAGTGCACCCTTAGTATGCTTCTTGCTTTATTAACTCTTTCTTTTTGTTGGTCTTCTTTTTTTCTTTTTGAAGAAAATAATTCATTAGTTGAAAACCAAAAGTAAAGGTACATTTTAATCCCTTGAGGACAAGTCCTTCCATTAGGCCGTTGTTTAAGTGGATAAATTAACTAACTCCCTCAATTGGCGTTGAATCTTTTATCATGGAGTTTGTTCCTGCTTTCAACTTTACGATTAAGCTGGAGGGCAAGGTCATGTGAAATGTATATGACAAAGGTGAATATGGATAACACTACATAATTATTAGAGATTCTCATTTCCTTAATTCAATATCTCTCTTCCATTTATTTCGTATTCATTTACTTTAAATGACAGGCTGCTCCTCTCCATAGTCATTTTTATATCTCAAGCACCATAGCCGAACCACAATAATCACTTCATGTTCATAATCTTCGATCATATAACACCCCTGGATTCATTGTCGATAATTTCAGTATATGATTAATTAATTTAAGAAATCCATGTTAGTTTATAATTGATGAATGACCCCGTAGCCAAATAGGTTTTTAAGTAAGAGAAAGGCTTCTTTGTAAATAGATATAAACGAAGGAAGGCTAGATAAAGGGCAGCGGAATCGGGGCAGTCAATACTAAATTCGATGAACATCAGAGAATATAAACAATTAAAATAACCATGTATAACGTCCAAATCCTGATTTATCTGTGTTTAGCCATAATCCCCTTCTCCGACTTTGGCTGTCCAGTTTTTAGCTTCGAATGCCAATTAACAGATACACGTAGCTCTTTTTTTGTTTTTTTTTTTTTTTTTAACAAATCTACACATAGCTCTTACCAGAGTCGGACCTACCAAAAAATAAAAAATTTACTACAAAGAACTTTTTTTTTAAAAAAAAAAACAATTTTTATACTTATTTTTTTTAAAACAAATCCCCAACCCACCGCACCACCACACAATTTTTTTTTTACCCTTATAAGTTTTGTCAAACAAAAATTTCGCCCCCATTTTTTTTTCCTGGGCTCTTATGTTGGCCAAATCTTTTACATTGTTCATTTTGCTTAAAAATTAGTTCCAATCCAATAGTTTCATAGAAGAACTTATTTTGGTACATATATTCAGGAGGCAGAGGAATTGTTTGAGACCATCTCACAAGCTCTGCTGTCATCCGTAGACCGAGACTGTTTGAGTGGCTGGGGAGGCCATGTTTATGTTGTGTAAGTGTGTTTTTCGATCTCAGATCTTTCTCTTGGCTGCGATCACATTTGTTTAACAATTGTCAATTTTGCTATCACAAATTTTCTTGGTGTACTATAAACGGAACCTGCGTGATTCTTTTACATTGTTACAGCACACCAACTGAAGTTACAGAGAGAATCCTCAAGGGAAGAATGGATTAGGCATCACAATAACCGTTGTACGATTCGGCATGCCATTTAATCTTTGTACACTTTTTTCATGGTGGCTTGTGTGACCTCAAGTCGTGGCAACTTTGTTAGACTATAGAAATAGAACAGGTTTTATTCTTCGAACTTCAAGAATCAAATGCTGCATTTATCAGCTATGCTGTCTTCCCAATTCCCAAAAAAGGATCAAGGAGGAGTTGTGATATTATTGAGCTTTGGTTACTATTTAGTGTCGCGGAGAAATATTTGAAGTCCACCAGTAGATCGGTTGGCTTTCGTTAGGTGAAGATGTTAACTTCGCTATTCGGCTTTGCCAAATATATTGAAATTGACAACACGTTGCCTTCTTTGTTTTCTTGAATATGTTCTATGATCGGCCAAATTTGGCATTATACTTGGCTTTTATTGATGTTACATAGTTGGAATGTATCCGTGTTTAAGATTTCGATTTTGTTCAAAGAGGATCTTGCTATATTTCATTTTCATTTTTTATTTTCATTTGTTTTTTTCAATGACTGAAGTTTAATTTGCAAAAAAAATAAAAATGTCATCAATCGAAAAATTATTTTACTGCTATTAGATCCGGCAGTCGTGAATAGTTTTTTTTTAATTAAATAATAGTTTATTGTTATTTTTTAAAAAAAAAATGACATTGTCATGTTAAGGAATCTTTTTTTGTTGTTGAGAGAATCATGTGAAGGAGTTTCAAAAGTACAGATGTTTCCATTTGCTCTAGGAATTCGCACATGAAAATAGCTTGGGATGTTAGTTTAAAGTACCGCTGATATTAATATTATTTTAACATATATATTATTTCAATCCATTGAAATTAAAAATATAGTTGAATAAAATATATTTAAATCTATTAAGAGCAAATATTTAGTTGTTGTATAAAACATATGCATTATTGTTTAACACGTCAGCTCCTTAGAAATCTCCGAGGGATCGATATTTTCGACACCCTATACGGAGACCAATTTGTTATTTTTGGGATTACCTATATCATATTTATGAATTGTTTATGTGTTCCCTCTGTTATGATAATGGATCCCCTCTTTTTCTTGATAATAATTGTATTATTATGATAAATAATTTATACAACATATAAGGGTATTTACCATAATAATACAATTATTATAAAAAAAGAGGGCACAATTACCAAAATACCCATAACCAATTCATAAAATATAATATATGTAATCCCAAAAATAACAAATTGGTCTCATAAGTGGAGCTGCTATATCAACTTTTTGTTGATGGCTACAAATCTCCGATGGGTCGGATATTTTAGCCATCATATACTGAGACCAATTTGTTATTTTAAAATAAATTTGAAACTTATTTTTATATAAATCAAATAGTTCTCTATATTAAATAAAATTTAAATTGCTCTAATTCATTTTTTTGGGAAAAAATAGATCTCTCAATTTAGGGTTTTTAATTATTTGACCTAAAATATATATATTTGTCAGTATAACCTAATATTTCATTTTATCAATGTAATACAAAAATTATTTTTTTATTGAAGTCGTCATCTCAAATGGTTACTTCAATATAATTTTTTTTTTTATTAGGAAGTCGCCATCTGATATTTATATATATATATATATATATGTGTGTGTGTGTGTGTGTTATATGAAAGTTGACATCTGAGATGATGACTTCCATATATACATATATATTTGTTTATATGAAAATTGACATCTGAGATGGTGATTTCCATAGATATACTACCACCTTTTAATTATAATAATTAATTTAAAAGATGTTTTGTCCAATTAATATTAATTATAATTTTGATATTTAATATTAATTAAATGTAAAATTTGGTCTTCGATTTTATCCAAATTAAAAAAATGCTAATATTTGGATAATATTTAATATTTTAGAATTAAAATATCAACTATTTTTTAGTAAAAATTAAATAGAATTAAAACATAAATTCTTTTTCTACAAGTTTGATTAATTTAAATAAATTAACATAGTTATGTCTAATTTAAAATTAAAGATCATACGCTATCGTTAAGATTATCTATTCTTAAAAATATTAATACATATATTTTTAAAAAATTAATATATTTTAATCAAATTAATATTTTCTAGAACGATATGATGATCGTTCAGGTATAAGTATAACTCACTAGGAATGGTGACGGTTGGGAAAATTTTTAAACAAGCAAATATGTATGAAATTCAATACAAATGGTCTCAACATTAAATGCACAATATTGTTGTTATATATTCTTAAATTTCAATATGTATAAATATTTTTATTTAGCATTCCATTATTAATGTAATTATTTAACATACATAAAAGTTATCATATGACAACTTTCATATAAATATAGATCTTTATATGGAAATCGCCATAAAAAATTTATATTAAAGTCGCCAAGATGGCGACTTCGGTTACTTTGATAAAAAAAATTTAGGTTATTTAGATAAATATATTTTTTTAGGTCAAATAATTGAAAAACCTCTCAATTTAAGGTATTTACTTAATACAAAAAATAAATTTGCAAAAAATTTGCAGTGTTACACTTTTATTTAACCCATTTAATTTTGGAAAACATACAAAAACGTTTCTTCAGAAGTGCTTATTAAGATTTTGAAGAAATTGATGAATCTAAACTATAAATGTCAATTACCAATACTTAAAATATTTAATTAAATAATATTATTAATTTATATTGGACATTCAACCAACCTAGACAACCTCGCAAAAGTAACTGGCGATTAAGTCAAGCCTACCAACATGTTTAAGTGCTAATTACCTAGAATTTAGTGGGACGATGTGATGTTTTGCAACTCATATTCATACTAATCAGCATTCATTTATGATAATTAATTAATTCATTCATTACAATAATTGCATTTTATAACAATTAACAATAATGATGGCGTAATATAGAAGCATGTGATTTGGTGGGATATGGACACACCAAAATAATTCAGGGTGAAAAGCATAACACATCCAGTGTGTTATAGTAAATATGCGTGAAACTCCAAAAAAAAGAAGTGTTCTTTATTTTGTTGTTTTGTTTGTTACAAATAAATTGATTTTATTTAATCTCGTTAAAAGTATATGCAAGTTTTATGAAAACAAGTTCATAAACATTCATATAGATTATATTAATTTATATATAACTTAATTGTTTTTTTGTATATATATATGTTTATTATTACGAAAACACATTTTATGAATTTTTTTGGAAATATGCATATTTTTATGTGTTATTGTTGTTTATCCAATATATTTAAAACTTGAAAGAAAGAAAAAAATTGAATTGGTCAATAAGCATGCATACATTAAAATAAAAATTCAGAATTGTAGGATCGAGCGCTTACCGCTTTATCAATAACTATGGTTAAAGGTTATGGCGTAATATCAATCTTTTCAACCATACACTGGCACAAGCGCCACGTGTTCGATCGATGACAAAACAAAGGCAATTGTTGAACCCCAACAATCTCTCTCCCAATAATTGCATTCTCTGCAACTCATGGAATTGAACACGCGATCTTGGCTCTGATACCAAGGATCGAGCGCTTACCGATTTACCAATAACTATAGTTAAGGGTAATGGCACAACATCAATTTTTTCAACCATACACAGACACAAGCGCCACGTGTTCGACCGATGACAAAACAGAGGCAATTGTTGAACCACAATCACTCTCCTAATAATTGCACTCTCTGCAACTCATGGGAACCGACCAGGCGACTTGGGCTCTGATACCAATTGTAGGATCGAGCGCTTACCGCTTTACCAATAACTATAGTTAAAGATAATGTCGCAACATCAATTTTTTCAATCCTATACTGGCACAAGCGCCACGTGTTCGACAAAGCAGAAGCAATTGTTGAGTACTTAATCCTACCTTATAATTGTGCAATAGTTGATACATAAAGGATTAAGTAGCGAGGACCCCACAGTACCGATCAAGCACCCATGCAAGCCGATGTATCAAAGAGACGACTCGAAAAGTGCATCAAGGATATCTTAACTCCAGGAGGTCATGGGCACATCATAAGAGTGGGTATACTAGGTACATGTGAAGATTGAAGACCAAGTCCAAGCCACATGCATGCAGACCAAGTCCAAGACACTAATGTTAATATTTTGTTGTTAATAAATGAAGTTGTTTAGTTGCTTTTCTTGCCATTTGTTTCATTCTATGTAACATCACCTTGAGAATAGGCAATCTGGTGCCAAGCACTTAGGTTATTTAAACCCAATTTTAGCTGAAATAAAGACAGAAATAAATATTAATCCAAACTTTGGTTCAATTCTCACCCTGAGAGAATTACGACTAATTTTCCATTCTTGACTGGACAACTATCAAAATCCAACTCATAACTATATTAGAGGCTGCACATAATTTTTGTCTTAACAATTCTACTCATAAGGGTCAAATAGATATTAAGATTGATATTATTTTTGTTATCAGTATATTTATCCCATATAAATATAAGTGGTATTTTAATTTAATTTTACAAGGAAAAAAACTTTTACATTCTATCAGGTTTCACTTGATTAAGTGATAAGTGTCATTTTTTGCTTTTTGCACTTATATTTTTATGTTTTCTCGTATTATTTGACTACGATTCCTGAAAGATATTACATTTTTTGGCATTAATTTGCATATTTCAGGAATTTAGGTGAAAGTACGAGGAAATGAAGAAAAATAGCTAAAACGATGAAATGAGAAAGAAAGTTGAAGAAAAGATAAGAAACCAAAATCCAAGACAAGTGTCTTCTTTCTCCTCAAATTTCTTCATGTTCGAGCCATATTTTGGAAATTTGGTCAACGACAAAGTAGTAGAACTTTATGTTATCTTCGCGTGGACAGCTAATTCTCTTAATTACAAGATTGTATGAGAAATTTATGATCAAAGTACCAGGCGCTTGTCAATAGCTTGAGCAACAAAATTTCTGAGCTACCGATCGATCGGTATAGTACAAAAGTTGATAAATAAAAGGTATAGAAATACTGATTGATCTGTAGCTCTTACCAATAGATCGGTAGCCGAGAAATTCTGCAAAAAATACATTTTAGAATTTGAGTCCTACAAGAAAGCTACATATTTTCTCCTCCAATATAAATATTGGACGAATATATCAGTTTTGGACATCTTTTTCACCCTAGGAGTAGCCTCCATACATACACCATCATCCATAATCCACCTTTACCAACCTTCATCTATAATCCACCTTTACCAACCTTCATCCTCCATCACCTACATCCTAGAAATTGGTAAAAATTCTGAAGAAGACGATTGAGAAGGAAGCGAGAGAGGAAGCAATGATCTACATCCGGAGTCGATGCCGGGAGTTTTTCTTTAATTATTAGTTTTGGTTTGTTTGATTTATTATGAGGAACTAAATTTATTTATCAAGATTAGGGGATACATTGTTTTGGACCTATGACTTGTTTATTAAATCTCGATTGAATTAATATATTATGTGTATAATTTACTGTTCTTAATACTTTTAAAGGATTGGCCACATCGTGATTGATGTTGATCATACGATATTACGATACGACGTAGTAAATTATGCCGTGGGTTTTTGATTGAGACTCACCAAGTAAAATCGAATATATGTGTGATAGCAATATATTACCAAAATCAAAGGCTAGTAGTTTTCGTAGATTTCATGGAATATTGATTGTTAAATAAGGATACGAGAGTAGCTTATTGTAACGTTAATATTAGACTTGTTATAGCTTGACCATAGTATAACAAATGCATTAGAAAAACTCTCCACCTTAGAGATATTTGGATATTCAATCGAGGGTCATATGGATTACATTGGTGAACTGACTCATGATAATCTTCTCTAGTGGATTTTTTTCGTCATCTTTGGTTTGCTTGATTGGATCATTAATAGTAGTTTAATTAATTAGTATTTTATTGAATTGATAATCGTAGGTTAAATATAATTAAAAACGTCTTATTTCATACTTACAGTTAGTCAATGTGGGTTTGACACTCGTCCTTCTTATTATATATACTAAAACTCGAAAAACACGCACTTGCGGATTAATCAATCACTGCTGGTATTTTATTGTTTAAAAAAATGACGATCATTAAGACAAGTTAAAGACACTAGAAATTAGTTCGACAATGAATATGGAGGAATACTATTTGAATTTGCACTACTTTGATAGTTTCCATTAGCCCGTCCATATTTGCTTCCTCTTTATTAAGCTCGAAATCATGACCAATTGGATTCGGGTTAATTTCGACTCGGCACTTTGACAATTCTATCAGATCTCGATATACTTGGTTTCAACTCTAAATTAAGCGAGGACTCTTGTCATGTGATTGTTTATGGAGAAATATTTTAACCTTTGTCTAAATCTATCGGTTCTCTAATCCTTATTAGTCCATAATCGAGTTAATTTAGATATATGACTATGATAGAGGAAGTATCTATCTCCCTTTTCACATGATTTGAACAAAAGATCTTGCTTTAACAATAATATAGTTTGGGACGACAGGAGTTGAAACCTAATACGTTAGAGGGTACCAAAAATTAATAAAACCCATCTAATACTTGAACTAGGGACATGAAAAAATGTAAATATTTGGGATGTACTAATATATGCAGTGAAATAATGGTATATTTTGAATGGATTTACCTATAGTATATGTGGGCTATTTATAAATAAATTTTAAGTTCTACAAGGAGACATATCTAAGGATGGCAATGAGTTTATGTTAACCTGGATCCGTATTGAACCAACCCGTCTGGACGTGGCTGAACTCGGTCAAACAAGCCCTGCGGTTGGTCTGGACCCGGCCAACGATTTTTTTGAACGGGCGGGGCAAGCTCCGCGTTTGGCTGAACTTGCCCCGCTATACATATTAATTATTTTTTTTTTCAACCAGCCTCCCGTCCTTCCTGTCCTGGTTTTTCATGAGAATATGCTAATATAATGTGATCAGTTTCATATTTTTCTTTGTTATTTAAGAAATTGAAGTGACAATAATTAATTTTATTTTGTTATGAGATGTGCAATTTGAAGATTAATTATTTGTTGTGATATGGTATTGTAAGTGTTAACTCTTTAATTAGTTGTGGTTGTCAATATTGGGTTTTGATGGATGTGCTTTTTTTTTATGTTAATTTAGTTACAAATGCATGATTACATTGTAATAGATTAAAAAAAAATTGATTTCTACCTATATTAATGGGTTCACGCCGTTTGGCGGTCCGGATAATATTGACGGGATGGGGTAGGTCTGGGATTAATTTTTTTGTAGGGAGGCAGGTCCCATGTTTGGCCAAAAACCCATCTCATACCCATCACATTGTCATCCGAAGACCAACCTATTGAACATAGGTGTATTTTCTTGGACTTTAGATCTTCACTTCCTTATTGGTACAGTTAGATTCCCTAGATTTTTGGGTTATCCTCTATTTTCTGGATTCTTATCCATTTAGATATCTTAATCTTAAGGTTATGAAATCTACAAGTTTAACCAAGATTAAGAATTTTTTGTATTATTATTATTATTATTATTTTGATAGTTGGCGGTGCGTTGGGTTGGGTGGTGTTGGCGAATCTTGTGGTATTGAGATATAATCATGTGGTCATCTAATATGCTAGCCACTTAATTCTTAGGATGCCATATCTTTTTCACTACTCGGATTAACCGATCTTTATAGATCTTTATACAAGTAATGTAACAGTCAACATAACATTATACTGAGAAATTTATGGACAAAACTTTAAAGCTATGATGTACGGATACTTCTAAAAACCACTCGGTGCAATGTCGGACATTTATAGGACACCGGCACTTCTCGGACATCTCATCGGACACGTATCGGACGCGCCACGTGGTGTGTCCTTAATTTTTTTTTTTTTAAAATTAAAATCGGACACCCGTGTCAGACACTCCCCTAAAAATTGGACACCCTTGTCAGGCACGATCGATGGTCGTGTCCGACACATAAAGGACATTTTGGGGGGTTAAAGGTACAATTTAAAAAGTTTTTGGCTAAAATAAAATTTGGATGTGTTAGTTAAATGTTATGTTAATTAAAGTAGTATGCATTTGATGTTAGTATGAGTGATGCTATGATGTTTTCAGTGACAAAAATTTATTTATAAGCACTTTGAATTTGGTAGGAATATTTTTAGTGTGTTAATTGAAGTAATATGTATTTGATGTTAGTATTTGTGATATTATGATGATTCCAGTGACATGCATTTATTTATATGTTTCTTGAATTTAAAAATTTTGTAATATAGTACATGTATAATATATATAAAATATACAGATGTGTCCCAACCGTATCGTTTCACTGAAATTTTTGAAAACTAATATCATCATATCGATGTTATATCATGTCAGTATCGTCGCATCATAGCTTTAAAGTAAAAGTCTTGGAAAAAAACACTTTAGAAACGAAATCTCATTTTGTTTGTCACCCCGCCCTCCAAAACTTTAGCACTCCACATTCACACATATATCGCTCATCGACAGCTTTATTGAAGTGATGGGTGGAATCTAGTACCATATTGCTTACCAATCCCATCAATTTATGCCGACATAAGAGGATAAAGACACCATGTTTTAAAAACATAACTCACATGTTTTTATGCGACTTCCTAGCAAATAAATTATATATTGTGTGGTGCAATATACGATGTAGGCCCAAATATGTATTTGTGTGTCGAGTGAAGTTCATGAATTTCCATCTTTTCAAGAGACCAAATGGATATCCAAAGAAGACATGATTCGAAATTATATACAATAATATAGAGTCTAAAGATATTAATGAAGATATTCTGATCAAAATAATTTCTTGGAGAATATTAATGTATGTGTGTGATCCGACTTGATTATTTCTTTGCTTCTTATAGCATATTTCAATATATTGAGATTAAATATTTAGCTGGTATTGTGGTATATGTGCATCGAAATGATAGAGATGATTGGATTGTAGATATATCATGGAAAACCCATGTGAAAAAGACATTTGTTGGCATCTTTATCCCATTCTAGTTTTATTGGGATAAGATAAAGAAAATGTGGCTTTTGATGCCAAAATTTAATGCGATACCCTTCGTTCCATGTGTTAATTTCTCTTGTATTAATGTTCAATAATTCCTCAAAAACATTTATATTTTTTTAATAGGATAGGGCTAAAGATTTTTTCACATATTATGAGACTCGAACCGGAGTCTATCCCAAATGGAGTGAGCTTTTATGTAAACTAGCCTACTTCTGAACGTGTTGCATGTATATACATTTCTTTTTTGTAAAATGATAGTGATGATAATTATGAAATACGTTTTTTTATTTTGGTTTTAATTTTTTTTTTAAATTTAAATTATGAAATGATTATACCGTATTTTCATATTTAATTTTTTTGGATTTTAATAAAAAATTTAGGGTAATATTGTAATTTTTGTATGGTAGGTACTGTAAGATTATGAAGGACATAACATAAATTGATAGACACATAGAATACATGTATGATGGTAATCTTTGATATAGCTTTTTGTTACCAAATTTAATTCAAATTTCGGTAAAATTGAGTACAAAAAGACGAATATAACACATGTATATTAGAATAATGATATCTGATTTAGCTTTTTGTTACTTCTAATTTGTCCAAAATATATATTTATCAAAAGTTGCACTATATATCATATTTATTTAACTAATAAGATAACATCATCTTGTCGATCATAAAATATGCATCTCATCAATACAATTAGAATCCATAATGAAAAATAGAGTGATAATATTATTGTTAATATTTTAATCATCAAGAAAATAGTATTAATTATATAAAAATAATATTTATTAACTTCGATTAATATATATTGAGTTTTGGACAAATTAGAAGTAACAAAAAGCTAAATCAAATATCATTATTCTAATATACATGTGTTAAATTCGTCTTTTTGTACTCAATTTTACCGAAAATTGAATTAAATTTGGTAAAGATTACCGATTAAGAAAAAAAGAAAAGTTCTCATAATGAGTTTTAGGTAAATTTTTTTTTTTTTGTATGCCATATAAATTTAAAAACATCCCACTTTGATTTTTTAACCTCATAAGCCTTCACCAAAAGCGTACTTGATTATACAATATTTTTATATTTAAGTTTTCGGATGCTAATAAATTTTTTAGGGTAATATGGTAATTTTTGTATGGTAGATATGGTGTTAATTTGTAAGATTTTGAAGTACATAACATAAATTGGTCGAAACATAAAATATTATTCTATATATGATGGTAATATTTTAGATTTACAAAAACATAAATATAATTAGACATTTGTCTGAAATAGTTGGACCACTTAGATCATCACACATTATATATACTAGTAGACGACGCACACGCGTTGCGTGTGTAACGTAATATATAATACATATGATTTGATTCGTGTAATGAATAAATGAGACATATACATTGGTTAATATTACAATTCAAAAGATGCAACAAAAAATCACAACAAACCATTGGAGGGGTAGTTTGGTAAATTCAAATTTGTCATACCAAGGTAGTTATTATAAGGGGCTAATGCATTATAATATAGTAAGATATATATATCGATATCACATCACAACATTATTACATTTCATATTAAATTTCAATTTAATCTTCGGGCAGCATTTTCAACTATTTTTAAATTAAGTTTAAATCTAATTTTTTAAAATAATTAAAAAAAGTCAAACCAAAAAGGATGATCACGCGAGTCCGATAAATCTCATATGAAATCCTTAAATTTGGTCCAATTTCATGCAAATGTTGACATGATTGTGACTTGTCATACAAAATAAATAATAGTAGTAGACTTTGGCAAGTACACAATCAATTTATTCATTATTTTTTCCTATTTTATACTAAAAAATTTAAAAATAATAAAAATATTATTTTTGCTTGCTATAAACTTTTGTTACGTTTTTGCTCCTCATTTGCAATCTTGGTTACGCCCCTAAACTTTCGTGTTTTTTTATATTAAAATCGTCCATAATTTTAATAAAAATATATATATTTAATTTCGCGTCTGTCCAAATTATCTTTCTATAAGTGTAGAAAAATTCTACTTTGTAAAATGGATCTCGATTTTTAAAGGGTAAATTCATAAAAAAAAATCTATAAACTCAAACTTTCTTTAATTTTACTCCCCTTATCCAATATTCTATATTATAACTCCCCAATAACACTTTTATCTTTATCATAACTCCCTATCCACAATATTTTACCAATTTACCCTTACAAGTTGAAAGGGATTAATTGTTTTATATTCCTAGAGTTTTAAATACGTTACAAAGTTACCCAAAGTTTTACCATTTTTTCTAATAACATATTCCTTCGTGATCCGTCTTAGAAATGGTATTAGAGCCTATGTTCATTCTGAAAATACTAACATAATATTATCCTATAACGGAGTATGGATCCGAACTATTGTTCGAAGTGTCAGTCATATATGTGGTACTTCCAGAAATTGGAAGACCTAAATCAAGAACATCTGACCGCAACCAAACACTTCAACCAAAAATGTAAAATCTTACAAGAGGTTGGTGCTAGCCAAGTTAGCATATAACAGTATCAACAACAAGAGAAGTTAGTGAGGAACCTCTAAAGGATGAACCTCAAACTTCAGTTCGAGTTATCGGAAGATCAGGAAGAAGACCATCCTGAAGAAGACCAACAATCCAATAGGATCCGGAACATGCGAATATGATGGGAGAACCAACCTTTCGAGAAATCGAGCCGGATACTTCTAAGATATCACAAGATCTTAGAGAGATTCAGAAGACAGTGCAGTGTTATGGATACTTACAATATCATATCCCTACACAGATCCATCAGATTCAGAGTCAGATGGAGATAACGATTAAACATCATGAAGAAAAACTTGAAAACCTTCGGGATTTTCAAACCCGAGTAAAATGAGTTGGAGACACGACCAAGTTCTTCAGGAAGAAAGAAACGAGGGTGGTTATCACCGTTCTATGGAACATAGCCCATTTTACACCAAAAGGGGAAAGCAGATGAGGTCCGAAGGCCTTTGACGGAGACTGAAAAAATGATTGCAGTCCTACGAGGAGATCAAAAAAAGTAATGGGAAGAATCAACCTGGAAGATCTACGTGATCTTGCTGATTCGTTTGCGGGATTAAATCTCGTAGACTTTAAAACAAATCAAGTTAGAGTAAGAAGTCGTTCTCGCACGCCACATATACATCAAACGCCTTACGAGAAGTCTCTGTTAGATCCGATTCATCCATATGGACTTATTCTCAACATGGATATCTTGGATTTTAAAAATCGAGAAGTTCTTATTGATGAATGGGCTTCACCAATGAGAATAGCAGCATGAACGCTTGATCTAAGCAAAGAATGATTCATATTACTCCTTAAGATGAGTCTGGAAAGATCAGCCAAGTCTCGGAGACCAATGTACCAAGGAATAAGTTTTAGCCGGAGAGTCCCTGAAAGAAATTGTGGACAAGATGGGAAAAAAAATTTAAGATCTGTTTCATTGGAGTAGGATACTTCGAAGGAATGTAGGAAGAGAATGCGAAAAATATAGACAAGCTCTATATAGCCTGGAACTACATGTTATATGTTATGCAGACGAGTACATCAAACTCTTCACAGAGTATAGATGGAAGGCAAAGATAATAGAAAAAGATGCAGCAGAACTTTTCTTTGCCAAAATACCGAGTCCATGGAGAGAAATGTTTATCAGAGAATATATACCAAGAAAAAGAGACGGTGTCCAGAAGAATGTCACTTCTTAAAATGAAGCTTGCGGAGTTGTGCTATCAAGCGAAGCTCCAAAAGAACTACAAGAAGCTAAGAAGAATCAACAAGACAGCTCATCTTTGTAAGGAATCCAACATGCAAATACGCAGCGGAAATAAAATTTGGATTCCTAACCATGGACCTATACAGAGTATTCATATCGGAATGATTAAAGAGTCTCACCCTTGTAGCGTGTTTGATGCAGAATCCTCGTTGTAGCACCACGAGTCACAAACGAAAATTTACACCTTCGTCTCTACGGTATCCACACGATCAAATCGAAAAGGGGATTTAAGAACAAGTTGCTAGACTCGTTCTTAAACCGGAACAATAACCACACACGATTCTAAATCGAATGAAGATGGCCGGAAACACAAAAGATCAAGGCGGCGACCGAGAGATCACTTTTGTTGAGAGGTGGCCGAGAGCTTCTTATGTTGGTGGCTAGGTTTTTGATATCTAGGATTAATCAAATTAATCATCTTGTTATCTAATTATATATGTAGGATTAATTAAGGTTCAAGACTTTCTTAAAGCCTCATGGGCCCAAACCCATTATTTAATTAAATCCTTATAATCATTTAATTAAGACTCTTCTTAATTAATTAATTCATCCAATGAATTTAATTCCCTTTATCGATTTAATCTTTTGTGCGACTCGATAGGATCTTGCAATGTTGGCAGTGACATAAAATCTCATTTTATGTCACAAACAATGAGCGGTATCTAGCAACACATCAAGGCTACCCAAATTACAAGAATGTCATTGACTCGACATAACCTTAGAACTTGTGATAATATTAACCATGTAACTTAATCCCTTTGTCCTATGTGTTTAGATTGAACACGAGTCATAGAATAGTCATACTCGTATATTCAATCTCTATTTCTTGATCCCCAAGTAGAACTAGAATAAACGAATAAGCTCGATATCACATATCGACTCATTCGAGCACGGCCATGCATTTTAGTCTTACTTGATCAAGGGCCCAAACACTTCTCCTGTTATATAGGAAGGACAAATCCTATCTTGATCAATCAACATCCCTCTACATAATTCGTAGTGTATCCAATAGTTGCCTTTATAGTTTACCCTGTTACAGGTAACGTTTGACAATATCAAGATACATAACTCCTTATGTTGGGATCTCTGACGATCTCAAGTCGTAAGGATTACATACATTATTATCACTATGAGAAATGCTTATGACACTCATATAACTATCCATGTAGCATTCTCATGTTGGGTCTGTCCAGTACATCGTTCTCTAACATGTACACATGTGTTGATTTGATATCTCATATCCATGAACAATTCATCAATCAAAACATACTAGTCTCAATGTATTATCATTATCCTTATTTATGATAATACTTGACTAAGGACAATCATTAAGAATAATACAATATTATTCTAAGGACATTAACTTATATATCAATTCATATTGCACAGATATTCGAATAATATATAATAATGCCATTTATAAAATCATAATACATTGTATGTCATAAACAATCATCTAATGACATGTCTTAGGCCATATCCCAACAAATCTCCCACTTGCACTAAGACCAATCAGACATATACTTAATGCCTAGAGATCTAGTATGACGATCATGCTTCTGCTGTGACAGTGGCTTCGTCAATGGGTCAGATACATTATCATCCGTTGGTACTTTGCATATCTTTACATCTCATCTTTCAACGATTTCTCGAATGAAATGAAAGCGCCGAAGTATGTGCTTGGATCTTTGGTGAGATCTAGGTTCCTTAGCCAATGCGATGGCTCCATTGTTGTCACAATAGGGTTCAATCGGATCTAGAATGCTAGGCATCACCCCAAGTTCAGAAATGAACTTCTTGATCCAAACAGCTTCCTTTGCTGCATCTGAGGCAGCAATGTATTCAGCTTCAGTTGTAGAATCGGCTACTGTTTCTTGCTTTGAACTCTTCCAGCTTACAGCACCTCCATTTAGGCAAAACACATATCCTGATTGCGATCGAAAATCATCTTTGTCGGTTTGGAAACTTGCATCAGTGTAACCAATTACATTGAGCTCTTCATCACCTCCATAAATCAAGAATGTATCTTTAGTTCTTCTCAAGTACTTCAGGATATTCTTGACTGCAATCCAGTGACTTTCACCTGGATCAACTTGATATCTGCTCGTCATGCTCAAAGCATACGAAACATCGGGACGAGTACATATCATGGCATACATGATAGATCCAATAGCTGACGCATATGGAATCTTACTCATGCGTTGTCTCTCATCTGGTGTTGAAGGACACTGATCCTTCGAGAGATGTATCCCATGTGTCATAGGCACGAATCCTTTCTTTGATTCTTGCATCCTAAACCATTTTAGCACTTTGTCTATGTATGCACTTTGACTTAGGCCAAGTAATCTTCTCGATATATCTCTATAGATCTTGATTCCTAATACATAGGTGGCTTCACCCAAGTCTTTCATAGAAAAGCAATTCCCTAGCCAAATCTTTACAGATTGTAAGGCAGGGATATCATTCCCAATTAGAAGTATGTCATCTAATACAATATTAGGAAGATAATTATGCTCCCACTGACCTTCTTGTAGACACAAGGTTCATCTACGTTTTTTATGAAACCAAACTCTTTGACTGCATCATCAAAACGAAGATTCCAACTCCGAGAAGCTTGCTTCAATCCATAAATGGATCGTTGTAGCTTGCATATCTTTCCAGCATCCTTTGGATCGACAAAACCCTCGGGCTGTGTCATGTACACATCCTCAAGCAGATTTTCATTAAGGAAAGCTGTTTTGACATTCATCTGCCAGATTTCATAATCATGAAATGCATCTATTGCAAGTAAGATCCTAATGGATTTAACCATAGCAACTGGCGAAAAAGTTTCATCATAGTCAATACCATGAATTTGTTTGAAACCTTTTGTAACCAGTCGACCTTTAAAGGTTTGTACATTACCATCCATGTCGGTCTTCTTCTTGAAAATCCATTTGCACCCTATGGGTCTCACCCTTCAGGTGGGTCAACCAAAGTCCATACTTGGTTTGCATACATGGATTCCATCTCAGATTTCATGGCCTCTTGCCATTTCTCAGAATCAGTGCCCATTATAGCTTCTTGATAAGATGACTGCTCATCCTCATCAATAAGTAGTAAGTCACCTTGTTGAGTCACAAGAAATCCATATCTCTGTGGCTCCCGGTGTTCTCTTACAGACCTACGCTGGGCTTGTGTCTCTTGAACAGGCACTTTATCCACAACAGCTTGTGGTGTCTGCTCTGTTTCCATCTCAATATCATGTTCAGTGTTTTCTCGTGGTTGAACTTCACTAAGTTCTATATGTCTCCCACCGGTTTTTCTAGAAATAAATTCTCTTTCAAGAAAGACATCAGTCCGAGCAACAACCACTTTGTTCTCGGTGGGATAATAGAAATAGAATCCTTTTGTTTCCTTAGGATACCCCACAAATAAACACTTATCGGATTTGGGTCCAAGTTTGTTAGAGGCGTGACGTCTCACGAAAGCCTCACAACCCCAAATCTTCATAAAAGACATACTAGGATGTTTCCCAGTCCATATCTCATATGGTATCTTTTCCACTGATTTAGATGGAACACGGTTCAGTATGAATATTGGTGTTTCTAAAGCATGTCCCCAAAAGGATATCGGAAGATATGCATGACTCATCATTGATCTAACCATGTCCAACAAGGTTCGATTTCTCCTCTCGGATACACCATTCCATTGTGGAGTATACGAAGGAGTGAGTTGTAGGACTATCCCACACTCCTTTAGATAGTCATAAAACTCTTGGCTAAGGTATTCACCTCCTCGATCTGATCGAAGGATTTTGATACTTTTACCAAGTTGGTTTTGTACTTCATTCTTGAAATCCTTGAACTTTTCAAAGGTTTCATGTTTATGTTTCATTAGGTACACATACACATATCTACTGAAGTCATCAGTAAATGTAACGAAGTATTGAAAACCACCTCTAGCATGTGTGTTTATTGGTCCACATACATCACTATGTATGAGATTCAATAAATCATTTGTACTTTCAACATGTCCATTGAAAGGAGCTTTAGTCATACTGCCCATTAAACAAGATTCACATGTTTCATATGATTCAAAATCAAATGAATCCAATACTCCATCCTTATGAAGTTTTGATATGCGATTCTCGTTTATATGGCCCAAGCGACAATGCCAGAGATAAGTTGGATTAGAATCATTATTCTTAATCCTTTTAGTATTTATGTTATAGACAGGCATATCAAGATTTAATACATAAAGACCATTAATCATTTGTGCACTAGCATAAAACATATCATTTAAATAAATGGAGCAACAATTGTCCTTTATAATAAATGAAAATCCAAACTTGTCCAAACAAGAGATAGAGATAATGTTTCTAGTAATTGAAGGCACAAAATAACAGTCTTTTAAATCTAAAGATAAACCGGAAGGGAAAGATAATGAATAATCTCCTATAGCTAATGCAGCGACTCTTGCTCCATTTCCAACTCGGAGATCTACTTCGCCTTTTGCCAATGTCCTACTCCTTTTAAGATCCTGCACATTAACACAAATGTGAGATCCACATCCAGTATCTAATACCCATGATGAAGAAGTAGATAAATTGACTTCTATAACAAAAATACCTGAAGTGGAAGTCACACTTCCCTTCGTCTTCTTAAGTCCTCCAGATAAACTTTGCAATTTCTTTTACAATGTCCGGTCTCACCGCAATGGAAACAATTCCCCTCTTTTGCCACTCCTCCCTTTGGCTTTAGTGCAGAAACATGTGGCTTAGACTTAACAAGGACCTTCTTGTTCTTCTTGAAGCCTTTTGCTTTAGCCCTTCCTTTGCTCTTATTCACAATAAGAACATTAGTAGGCTTAGACTTCTTGCTGTTAGCTTCAAAAGTTCTCAGTATGCCAAGCAACTGTGGTAGAGTCTTCTCAATTTCAATCATATTGTAATTCAAGACAAATTGACTGAAGCTTTCAGGCAACGATTGCAAGATCACGTCAGTGGCCAACTCTTGGTCCAAAGGAAAACCCAGCTTCTCCAGATTCTCAATGTACCCAATCATCTTGAGTACATGAGTTCCAACCAGACTTCCTTCTACCATTCTACACTGGAATAACGCTTTAGAGACGTCATACCTCTCTTGTCTTGCTTGTTGTTGGTACAGTTGCTTTAGATGCTCGATCATATCGAACGCCTCCATTTCCTCATGTTGCTTCTGAAGCTCAGAGTTCATGGTGGCAAGCATAAGGCACCCAACATCAAGTGCGTCATTTTGATGCTTCTTGTAAGCATCTTTATCGGCTTTAGCAGCCGTCAATGGAGGTTCCTCAGCAAGTAAGGGTTCCTCTAGGACATATTGCTTCTTTTCTTGCTTGAGGACAATCCTCAAATTCCTATACCAGTCTAGGAAATTTGTCCCATTAAGTTTGTCCTTCTCAAGGACCGATCGCAATGATAGAGCATTTGTAACGTTGTTTGTTGCCATGGATATCTACAATATAAATATGCAAAATAAGTTTATGATTTTAATCATTTAATATGGTCTTATATTAAATGACACTCCCACTATTTTGTTTAAAATTATCAACCCTCGAAAACTTTAGTGGGCCAAGATCCAAATTTCACTTAATCTTGAGTTAGCTTTGGCTAATCGCCCAAGACTCGGTTATTTGGGTAGACAACTCTTTGTCAATTACAATCACATGCAATTCTTGGAGGTTGGACGAACAACGCTTTGTTCAAATTCATCTAATGAATTATTTTCCAACCCCATACCTCTAGGTTCCCAATCCTATTGAGATAACACTAGTTAAGTCGAACCTAATTTTAAAATAACACGGATATCACTTTTATCCTTTCGCGTCTTACTAAGATTGTCACGGTGCTTTGCTTTGGCAAACCCACACATGTTCAATCGAAGTCTTGACGAGTATTTTTAATTGGAAGGCATCTTAAAACTTAATATTATAAGAGGGATTTATTGATCTCATGATTTTATTAATATTAAAAATATGTCTGGTACATATATGAATATATACATATCTACATATATATATATATCAAGCATCAATATTAAATAAAATAGTAAACATGCATCTCATACATCAACATAAAGTAAACGTGACATGGTTATAGCCACAACTAAAGATTTCTCAAGCCAATGAGAAAATCTAAAAGGTCAACCTAAGGGTAACTTCTCCAAGCACCTCTTTGGCTCCCTTTTGTGAATGGTCTTCTCATCCCGGCACCATGGTCCTTCTTCATTGATCTCCACCAAAGAAATAAACTATACTATATAACATTTACAAGATATAGAGAATTCTTCGAGTCACATTCGAGGGGAACATAGGGGAGGGATAACATATAGAAAAAAAATAGAGAAGGCACGACTCGCAGGCCGTATTAAATTACAAACATTCACAAAATCCTATCTAATAGGTCATAGGGCTATAACCATGCACCATGCTCAAACAACACATAAAACATGCTATAACAACTAATGAATTAAATTCTAAACATTTTAAAATTTAATCCCAATAAAACTGTAAAATAAATTTTATGAAAATTATCGTACGCTCGGGACATCACATGCCACGAATACTTGGCACGTCACAAGCCATGGACCATAAGGGCTCCAAGACCATAACCACACGGCTGGACCATGCATGAGCCTAGGGTTCGAAACCCTAGCCCAAGTCACGGTCCATTAGCCGTGTGTTCAAGCGGCGGCCGCTAGGGTTCGAAACCCTAGCTGTCTCATTCTTTCCATGCACGATTCATGACGGTGACGGCTCGACCATCTCGAGCCAAGGGGTTCGAAAAACCCTAGCTCTCATGTGGAGGTAACGCCAACATGCATGATTTTGTGAACCATGGTACGAATTTTAATGTGCCATCACGATTTTATCGAGCCAAAAGGAGGGTTCTAAACCCTAGCCATGTTTCGACACCTCCATGCACAACCATGAGCCACAACGGCTAGACCATCTCGAGCCAAGGGTTCGAAAACCCTAGACTTCATATGGCAGTCGTGGGTCATTTGTGGTGGTGGCCGAAACATCAAGCTTCATGGTTCGAATTTTCGCCTTCTTGTATCATATACAATAATCCGCCAATATATATCAAATACAATTATACGATGATTTCACAAACTCAATTTATTCCATATCATATATGAATAATACAGTTTTAAAGCATGCAATATAATTCTAAATATGATTACACAATTAACCACATAATTCTGATATGAGCTTTGTACACGGCTCTGATACCACTATAAGGAATCCAACATGCAAATACGCAGCGAAAATAAAATTTGGATTCCTAACCATGGACCTATACAGAGTATTCATATCGGAATGATTAAAGACTCTCACCCTTGTAGCGTGTTTGATGCAGAATCCTCGTTGTAGCACCACGAGTCACAAACGAAAATTTACACATTCGTCTCTACGGTATCCACACGATCAAATCGAAAAGGGGATTTAAGAACAAGTTGCTAGACTCGTTCTTAAACCGGAACAATAAACACACACGATTCTAAATCGAATGAAGATGGCCGGAAACACAAAAGATCAAGGCGGCGACCGAGAGATCACTTTTGTTGAGAGGTGGCCGAGAGCTTCTTATGTTGGTGGCTAGGTTTTTGATATCTAGGATTAATCAAATTAATCACCTTGTTATCTAATTATATATGTAGGATTTAATTAAGGTTCAAGACTTTCTTAAAGCCTCATGGGCCCAAACCCATGATTTAATTAAATCCTTATAATCATTTAATTAAGACTCTTCTTAATTAATTAATTCATCCAATGAATTTAATTCCCTTTATCGATTTAATCTTTTGTGCGACCCGATAGGATCTTGCAATATTGGCAGTGACATAAAATCTCATTTTATGTCACAAGCAATGAGCGGTATCTAGCAACACATCAAGGCTACCCAAATTACAAGAATGTCATTGACTCGACATAACCTTAGAACTTGTGATAATATTAACCATGTAACTTAATCCCTTTGCCCTATGTGTTTAGATTGAACACGAGTCATGGAATAGTCATACTCGTATATTCAATCTCTATTTCTTGATCCCCAAGTAGAACTAGAATAAACGAATAAGCTCGATATCACATATCGACTCATTCGAGCACGGCCATGCATTTTAGTCTTACTTGATCAAGGACCCAAACACTTCTCCTGTTATATAGGATGGACAAATCCTATCTTGATCAATCAACATCCCTCTACATAATTCGTAGTGTATCCAATAGTTGCCTTTATAGTTTACCCTGTTACAGGTAACGTTTGACAATATCAAGATACATAACTCCTTATGTTGGGATCTCTGATGATCTCAAGTCGTAAGGATTACATACATTATTATCACTATGAGAAATGCTTATGACACTCATATAACTATCCATGTAGCATTCTCATGTTGGGTCTGTCCAGTACATCGTTCTCTAACATGTACACATGTGTTGATTTGATATCTCATATCCATGAACAATTCATCAATCAAAACATACTAGTCTCAATGTATTATCATTATCCTTATTTATGATAATACTTGACTAAGGACAATCTTTAAGAATAATACAATATTCTTCTAAGGACATTAACTTATATATCAATTCATATTGCACAGATATTCGAATAATATATAATAATGATTTGCAATTTATAAAATCATAATACATTGTATGTCATAAACAATCATCTAATGACATGTCTTAGGGCTTATCCCAACAATCTTTGTTGTACAGGGAATGATATCCCTACTATCATTGGAAACTAGCCCCAAAGGAAGAAGATAAAAAAACACAGAAGTCATCCTTATGCCCGAAGAAGTAGTTCGAAAAGAAGTAGGTCTTCATTAAAACCTAGAAAGTTCTGGTCGAAGCAGAAAGCTCGAAGTTATAGATCCGGGCAAAAATCAGGACCAACATGGAGCAAAACCTCGTCAATAGGTTCTAATCAAGCAAGTACTAGAAAAGCACCGACAAAGAGGACTTTCAGACGCACTCAAACTCGTGCGAATGAAAGTTTCAAAGATTGTAACTGCTGGACATGCGGAGCAAGAGGACATATCTCTACAGATTGTCCAGAGAACCAAATCCGAGGAATAAGTGAGTTCGAGCCTACCAAGGAGTTCGAGGATGCTGTTTATTTCCAGGATTTGGTGCAGGTGTATCAATTTGAGGATATTCCCTCAGATGAAAGCATCTATGAAGAAGAAATCCATTCTGATAATGGAGGTGAATCCAGCATAGAATCAGAGTGAAGGGGAATTCCTTCAACACATAATCAGAGAAGAACCATCGGGATTTTTCTCTCACACCACTGTTTCTCATAAAACTCTTATGAGGATCATGAAAGAAGGGCCAAAGCTTCAGATGTATGATGTATTTACAATTGGAACAATGGAAAAAGCCATTGATATGATTGGACTTCGAAGCAGGAAGCATCAGATTATCCATAGGGTGACAACAGTTGAATTTGCGATCCCAATGGATTCACGGGAAACCAAATTGAGATGCAGTTAATCCCCTACAGAGAAATATATTAGATTAAGAACGAGGTTAAAAGGGAAGTTGCTAATACGCTCTCATGGATTCATATTAGAGCCATTAGAGTTATCATCAAGACGACTTTCAAGGAAGGAATTGATTCGCCTCTTAATCTGACAATCTTCGACAAGAGAATCCCGAACCTTAAAGATTCTTGTTTGGGAGCAGTTGCAGGAAATTTGTATGCTAGAAAGATGGCCTTCAACATCTATCCAGAATTGCATACAATTTGAAAGATCGAGATTTCAACAAGGCTATTACTCTTCATCAGGATTTTAAGAGAAATGATATGATGAAATAAGGGAATAGGCCTTACTCGATCACATACAAGGTGTCTTACGTGCTCTCGAATAATCATCACTCAGAAGTATTCTTGAGAAAGAAATTCATCGAATTCCCCATAATCCTCGAAGATTTTGCAAAAGTAGTGTTTTTGGATATTATTAATACTCCGACAATTGGAGCGATGACATGAGGATATAAGACCAGCCTGTTTTGAACAGAAGCAGGAACCTTATGATCAAGCCAAGAAGAATGTCTTTTCAATAGGATATGTTAATCAATAACTATCGCAGGGAGAAACAAAAAGCCATCTCGAGCAGGATTCAGAAAATCCCTGATGTATTCAAAACAACAGGAATGCTGAAATGTCCGGAAGGCCGGAGATAAGTGCAGATAATCTTCAACATTACTAAGAAAAACAATATGTTCCCTTGTGATGTCATATATTATTTGCAACAACCTACAGTTGGCAGGTATCAAGGAAACCTTCAAATTGGTGAAATTGATCTAACAATTGCAAGAACTGCAGGTTTGATCCCAAAACAGCTTATTCTTGGGATTGAGTTTCTTGAGGAACACAAACCTTGGGAAAGACTGTATGATGGAATGGAATTCATGGTGGACGGGAAAAGATACAGAATCTAATGACCACCAGTCCATTCTCAATATACATCTTAGTCGGGATATTATACGAGAAATATCGTGCAGAATATTTTGCAACATATATTGATTCAGGAGCTGGAATATGCACAGGCAAAAGAGACATCTTCCATAAAGAAGTTGGTGAGAAATTACCAGGCATTGCCGGAATAGACTTTTCCAAGCGGATTCCTATTCTTAATGAAGGAATCCAGTCGGTGGAAATAATAATTGGAGGAGCAGGCGGTACCACTGGTACAAATTCAAGACTCCACCTATTTATTTTCATGATACAGGAGCTAATATGCTACTAGGAAACAATCTCATTTAGACATTCAAGCGGTTTAGACAGGAAAACGAGACACGGAGGCTTATTTTCACAACCCTTTGTGACCATAAGATCATTGTCAAGCGACTAAGAGAAGCATTTCACAGGAAAGTTCCCATTAGTTTCCGCATCACGTGGTGATGAATGAAAACTTTGACACTCAAAGATGAAGGATCAGCAGAAATTTGGCGAAGCGATTCTTCAACTTAGACAACAAGGAACTGGTCAAAAACGTAAAATGACTTTTGATGGTATAAATGTTATGTCATTCAGAGAACAGAATGAAGATGTGGATGAAGATGAAGAAGAAGTTAATCCAGACATCCTACTGTTACTGAAAAAGGCATTACATGAGAAGGACATGCAACATGAAGCTACCCTCGAAGAGCAAATTACTCTAGAGGAAACTAAAGGAAGATTCAGAGGAACTACAATGAGGATCCTCTGGCATGGTGTGACAGAAACGAGCTTACAACATCTTTGAATGTGAAAATTGAAAGAGAGTATGAGTTCATGATGAACGAAGGGGTTGTTTTGTGGCCGGTTTCCTACATAATTCACAGCTTCAATAGTCTGAACTAATGAGCTACTTGATTGGCATTCAATGCTCGGATGATTGCCGCCGCATACGTCACAAGTAAGCACTTGAGCTTTTATCGATGTCATGCTCATGCTTTCTAGCCTCTTGTTCAATGCCTCAATTTTGGCGCCAAAGCAGTAACTTCGCTCACTTGATGAACTCCAGCCTGCTTCTTCGGCACGTTTCTTTCGAATTGCCATTGACAATTATTAGCAGCCATTCCTTCCAATAGTGTATAGGCCACGTCCGACGTCTTTCTCATAACAGTACCTCATGATGCCGCATCAATCATAGAATGATTATCAGAAATAGCTCGTTATAGAAAGTTTGTACCTGCAGCCAGATGGAAAGACCATGATATGGACATCTCCTTAGTAAGCCCTTGAAGCGCTCCCATGCTTCATATGTAATACCCTTGTCCCACATTGGTTGTGGATGAAAATTTAAAGTGGTTTATAAAGGCTTACAATGGACTATTATAGCAACTTGGGTTAACCATTTTTGTAGAGCGAGGACGGATACGAAGTAGCTGCTATAGGAGCCCATTGTGCAGTCGCGCTTGCGTGGGCCTGGGCCTGTGTAGGGTCTTCCTACCTTAACGTCATTTTAATAGCGTATTATGAACTAAACATGCATTAGAGACATCTTAGAGTTCTGGTTGTTATGTGAGCTCAATGTAATTACAGGCCAAAATGAAACTTCAATAGTTAGTTAATTACATTCCCCAAAAAGAATGTTAAGGCTAACAAAATCCTGTATCTATCTTCTTATGCTCCTTTAGCTCACTATCTCAACCCGACCCTTGGTCTTGATCCAAAAGTGTACCTACAGGAACAACCCATCGTGAGCATGTACATCGTTACTTATCATCATGAATTAATGGCATATAAATAATGCATGGAAATAATTGATAACATATACTTCCTGTTTAATAGTACTATCCTTCCTTGGTTGTTCCTGTGTCATAATTACGCATATAATCATTAGCTCAAGACATGAGTAAATAACATCATATTTCGTATATAAGCTCACAACAATCCATGTTAATTAGAAATGGGACTGTCCGGGTTCTATTATGACAGCGGCACAATTGGCCCCCTCGCTCGACATAACACATCTTATGATACCCATCGCTACGCCTTGATAGCGGATGTATCCCTTATTCAGCGGATGATACCCATCGCTACGCCTTGATAGCGGATGTACCCCATCGCTCAGCGGATGATACCCATCGATACACCTAGCGGATGTACCCCATCGCTCAGTTATGTGAGCGGCAAGACCTTCCTCGCTTGCCCATAATAGTCACCGGACATTCGACCACTCTAAGTAGCATAGTCAAACATGCGTCATCGTCTTATAAGCATCATTATTTCAAACATCATCATCATGTCATAATTGTCATCATAACGTTATATCATCTTCGTTTATCACAACATCATCATCATAACCATCATAATCGTCATCATAAATACTTATGCAAATTGCTGCAAGGTCATAGTTTAGAAATATGTTACCGTTGATGCCCGTACGTTTCTTACGTACCTTTTCAAAATGTGGTGAAGTCGTAGTACTTTATCTTCTCGAAGTTGTGGGTCCTTGGGATGGTTCTACACAACCATACAATTCAATATTAGAAGCTAATCATAGTCCAATATTCAAAATTCCCATAAAAATGCCAAAAACACACTTTTGTGTGTCTCGCGATCGATCGCCAAGTCGTCCCGATCGATCGCGAGATCACACTGCCCGCATCAACAATTTTATGCATTCGGCGATCGATCGCCACCTTTGGCGCGATCGATCGCCAAGCTCACCGATCGATCGCCCAAAAGTGGCGATCGATCGCCAAAGGCTTCTGGAGCCTACTGCCTGCTCGCGATCGATCGCCAAAAACGGGCGATCGATCGCCAGCCTCTGTTCAACGAAAATCTCCATTTTTGTACCTTTAAACCTCACCAACCTCAACCATCATTTATACCAACATCTTAAAAACATTAAAACACTCAAAACCTTCATTACACACCATAAAACCATTAAAAATCCAACATCCCACCAAGAATCACACTAACCCAAACAAACCCATATCAAACCCTTTTTAAAACTCTTCCAAAACTCAAACAACACTTCAATAACATCATTAAGTGATACATAAACATCATAAGCACTAAATCTTACCAAGAAGTGCAAGAATAAAACTTTTACAAGGATTCCTTCCCACCTTTAGGGCAAAAATCGAAAATAAGGGAAAGGGGGGTTTGGGAAAGTGATTTTAGGGATTGAGTGTAAAAGTAAAGTGAGGTAAAGAAGGTGGGTTAAATGTAAAATCTTATATTTAACTTGTACCCCAAAATCCATCATGATGTATGCAAAATACATTATCATGGTAAGCATTTATAAAATGTAACCAATCATCATTAAATTCATATCATCCTCATAATTAAAATCGACATCCTTAAATCATGTTAATTCTTCATTTCCACACATAACTTAATCATCGTAATAATTCATCATATAAACATAATTAATGTCCAGGTTACCATTAATTAATTTCGGGGCATCACAGCCTGGGCCCGGGGTGTGACAGGAATGGTATCAGAGCCGGTCACCGGCAGAAAACACCGGGAGATAAGTGCTATACAGGGCAAAGTGCTACGTGCGTGGGAGCCACCTCTTGAACCTGCGGGGCAAAGTGCTACATGACGGGAGCCACCTCTTGAACCTGTAGGAGCCACCTCTAGATTCCCGATGCCGGTGGATCGATGAGTTAGGTCGCGACGAGGACGTCGCGTTCTAAAAGGAGGGGTGATTGTAATACCCTTGTCCCACATTGGTTGTGGATGAAAATTTAAAGTGGTTTATAAAGGCTTACAATGGACTATTATAGCAACTTGGGTTAACCATTTTCGTAGAGCGAGGACGAATACGAAGTAGTTGCTATAGGAGCCCATTGTGCAGTCGCGCTTGCGTGGGCCTGGGCCTGGGCCCGGGGCATGACATCATATAATATTTCAGGATCATTTTGGGCAAATCTAGTGATATCATTTCGCATCTTAGCAGTCTTTGATGGTGGGGAGTATTATGACAAGAAAGCTTGCACCATCCCATCCCAAGTGGTAATTGATCCTGTAGGCAAATAATACAACCAAGATTTAGCTTTATTATTTAGTGAGAATGGGAACAGTCGTAACCTGATGGCCTCGTCACTGACGCCATTGTGTTTGAAGGTATCGTAAATCTCCAAGAAGTTGGAGATATGAGCATTATGATCATCGGTAGGTGATCCTCCAAATTGGGTCGGGCGTTGGATCATCTGTATGATAGCAGGTTTGATCTCGAAATTGTTAGCCTGGATGCTCGGTCTAGTGATACTAGACAGTGATCCATGGAATGAAGGATGGGCATAGTCCATGAGTGATCGTCTATTAGGCACCTCTTCTTTCTGTCTTTCATCTCTTCCACATCCTCCTTCATTGTTTTCCGCCATTGCTCAAACTTCTCTTAGTATCCTAAGAAGAGTTCTTTCAATTTCAGGGTCAAAATGCTCAAGTGTCGATCGTTCACTCCTTAGCATGCACTAGGGAGTAATAACCTGCAAAAATCCAACCAAAGATATGGCAGTAGTAGAGTAATAGTATAGAAGAAAAAAATCGAAAAAAAAATAAAAAATGGCTAAACTACAGTCAACTAATATCGTCTAATATTACTAAACTAGTCACCGGCAACAGCGCCAAGAACTTGATCGCTTTTATTTTAAACAAATATTTTCTCAGTGTGGCACGATTATACAGCAAGTTCACGGTGTCAAGTTTTAGTATAATGATATAAAAGTAAGGATTGTCGTACCCTAAGTCACATAATCCTCCTACCTTCCTCCACGCGCTGGCGCTCCTGCCTCGAACTGACAAACTGGGTGAGCGTGCGCCGCATGAAGGCGCACTAAGATTTTCTAATTCGCGCACTAAGATTTTCTAATTCGTGTACTAAGATTTACTAAGTCGCGCATTAAGTTACTAAGTCTTGTTAAGCCTCTTTAATTCTCCGATTTTCATTTTTTTTTTGTAATTATAAAAAACAAAATCTGATTTTGGGTTTAGATGAATTTTCATGATTCCTAGGTACTTCGGGTTGGTAAGAAAATTATATTATATGGTAAACAGATAGATAATATTTACTATTATTTAATAAATCATGAAAAGACATAATAATATATGAAAGATTAAAACATGTGATAAAAGAAAATAGGATAATTATGTGATTTTGTAACATTTTTGCGGAGTGCATAATAATAATTTTGATTTCTTAGTTTTTTGCATGAAAATTAATAAAATGAACTTTATAAATAAAACTTTTATTTTTATTGAGTTAATTTAAATGTTTATATTAGTCATTTCATAAGGTAATAATATAAGTCTTCAGAAATAATATGAGTCATTCTTAATAAATTCATACTATTACCAAACATGTTGAAATATATATGTACAAATTGGTTTCATTTTTCAAATTCATTATTTTATCTCTTAAAATGAATAAAAAATTTAATATTTCATTTCTTTTTCATTTTTCATTTTCTAAAATAAATTTTTCGAAGAATCCTTACTAGAAGAACGATCAAATACAAGATTCAAAGTACGTTGTGTCACTAGCTATAACATTTTACAAATCTGCAAATGTTAGATCCTTCAATAAAATCTAATTTTAATGCTTTTTGAGGATGGTAAAACTGCAAACACCAAAGTTGTTAAGAACTTCATATTGTAAATTTGTAAATAATATAATAATGATGTAGGTTTGTTAAATATGATGTATATTATGTATGTTTAACTTCATTTCATCAGTGTGTATGTATATTTATTTATTTATTTATTTATTTTTAATAGGAGCACACACACTCAATTTTTTGGAAAGTTGACGCACTCGCTCATCCGCATCCGCTCGCGCATAGAACTTATGTGATCTAGGTTGTACCTATGAGGACTAGAAAATAATTACCAACTAGTTTAACTATATTTAACCTACGAAATTGTTGTGAAAGATTTACTAATTTACTCAACTTCAGGAATCATCCACACCACAAAGAGATAAGATAGTAAACAGTAGAGATAAATATCGAGACTTCGGTTCACTTGAATAATTCCCACAATTCATCTACTAATTCTAATTAAAATTAATGCATCTAATGTGACAAGTTTTTCGATTATATCTAATACATTCTCTCGAGTTATATTAAACCTAACACCAATTTTCCCTTATTTAACAAATCAATATTGCATACGCTCTATGAAAATCTCTAGCCTTCGATTACTAGATATCTATAGTTATCACACATGTATCTGACGTCATCTCTCGATCTCGGTCTGATATCCACGGTATGTGTTATTTGTTAGTATTACAATTTTATCTCTCGATCTCAATTGCCAACTAACATCATTCAAATGGTAGCTAATCCCTTAAAAACATTAAAAACATAACACAAACACAAAGATAACAAAAACTCAATCAAAAACTAGAATTAATATTGTGGGTTCATACAAATAATCTATTTGTATCGATAACAAACTTAGCCTAGCATTATAACGTAAAAACAATATTTTGTCACATCTAACAAAATAAACATTGTAAAATCAAAAATAAAACTAAAACAAAGTTCAGAAATACGCATAAACACTCGATGTTGAATGTGTACGTCGATCCGATATTCTGTCTCTAGCTGGGTTGCTTTGAATCTCTCTTGTAGGTGGTGGCTTCTCCCAGGGGTAGGGTGTTATTCAGAGGTAAAAGAAACATATATTTGATGCAAAATTCCCCTTTATAATGATCAAACTAGCCCTCCAAATTGGTATCAAAATATAGCAAATCTCTTAAAAATGTAAATTTTTTTCGTGCAGGACTCTGTAGAGATCGATCGCTCCTTCAGTGGCGATCGATCGCCTAAACCTTCTGCCCCGATGCGATCGATCTCTTCAATATGGCGATCGATCGCCTTCCCGCATGAATTTTTCCTCGCCACACTGACTAGTAGCGATCGATCTCTTGGTTAGGGCGATCGATCGCCTGCATCAATTTCATCAACTCACTCTTTTTCAACTTCTTTTCACATGTCTTGACTTGTCTTGTCCCAGTTCCACCTTACAGTCCATACAATGGGGTTTTACAAGTGTTTCTTGCATTTTTACTGGATTCCTGGAAATATATCAAAACACAACCAATATCGTAAAATCGTCCAAGAATCACTGTAAAAAGCGCAAGAAGTATATGCAAATATAAGTGTAAAAATGACACTTATCAATGTCCAGAGCAGAAAGAACCAGAATTCGAAAAAGGATTCCGATCCAAACCCGACAGATCAGAGGCAGGAAAAGACAAGGACCTGTTGACAAGATTGCACGTTTTCCTAAAGCTCGGGGACCACAAAAGCCCATATTATAAAGATTCCCCGACAAAGGAAAAAGGCGTGGACCATTAAACGCACTCAGACAAAATAATGGACCACTCACGAGCAAAGTTGGCACACTCAGAAAAAGATGACGGATCACGAGATAAAGGCGCACTCACGGGCGCACTTAATATTGAACGAGAGTTTGGAATCCACATTTGAAGTCCGAATTCATGCCTATATAAGGCCAGGCATAGGGAAGCTAGGACATCAAAAATTCTCCATAATTTTCTCAGAAATAAATATATAGTCCCCAAGCTGTAATTTCATCAACTTTCATAGCTTGAAATTTTCTTTCTTTCTTTGTAATCTTTTTGTTTTGTAATTCAGCTTTTGTGTTTCGAGTCAGGCCTCAGTATATGAGAGGCTAAACCAGTTCGTCTCCTCCCAAGGGGAGTATTATTGTAATAAATATTATAAGTATTTTCAGAATAAAACGAAGGCTTTTGCCCATCTATCTCTCGAATTTCTTTAAATCTTTTTATATATGGTTATACGCCACGCCTTAAGGTAGAAAACGAGTTAAGGTTGTGGTGTGCGGTTTTTGAATGAGTCAAATAACTTGCAGACTAACCTCGTTGGAAGGGCTGGGGTTGGATGGTGAGGAGTCATTCGTAAAATAGTCTGGGGGCAGTAATTGATAAGTGTGATTTTTACACTTAATTTGATATAAGATTAGGGGCGTTTTTGTAGTGATTCTTGGAAAGTATTACTCTTTTTGGTATATATTTGTATATTTCAGGAATCCAGGTCCAATGCATAAAAGTGGAGGAAATAGGATTAAAAAGATGAAAAAGGACCAAACTGAGCAAACATGGAAAAAGGGCAAAATCGTAATTTGCTGAAAATCAGAGGAAGCGATCGATCGCTTCAAATGAGGCGATCGATCGCCTTGAGGCAGAATGTTATGGCGATCGATCTCCAATTATATCCGATCAATCGCCAGGACTCGAAAAATTTGGGATTTTGTTTCCATCTTGGTTATTTGGTGTCCAAACTTGGTGAAACTCCTCCTATCATAAATATGGATTATCATGGACGTTTTTTGGACTTTTTGGCTCATAATTGACCTACAATACACAGCCTCCATCACTCATCATCCTCTCCAACCATCCATACACCATAACCATTGAAGAGAAGACGCATCGGAAGAGACGGGACGACGGAGCAACACAAGGAGTCATCGCCTCTCGTTTTTTCCGTATGTCTAACTCTAGTTCTATATTTTCATTACATTTTTATGTTTAGAATGTTGCAAAAAATGTTTATGCATTGTTATTTGACGGAGATTGTTGGCTAGATTTGTTATCAAGACTTAGGGGATCCTTTGTATGAACCCATGATTTTAATTGAATGTTTTTTACTGATTCTTATTATCTAAGTGCATAGATCATTGTTCTTCATGCTTTTAAGGGTTTGGCCATCCTTGAATGATATTAAATTACAATTGAGATCGAGAGACAAAATTGTGATTCGATATAGTGATTTATGCCGTGGATTTCAGACTGATATCGAGAGATGAAGTCAAATACACGTGTGATAGCTATAGATATCTAGGAATCGAAAGCTAGAAGTTTTCACGGATCTTAATACAATATTGTGTTGTTAAATAAGTACACGAGAGTGACTTACTGCAATTTTATATTAGGTTTAATATAACTCGAGAGAGTCTATTAGATAAATTTGGAAAACTCGTCACCTTATATTGTTTGATTTCGATTATTAACTAATAGCGAATTATGAGGGATTACATATGTGAACCGAATGTCTTGATAATTGTTTCTTTTGATTATTAATCTTATTCACCATTGATTGTTTGGGTTACATATTGAGTTAATTTGTCACGTTAGTTTAATAATCACAACCGGTTATCGTAGACTAAATATAGTTAAACTAGTGGATTTTGGTAATTATTTCCTAGTCCTTGTGGGATCGACAATCCGTACTTTTCATATCATTAATCTTATTCACCATTGATTGTTTGGGTTACATATTGAGTTAATTTGTCACGTTAGTTTAATAATCACAACCGATTATCGTAGACTAAATATAGTTAAACTAGTGGATTTTGGTAATTATTTCCTAGTCCTTGTGGGATCGACAATCCGTACTTTTCATATCATTATACTAAAACTTGACGCAGTACACTTGCGGTAAAGAATCGCTACACTGGAAAATATTGTTTAAAACAATAGCGATCAGTAATTTTCTGACTTGTGGATTTGCGACCCATCTTACCATGTGCCGTTATAGTCAAAAAGGTATATACTATTTTTTCAAAATTTTATTGTAATACGGAAACATGATGTGCCTGTTATTTATTTTCACATGTTCTTAGAATAAGAGAATTTTAGGGCATAAAATTTATCATGAACTGTGAGTCATTTGCAAAAGTATGTTCTTGGGTTTTCTCAAGATGACATAAACTGAAGAATCTCATGTTCATATACTATGCATTTATGTATCACCTTATTAAGAGTTGTTTATTAGCAAAAATGAGATTTTGGGTGTTTTGTAATAATCCTAAAAGCATTTGGGAATTTTATGCAATTAAAAAAGGGCTTTTATGTCTTTTGAGGTTGGTAGGGAGTTGAAATAAAGAAAATAAGTATAGAATGGAGTTTAAATAAAGAATCTTTGACATTGGAGGGAATGTTAAAATTATGTTTGAGTATGAAGATTTTAAGTGAGTTTACCCATTTTTAAATATGATTGGTAACCAAATCAATTCTATGGAAATAACTTATTATTATCATCACCATCATCATCATCTAAAATCGATTAATAATATTAGATAATCTCAAATTTATTGGTGTAAATGAATGAAATACCAAAAAAATACATTATTTGCTTCTTCTTCTTCTTCTTTTTATAACAAGAAACATGAAATATATTAAACTATCATGTGGTACATCATATACAACTGCCAAATTTTGATAATGAAACCACGACATGAAGTAAAAGCATACAAACACTCTAAGGTAAGGCCTTCATAGAATAAACTTTAGAACGTAACCAGAAGGATGCATTGAACGTCATAACGAAGTCTGGTAACTCAAACTATGAGATCTAGGATGTGATCGAAAGAGGGATATGCCTTCATCAAACGGAATGAACAAAGACGGATATGCGAGAGACGCAAACTGATAAAGGTCAACAAACGTGCAATCTTTCGTATCCAAATACCAATTTGAGATCCAACTACCAAAGACCACCACTAGATGGTGCTCGAAACTGACTAGCCCATTAATCAAGACCAACTGATGTCAAAGCAAATACACCAAGTTGACCACCCGTTCCAAATCCAATAGAAGGCCGTGACAACATTTCCAAAACCAAATGACCAAAAACAGGACTCCACCAGTCAAAGACATGAAAATCGAGATTGCAATGGATGGCCTTGCTACACATGCTCGCACACAACACCAAAATACAAGCAAGCCAGAAGGAAAAGGGAATAACACACACAATAAAAGAAAGGGAACTAAGAGATGATGTGGATCTCACATGAGTTTAATATCATTTAATTGTTATATTTACACCGAGAGTAATACTTTTAGTATAGGGTATAAATTTCCTATAAATAAACGTCTATTCTTCTTAATTTTTTATACTATCCCACGGATATTATCATGCATCAATTCTTGATTTGTAATATTTCAATCTGTCTTTAACGACAGCCATGTAGACAAGTTAACAGCTATTCTTCAAAGCTTTCCTTCTCAATTTGTCTAATCATGTTACACTATCTCGTTATGAAGTAACTATAATTAAAATACACTACCCAGGCACAGAGAGTATATATTTGGTAACAAAATATTGTTTAATAAAGTTTTATTTTAATTTTTATATAAAAGATGTTTAAAACCAATATGCGAAAGTTAGACATTGTGATTTTATATTTCTGCTTAAATCATAATTAATTAGTAATTAAAAATGTAAATCGTATTTATAACGATAGTAATTACAATACGAAATAATAACGATATGAATCGAACAAAATCTATGGAAAAAAATGTTCAGAATATAGACTAGGTTTACTAAAATTTCATGCCAAAGAGCTCAATATGTCAAAATCTAGTATCTTTTTCCCCCTAAATTGACATTGACTGTAATTCAACAATTTCTCAAATCAAAATTATTGTTTTTTATAGTTGAATTGTTTATATATATATATATATATATATATATATATATATATGGAGCTTATGAACCAAGCCTGCTTAGAAGATCTCTTGCGGCCCAAAATATTTGGCCGAGCTCCTAATGTATTCTCAGGTGAGCTCATCAGTTGATCACTTATGCCTACGACTCATTTATCTTAACAACCGAATCTCATATTTATGGGGACGAGATCTCCGGGATTTGATTTAGACGAGATCTCTGGGATTTGGTTAACCTTATCAAAGATTGAGGCAATCTGTCAAATCTTATCAGATATCTTTCATGTCTTAGCAGATCCGGTAACACATGGAAAGAGGTATACACACATGAGAACTCTTCCCTTATTATATCAAGTTTGACATCACTTTTATTTATTCACGACATGTTACTTACTCTACAACTTATATTTTTCCTTATTTCCTTGTTTAACTTGAGCATCAGAGGGTTTATACCGGAAAAATCTTTCGTCCCCTTCTCACGGCCACTTCGTGATTTCAGGTCATCTAGTTATATGATTCTTTGTTGCTGCTTTACGCATTGGAGAAGAAAGAGGGTTATATCCCACCCCTCGTTGATATCCACCGGTCGTCACACTTTTAATGATATCAAAAATCTATCCCAAATACAACTACATATATGCATACATACATCATATAGTTTCATAATCGAAATAAATTTGTATTTCAAGTCATCATATATTTAAAGTAAGATTGTGAAAAATTCACAGAAGTTCAAATAAAACGAAAAAACTAATTATTTTCATAGAAAAAAAATTTATTATCAATAATTTTTTTGAAAGAATATTTTATTTAAACTACGATATTATCGAGCCAAGATTGCCATTTATCAAACAGATTACTCGAGATTAATTAAGGAAATTTAGATTTTAAGTTAATGAACCTTCTGATATGAAATCTCATCAAACACATTTCTTAAATATATTTTTTATTTTATCAATTTTTAGAATATTAAAGTTCCAAAACAGACGTTTTGAATGCTTTCCATAATAATAATAATAATTGATGGGTGCAATAATTACCCCATGCTAGGAAAATGATCGAACCATGATGTTTAAGTTGTATGTTTAAAATATTTGAGTTGCGCAATTACCACAAACTATACTTTTTGGCACAGTGACAACCACGTGATCCTATAATTGGTATAAGAGAACACATGTTTGTGTTTTTTAAATTTTTGGAAATCGTTTTAACGACACTGTGTATGTTTCAGTTTATTTCAATTTATCCTTGCAAAGATGAGCGACACATGTACATGTGTCCTTTCACTACAGTACAACATTACATCTCCTTCATCTTTAACTGTCATTAACATTTTCAGTTTTCAGTTTCACCATTTCAGATTTATTGCAACTGATTTTCGTTCAAAGCAATTTTTTTCAGACCTCGTGCATTCTCAGCTTTTCAAATTCATAATGTCAAAGACCAGCCAACCATGTTTCGTCACCAACACTGTCCATATCGATTTTGAATCTGTCTACACAAGTACTGATGATGGAATGATAAACAATTTCAAATGTCTGGAGAATTCAGGGCTATTGATATTGTTAAGCCTAACTTCAATGTTCTACAGTGAAGCTCTACATGAGTTCTATGCTTCAGCGAGGGTGGAAAACAACTCAGTGGTGGCCTCTGTTTCCAACAAATCTGTAAAAATCATTCAAAAGGATTTCACTACACATCTGAGCCTTCCTACTACCGGGCTCACTGACTTGTCTGTCATTTCCATCTCCGTTCGAGATGAGATGAGTACTTTGTTTTTCGAGTATGGCCACGGGCTGCGGACCCCTCCTTTCAAGAATATTTTGATGAAGAATCACTTCCGAGTGGTAGCAGACATCATTGCTAAGGGTATGTTGTGCAAAGTTGGTTCCTTTGACGTCATCACTCCGGAGAAGTTTGAGGTGATGTGTGCCAGCGTCAAAGGATTGGCAGTCAACTGGTCGGTGATCATATTTCAAGTGCTGACTGGAATGGTTGAATCATCCAAGGATCATCTGAATTTGCTCTGCCTCTCATTCGCATTCTCGAAAGCATAGATTTTTCGGTGGGTACTATCTACAATCTCCATCCAACTCGGCTCATAAACGCCAAGTATCTTCTGACTCACCGGAAACCCACTAGCGGAGAAGGCGTCCCCTTCCAAGACTGTTTCCACCAAGAGGAAGAAGCCTCAAGTGGTGAGTGACTCTGAACAGACCATCTCAGTGCTGAGTCATCTCCTCCTCTACTGAACAAGACCAGAACAAAGACGTGGAGAAACCGTGCTCCCTCAAAAGAAACAACATCAGTTACTGAGGGTGCAATTGAAGTGGTATATGCTGCTCCCATTAGTGGCACACAACTTATTCCTATTGCCGTCGCAGTTGAGATTGCTCCTCCAAAGGAACATGATGATGAGCCTACTGGTCATTCAAGTTTCATTTTTGCTACCTCCACTGCACCTTCTGAGGCAACCAAAGGTCGGCTGCTCTATCTGCCTTCCTCCTTACACTCCTGAAGGAAGAGGAAAAGTTCTGATGGAAGCAGTGCCAACTCCAGTGGCAACTGAAATCACCTCAGTGCTTGTAGAAGTGGAAACACAAGTTCAGACACAACTGGAGTTGTTTGATAGTTGGGTGAAGACTCGTCTGAAGATCCATCTCAATGATTTCAACCGGATCCTCAAGCAAGTAATGGAGGATGAAAATCTCATCCTTGAAGTTTTACAAACCCAGGATGTTGAAGAGGGAGGGTCTGCGTCATAGAAGTCTACATACTAATGAAGTTCATCAGTGGACTAGAGACTCTTGTCAAGTCGAGGCAAAAGGAGTTCGATCCAGTCTCCGGTTCTGCTACCCATGACATTGCGGTTCTCAACTCCTTACAAGCTCGCCTCACTCTGGCTGAGAAGACTTTGCATGATCTCAAGGTTACCTTGGGATTGCATTCTTGCTCTCATCAGTTGGGTGTAGATCAAGTGGAGGTTACTGATCGACAGATGGTTGTTGTGGACCCAACAAAGGTCTCCATGGTAAATTTAGCTATTGTCGTCTCAGTAGATGAATCATCTACTGCAGATCAACCTCTACCTCTTTTGAACCCCTTGTTGTGTCCAGACAACATCCACCTCTACTGGATGTTGATCATTTAACCGTAGACTCAATCATTGAGTCAGTGGTCCAACAAGTCAATATCTCATCAGAAGATAATGACTCCACCGACAACACGATTGTTTCTGGAAACGCCTTACCCCTCATTCCATCCCCTCCTCCTCAACCCGAACAACCCCAATTTATCACTGAACCTACTGTTGCCTCATTTCTTTCAGCCCCACTCATAAAACCCTTAAACATATTTCTTTGATTTCACAAACTTTACCATACCAACTCCTCTCTCCTCCCCACTGCTTGTCAGTCTGGAGAACTCTGTTGAGGCATTGGTCACAACTATTGTATCAGCTGAGATTGGTGCCTCAACTGTTGTATCTGCTAAGGTTGCTGCTTCAACTGTTGTATCTGCGGAGATTGCTGGATCTACTATGTACCTGCCGACGTGTCTGTTGCACCTGCGTTTGTTATATCAATCTATGCTATTGTTGTAACTGATAGAGCTGGTCCTTCTACTGATGCTCAGACTATCGCCTATGATCAACTGGAGGACTTATTTGACTTTCCTGATTTCGCAGATGAAGATATGCCTCCTTCTGTGAGTAATCAGTTGAATCATCTAACAAAGATCATCTCTGATCTTGCTGGAGAAGTTCAGAAACTGAAGTATGAAGAACGAGATGCCGGTCACACTTTTGGCAACATTGCCATCTTTCTGAGAAGGTTACAAGATTTCAACAATTTATCGTCGAGTCCTTCTCAGACTCCTTCTCCAGACTAGGCCAAACCAGGCTAGCAGAATGAATCTCTGCATGCTGCTACTACGTTGGAGCTTGGAGGAAAGATCGAGAACTTAAATGAGAAATTCTCAGAACAGTTGACCAACATTCAAGCAGTCTTTGCATCTCAACTGCAAGACTTGAGTAACAGTATGCCAACTGTTAGACGCTTAGGACCAGGGCCACAACCATCCAGCAGACAACAAGAGCATCCCAGACGAGATCCACCTCCTGCTCGAAGGGTATATACTGGTCGATATCCATCACCACAGCAAAGGCCTACAACCCATCAGAGATCTCAACCTCCACCACAACCCTCAATCCAGCAGGGGACACCGCTTTCAAGACAATCACCTTCTGACACCCCTGAAGACTTTGACCGCACCACACATTGGTTTGGACGCCCTTAGTATTATATTCTTGTCTTGAACTGTTATATATTTCTGTTTTATTTAATAAAATAATTTTCTTGTTGATTCAATTATTATCTTCTGCACATTACTTCAAGATTGAATGCCACGAGTCGATGTGTCGTATTACTCCACAGTAGTGAACAATGCCACTTTTTGGCCATAAATACCTCTCTCACTGCTTCAAGTATTCACACTACAACATTCCTAAATACAGATTTAAGTTTAAATTCTTGCAATTTTCTGCAATCTTGCTTCGTGGGTTTATTACTTATCTATTTCAAGCCGACGTGGGTTGATTACTTATCTAACATCCCTCTGCCTAGTTCTTTCACTAATTTCAGGGTTTGGTGTATCTTTGTCTCACCATCCTGGAATCTCATAAGCAGATAAATGGGGTGTTGATGACAAAAAGGGGGAAGAGGACTATATGGAGCAGAGGATACTTTGAAGACAACTTAGTTTTTTTAGGTTTTCTTTGTAAGAATTCGTTGTATTGTATTTTTCTCCCCTTGTAAAAACCTATCCCGAAACTAGCCAGTTCGGATCATTCTATACTGGCTATGTTTCTCAAGTTGGCTTTGCCTTCTTTGAAAGATTGTAAGCATATGATTGTTGTAAGGATTGAAAATTGTAAGTAGAAATCATTTTATATAAAAATGATATTCGTTCTTAATGTTCAGCTTGATTACTATTTGTAATCTGCTTATTTATCTAACATAGTTTGCTGCTCCCAACTGTTATCATTTTAAGTCTTACATGTATCTGCTGATCGACGTTCAAGCTAGAGTCTCTACTGCCAAGTTTTGTCATCACCAAAAAGGGAAAATTGTTGGGGAAATTGTTGGGGAAACATTTCTAAGCTTTGGCAATAACAAATGTCTATCGCTTGAAGTGTCAACGGCATCGAAGAAGTTAACCAATGAAAAGATCGATGATTGACTCTACAAAGGTCTACCGAGTCCAAAGATAAGAAATATCGTCTACCGAGTCCAAAGACTAAGAGTCATCGTCTACCGGATGCAGAGGATAAACGTCTACAGGAACAAGGGTATCTAACTCCACCATGCAAATCCTTAAGAGATACCAGCAGGCGATGAAGAAGACATTAGATGACTTTTGTCCAGCAGACTAAGTAACTAATGAGTGACCAGCAGATGATTGAAAAAGACATCATTTGTCTTTTGTCCAGCAGACAAATATTCAAGAAGAAGTCAGCAGACATATAAGGCAAAGCACAAAAGATGAACATATTCACTCTGACAAAAGTACAATAGAGCGACACACTACATTATCAGCGCCACCAATCTCGTCAGAATGAACTAGCCGTTGATTAACCAGAATGAAAAGAATACAAAAAAAATTCGGATGAAAATCAGAAAGCTGATTTTACACGGTTCTTTCCATTTGAAGAATAGTTGTCGTTAGACCTTCAAGTCTATATATACGTCGAAGAGAAGAATGAAGAAAGGTCTCAACACTCTGAAATCCTGACTAAACTTCATTCAAAAACGAGCAAAACATTCAAAACGCTTATTGAAATATCTGAAGTTTTGCAGAGCAGTAAAAAAAGCTATTGAGATCTTGAAGATAAAAGTCTACTGCTCAAAGACACTCTACGGAAGAACGTAGTTTTATACTTTGTGGTAGTGTTGTGAAGAAAATCAAATTGTAACCTGTGATTATTGTGTTGCTAGGAGTTTAGGCAAATCTGTGTAGCTGCCTAAGAAGGTTGGATGCTGTAAAGTGTAAACCAAAGTCTTCTAGTGTAACATGCAGAGGAAGAATGGGAGACGTAGAAGCGTTTGTGCTTCGAACTTCCATAAACATATCCTGTGTCATTTACTTTTAGTATTATTTCCTTCTGTTTCTAAACGTCTGCCGACCACTTCTAAACTCACAAGTCCAATAGATACCTTCCGCACTACTTTTAGTACTTAACAATCTGTTGTATATCGAAGAATCGAGAATTTGAGTCTAGTAAACCCCCTTTTAAACTCTACTCCGATCCTAACATATTTTAATATATATATATTATTAATTATTATTAGTAATTCATAACACATATATATAGTTATATATATAGTTTAATAATATATAATATTTAACTACATATACTAATAATGTTAATTATTATTAATAATTCGTATTTTTAATTATATATAATAATATTATTATTAGTTATTAGTAATAATTCATTATTAGAAACCGTTTCTTAAAAAAAATATAAAAATTGAAAAAAAAAAAGCGAAAAAACGATAAAGGTGTGAAATCGTTTGCAAAGACAGGATTCCTATTTTTTGGTAAAAGCTTTTCAAGTTAAGGTAATTTAAAAATTATTATTTGTTTGTATAATAATTTGTTAAATAAACCTATAATTATTGGGAGGGGACGGTTGATAATTGACCTAATAGGAGATTGATCACCGTAACGCTTGGCCGTTATTCGATTTAAAAGAATTTAATTGTATTGTCATGTTTTGGTAAAATAAAGGAAGTGATCTTATAATAATAATAAAATAATAATAATAATAATAATAAATGAATGGATATGAACGTTCGAAGTCGTGCAGCCTATGCACTGTGCTGTTTTACTATTCTAGTCAAGGGGTTAGGGGGCCTTTATTAAATGAGTCCAAAGTGGAGTGTTGAAAAAAAGGCTGCACTCACATGGGTTCATTTCACGTAGACACTCTCCTCCACTCTTTGATTCCACCCAACCAATGGTGGACACAAAAAAATTTAGAAGGCTGCTAAAACTTTTAAAATAAAAAATATAAGATAAAAAAAATTTAGAGGGTCAAAAAAGTAAAATATATTTGTTGATAGATAATTGCAATTTTTTTGGATTAAAATATAATTTTTAAAGTAATTTTTTTCCTTGCATTTACCCCTAACCTGTATGTAGATCCACCCTTGCACCCATTCTCTATCTTATGTCCCCCACCTTATTATATTATATTATTTTGATATTATTATATTAAATATATATACAGGTTTTAGTTCAAAATAAAAATAATTCAAATCCGTATAATTAATCGGTCTTCATATCAGTGTAATGAAAAAAAAATTAAACCATTTCAAATAGTTAATTCCAAATTATTATATTCTTTATCGAATAATACTCAACATCATAATCGAGTGCGAATCTAGTCTTTGGTTAGGATCACAAAAATGTAAGATTTACGTGATTTTTATTCAATTATAGTTTGGAAAATCAATCAAATCGAAAAAAAAACCTTTTTTAAGCACCTATTACAACTACTTGGGCAGGAGAAGAATACTCGAAAACAAGATCTACAGATCGCAATTACGAAACGGTGTGAGATGTGCTACAAACCATAGACAATCGAAAAAACCTTTTAATTTCAAGGTTTGGATGAAAAAGATATAATCAAAGCTTCGTATTAATAAAACTACGAGGTGAACTATGTATGAGCTAGGCAGCACGTTGAATCGGAAGTCAAACGATGCTTTTGTTATATCTTATTTACCTGATACCTAAAATGTTTTAAGTATAAAATTTTGAAGATTTTATGTTAAACTTGTAATGTTATACATTATGCTATTATATGTTTTTGAGCATTATGCATATATTAACATCTATTTATTTAGTAAAAGTTAGAAAGAAAAAATATTTAACTAGAGAAAAAAAAATTTAGAACTTAAATTACAACCAAATTGTTTGTTTGTCAAATTTGATTTAACTCAAAATTTTATCAATAATCGAACAAACACTTAGGTGTTGTTTGCAAATTCTTATTCAAAAAACATATATATGTTATCTTTGCTCAAAATTGGAAATCATTGGTATGTTAACTTAAAAACGCTTATTCAAACCCGATGGCTCCAATTTGGGTCTACTTATGACCAACTTAATATGAGTCATCTAAAATGATTGATATGTTAATTTGTATATTTTATTTAAGGTGTTGTATTTTAATATTAAATTGATATACAAGTGGGGGTCCAAATCGGATGCATACAAGTATTTCCCCACCCACACGAAAACCAAACAAGAACACGTACGGGTCCTTCCAAAATAAGTGACGTAAGCAGTGACATCACCTCCTTCATCTTCTAAACCCGCCACGTGTCCCTCCAACCTTATCACCCACGTGTATTCTAGAACCCCGCCGCCCCTCCCCGCCACGTGTCCCTCCCCCTCTCCTATATGTACCCTCTCCTCCCTTGCGTACTAAGTTTCACAAAACCCCCCTCCTCTCTCCGAATTTCTAGGGCTTAATTTGGTAACTGTGATTGTAATCATTATTATCATCGCCTGAAGAAGAAGAAATGGCGGCCGCTGATTTGCAGATGCAGTTGCCCCCCGGATTTAGGTTCCACCCGACCGATGATGAGCTGGTGATGCATTATTTGTGCCGGAAATGTGCCAAGCAGCCGATTTCTGTACCGATTATTGCCGAAATTGATCTGTATAAATATAATCCATGGGACCTTCCAGGTAAATTTAATGTCCAGCAGTTCATTCATTTGTAAAAGGTAAACCGAATTAATTGGTTGAGTAATGAGTTTATCGATTGATTGTGAGCAGGATTGGCTCTGTACGGTGAGAAAGAATGGTACTTCTTTTCGCCGCGGGACCGGAAGTATCCGAACGGCTCGAGGCCTAATCGTGCGGCGGGGAGTGGATATTGGAAGGCCACCGGAGCTGATAAGCCAATCGGTAATCCTAAGCCGGTCGGAATAAAGAAGGCGTTGGTGTTTTACTCCGGGAAGGCTCCGAGAGGCGAGAAAACGAATTGGATCATGCACGAGTATCGTCTTGCCGACGTGGATCGATCTGCTCGCAAGAACAACAACAGCTTAAGGGTGGGTTCAATGCACCTTTTGTATTCTATAGATTCCCTACTCGTCTCCTTCATTTTCAAAAGTGGAGGATAATAACGGATTGAATTGACCTTGGTTTTTCAACGGTTTGGATTAATTAACGAATAAATAAATCTGACGGCTGTGGTTTCTTTTGTCCAGCTGGATGACTGGGTACTGTGCCGCATATACAACAAAAAGGGTACCATCGAGAAGCATACGCCTCACGTCATCAGCCGGGAGATGACGCACGCAGTGACGCCAGAGGAGGACATCAAGCCCGTCATCGTGACGTCACCCGCCGAGTCTTCCCCTGTGGTGTACGACGACTTCATGTACCTCGACGCGTCCGATTCCATCCCGCGATTGAACCCTGACTCCAGCGGATCCGATCAAGTGCTGTCGCCGGAGTTCGCCAGCGCAGCGGAGGTCGAAAGCGCGCCGAAGCTGAGCGAGTGGGAGAAGTCCGCCCTCGATTTCCAGTATAACTACTTCGACCCCGCCGCGCCGATTGATTTGCTCGGCTCACAGTTTCACAGCTTTTACCAGGCGGAGCCGCTGGTGGAGGGGTTGCCTTACCTGAGGAAGCCGTTTTAGAAACTAGACTGGTGTCGTCGCACGTGGCACATGAGACTCGGGGTCTATGAGTGTACACGTGCTACTATTGTTTGGAAGAATAGTGATGCAACAGTAGAAATACTAGTTAATTTGTGAAGATTAATGGGAGATGACATTATAGTATGGTTTTAAAAAAAAAATTAATTTTTTTTTTAAAAAATCGGATATATGTAGTAATATGGTATCGAGTTATACTTGTAGGGCAAGTGTTAATAGTAAAATTTGTATTGGTTAAAGTATTATTATTTTACTATTAAGTGGAATTTAGAGAATGGAAGTTGTTTATTATTCAATAATTGGACTTACTAATATAACTTGAGAAAAAATAATTTGTTTTAATGAAATTGACTTATATTTGTTTCAAAGTAATGTCCCTAACTTTGAACAAACTGATCGTTCAAAGAGAAACTAAGAATTCTAACTCATTTTAAACTCATATTTTAAAAATCCTAAAATATCCTTTTTTTAATAGATAATATACAAAAAACCATCAACTTAATATATTCTACAACCATAATATGACACACTACAATCTAGTGAAAGAAATTAAACCAATAACAAATTAAATCTAACAAGAAAATGAGTCATGAAATCTTTCAAAAAATCAAAATAAAAGCAATTATAAAATTAATTTAACAAGAAAGTGAGTCACAAGATCTTTCAAAAAAGCGAAATAAAAACAATAATAAATTAAATCCTAATGAAATAATAATCAAACATAATAATGTCATGGAACTTTTATTGTTGTGCCCAATAGAACCACACGTAGAGAAACGACGTATCAGAGATATTTAACCCATGGATTTTATCATTCTCGTTCGTGGTCTTCTACATGGTCTCCATTAGAGGTCAGATACCTTTTCTTGAACTTCACTTGGCATCAACCAATATATCTCATTATCCACGGGATGAATTGGCAGCATAGGAGGTTCTCCAAAAGTTTCGTAATAATTGGAGCACAAACTGTAAAATCGAAAATACCTCTTGACCTAGCAGCTAGTGTTGCATGTTTACATGAACTTCCAATATGTCAAATTTCTTACATGAGTATGACCGTTGTGCAATATTCACAACATCCATGTTAGTTGTATCCAAACCAACTTGAAACTCGTGTGTTGTTATAGGGTTCATTTTAAAAATTGAAGAAGCATCAAGCGCCTTGCGTAAAATTTCTTCAAGCTTTGGGGTCAACTGCGTCGTACACGATTCTGCTTCTATACGATGCTCATAAAACCATCTTTGCACAATTGATCGTATATGTTCAATCAAAGCAGTGATTGGATAATCCCGTTGGGATTTTAACAGAGAATTCATAGATTCGGCATTATTTGATGTCATAATATTGTAGCAGTTCCCTTTAAAATGAGCTCGTGACCAAGAATCATAACCTGCATCCTCCAAGTATTTTCCAAGTTGCTCATTCTTTCTATATATTTCTGCCATGGAACTTTCAAACTCAGACATCCGGTAAGCTTCTGCTGCAGATTTGAATAAAGGTTTGAGACCCTTTGTATGAAACTTGACTTTAATATTCTGCCCCATGTGTACAAAAACCATGATGAGATTGTGGAAATATCATTTTTATGGATTTAGCAATACTCTTGTGCCGATCAGATATAAATACCAATTGGTTGGGGTTGTTGGGATATGCCCTAAGACAAGTCATTAGATGATTGTTTAAGACTTACAATGTTTATGGTTTCATGAATGGCAATTCATTATTATATATTATTCTTTTAACTGTGCATTGTGAATTAATATATATGTTAATGTCCTTAGAATAATATTGTATTATTCTTAAAGATGTCCCTAGTCAAGTATTATCATGAATAGGGATAATGATAATACGTAGAGACTGGTATATGTTGATCGATGAATTGTTCATTGATATGAGATATCAAATCAACATATGGGTACATGTTAGAGAACGATGTACTGGACAGACCCACCATGAGAATGCAACATGGATAGTTATACGATCGTCATATGCAATTCTCATAGTGATAATAATGTATGAAATCCTTACGACTTGTGATCATCAGAGATCCCAACATAAGGAGTTATGTATCTTGATATCGTCAATACCCGTAACAGGGTATACTATAAAGGCGACTATTGGATACACTACGAATTATGTAGAGGGATGTTGACTGATCGAGATAGGATTTGTCCCTCCTATATAACAGGAGATGTGTTAGGCCCTTGATCAAGTGAGAACTAAAATGCATGGCCATGCTCGAATGAGTCGATATGAGATATCGAGCTTATTCGTTTATTCTAGTTCTACTTGGGGATCAAGAAATAAAGATTGGATATACGAGTATGACTATTCCATGACCCGTGTTCAATCTAAACACAAAGGACAAAGGGATTAAGCTACATGGTTAATATTATCACAAGTTCTAAAGGTTATGTCGAGTCATTGACATTCTTGTAATTTGGGTAGCATTGATGTGTTGCTAGATACCGCTCAATGCTTGGGACGTAAAATGAGATTTTATGTCACTGCCAACATTACAAGATCCTATCGGGTCGCACAAAAGATTAAATCGAGAAGGGAAATTAAATTCATGAGATGAATTAAATAATTAAGAGGAGTCTTAATTAATAATCATAATGATTAATTAAATCATGGGCTTAAGCCCATGAGGCTTTATGAAAGCCTTTAATTAATCATATAAAATATGATTGCAAGGGGTTTAATTAGGATTAACACTTCATAACACAAAACCTAACTCTATAAGCCTCTCGGCCGCGAGACTCACGAGCTTCACCGCCGCCGCCGATCGTGTGGTGGTTTTGAGGTTTTGCTTGGTCGTCGTTGTTCGGTTTTGATTCGAGAATAAGTCTAGCAACTTATTCTTGAATATCCCTTCACCCGATTTGATCGTGTGGATACCGTAGAGACGAAGGTGAAAACTTTCGTTTGTGACTCGGAGTTCGTTGGACATGCTGCTCCGTGGATTCTGCTTCAAACACGCTACAAGGGTGAGACCTTCGTATTCCTTAATCCGATATGATAACCTATGTATAGATCTGCTGGTTTGTAATCCTAAAATTTTATTCCGCTGCGTTGTATGCTCATAGGATTACTTACAGTGGTATCAGAGCCGTGTACAAGGCTCATATCGGATTTATGTGATTAAATTGTGTTAATCATATTAGAATTAATATTGCATGCTATTAAAACTGTTTAAATTCATATATGATATGAAATTAATTTTAGTTTATGAAAATCATCGTAATAATTATATTTGATATAATTGGCGAATAATAATATTTATTGAGCATCGGCCACCACCATCACAAATGTCACCACGGCTAGCCACATGAGGGCTAGGGTTTTCGAACCCTTGGCTCGAGATGGCTTAGTCGTTGTGGCTAATAATTGTGCATGGAAGTGTCGAAAATTAATTAGGGTTTAGAACCCATTGGACGTGACGGCTAGCTCATGATGGCTAGGGTTTCGAACCCTAATAGCCGTGCATGGCTCGGCCATCATCGCCTTATTTTCTAAAGTTTTGAGACGTGGATGAGTTTTGAACTCTTTGACTCGATAATGGTTCACGCATGCATGGATTAGTAACTTTACCACATGAGAGCAAGGTTTTTCGAACCCTTAGCTCGAGATGGTTGAGCCAACCCCGTGCATGGCCTGACCGTGACTCGTGGCTAACAAATTCCGGCGTCTAAAACAAGATGGCTCGATAAAATTCCATAAGATTGCATGAAGGTGCGAGGCGCCTAGGGTTTGGAACCCTAGCGCCGCCGCCGCACGAGCCATGTCTCGGCCATGGGCTAGGGTTTCGAACCCTAGGCCCACTATTGGTCCAGCCGTGTGCTTCATGGTTCGAACCATGGTGGTTCGTGTCTTAGTCGCTTTAGTTTGTGGCATGAGATGTCCCGAGCGTACGATAATTTTTTCAAAAATTATTTTACAGTTTTAATTAGAATTAAATTTAAAATGTTTAGAATTTAATTAATTAAATGTTAATGCATGCTTTATGTGTTGTTTGAGCATGGTGCGTGGTTATAGCCCTTTGACCTATTAGATAGGATTTGTGGATGTTTGTAATTTATAATACGACCTGCGTGTCGTGCCTTTCTCTATTTCATTCTAAATGTAATCCCTCCCCTATGTTCCCCTCGAATGTGAATCGAGGAATTCTATATCTTGTAAATAGTGTAGTTTATTTTATTGATGGTGATCAATGAAGATGGAGCATCGTGCCGGGATGAGGAGGCCATTCACAAATTGGAGCCAAATGAAGGTGCTTATGAAGTTACCTTAGGTTGACTCATAGAATTTTCTCATTGGCTTGAGAAAATCATTAGTATGGGCTATAACCATGTCACGTTTAATTATGTATGTTGATGCATGATTTATCTTATGTTTTAGTTTGATAATAGTATTACACATATATGTAGATATGTATACAACTATATGTAGTGGACATATTTTAAATTATCAAATTAATCATGAGATCAATAAATCCCTCTAAAATATTAAGTTTTAGATGCCTTCCAAAATAAAAGTACTCGTTAATAACTTCGATTGTACATGTGTGGGTTTGCCAAAGCAAAGCACCGTGGCAATCTTAGTAAGGCGCGAAAGGATAAAAGTGATATCCGTTATACTTTAATTGGGTACGACTTAACTAGGTTATCTCAATAGGATTGGGAACCTAGAGGCATGGGTTGGATTTTAATTCATTTGATGAATTGAACAAAGTGTTGTTCGTCCAACTATCCAAGAATTATATGTGATGTAATTGACAAAGTGTTGTCTACCTAAATAACCGAGTCTTGGGCGATTAGCCAAAGCTAACTCAAGATTAGGCGAAATATGGATCTTGGCCCACTAAAGGTTTCGAGGGTTGATATTTTTCAAACAAAATAGTGGGAGTATCATTTAATATAAGACCATGTTAAATGATTAAATCATAAACTTATTTTGCATATTTATATTGTAGATATCCATGGCAACTAACAACGTTACTAGCACTTTATCACTGCGATCGGTCCTTGAGAAGGACAAATTAAATGGGACGAATTTCCTAGACTGGCATAGGAACTTGAGGATAGTCCTCAAACAAGAAAAGAAACAATATGTCCTAGAGGAACCCTTGCCCGCTGAGGAACCTCCCCTAACAGCTACAAGAGCTGAAAAAGATGCTTACAAGAAGCATCAGAGTGACGCACTTGATGTTGGGAGCCTCATGCTTGCCACCATGAACTCTGAGCTTCAGAAGCAACATGAGGAAATGGAGGCGTTCGATATGATCGAACACTTAAAGCAGTTGTACCAACAGCAAGCAAGACAAGAGAGGTATGACGTCTCTAAGGCGTTATTTCAGTGCAGGATGGTAGAAGGAAGCCTAGTTGGAACTCATGTGCTCAAGATGATTGGGTACATTGAGAATCTGGACAAGCTGGGTTTTCCATTGGACCAAGAGTTGGCCACCGATGTGATCTTGCAATCGTTGCCTGAGAGCTTCAGTCAATTTGTAGTAAATTACAATATGACTGACATGGAAAAGACTCTACCACAGTTGCTTGGTATGTTGAGAACATATGAAGCAAATACTAAGAAGACGAAGGCCACAAATGTCCTTATTGTGAATAAGGGCAAAGGAAGGGCCAAAGCTAAAGGCAACAAGAAAGCAAAGAAAGTCTTTGCTAAATCTAAACCAAAGTCTTCTGCACTGAAGCCAAAGGGAGGGATAGCAAAGGAAGGGAACTGTTTCCATTGCGGTGAGACCGGCCATTGGAAAAGAAACTGCAAAGTATATCTGGAGGATCTAAAGAAAGGAAGTGTGACTTCCGCTTCAGGTATTTTTGTTATAGAAGTCAATTTATCTACTTCTTCATCATGGGTATTAGATACTGGATGTGGATCTCACATTTGTGTAAATGTGCAGGATCTCAAAAGGAGTAGGACATTGGCGAAAGGTGAAGTTGATCTCCGAGTTGGAAATGGAGCAAGAGTTGCTGCATTAGCTATAGGAGATTATCATTTAGCTTTACCTTCTGGTTTATCATTGATTTTAAAAGACTGTTATTTTGTGCCTTCAATTACTAAAAACATAATATCTATTTCTTGTTTAGACAAGTATGGTTTTCATTTATAATAAAGGACAACTGTTGTTCTATTTATTTGAATGATATGTTTTATGCTAGTGCACAAATGGTGAATGGTCTTTATGTATTAAATATGGATATGCCTATCTATAACATAAATACTAAAAGGATTAAAAATAATGATTGTAATCCGACTTATCTCTGGCACTGTCGCTTGGGCCACATAAACGAGAACCGCATATCTAAACTTCATAAGATGGAGTATTAGATTCATTTGATTTTGAATCATATGAAACATGCGAATCTTGTTTAATGGGCAAGATGACTAAAGCCCCTTTCAAGGGACATGTTGAAAGGGCAAATGTTTTATTGGGACTAATACATAGTGATGTATGTGGACCAATAAGTACACAAGCTAGAGGTGGTTTTCAATACTTCGTTACATTTACTGATGACCTCAGTAGATATGGGTATGTGTACCTAATGAAACATAAACATGAAACCTTTGAAAAGTTCAAAGATTTCAAGAATGAAGTACAAAACCAACTTGGCAAAAGTATCAAAATCCTTCGATCAGATCGAGGAGGTGAATACTTAAGCCAAGAATTTCATGACTATCTAAAGGAGTGTGGGATAGTCCCACAACTCACTCCTCCGTATACTCCACAATGGAATGGTGTATCCGAGAGGAGAAATCGAACCTTGTTAGACATGGTTAGTTCAATGATGAGTCATGCAGATCTTCCGATATCGTTTTGGGGACACGCTCTAGAAACAGCGATTTTCTTACTGAACCGTGTTCCATCTAAATCAGTGGAAAAGACACCATATGAGATATGGACTGGGAAGCGTCCTAGTATGTCTTTTATGAAGATTTGGGGTTGTGAGGCTTTCATTAGACGTCACGCCACTAACAAACTTGGACCCAAATCTGATAAGTGTTTATTTGTGGGGTATCCTAAGGAAAAGAAAGGATACTATTTCTATTATCCCACCGAGAACAAAGTAGTTGTTGCTCGGACTGGTGTATTTCTTGAAAGAGAATTTATTTCTAGAAAAACCAGTGGGAGAAAAATAGAACTTAGTGAAGTTCAACCACAAGAAAACACTGAACCTGAGATTATGATGGAAACAGAGCAGGCACTGCAAGCTGTTGTGGAAGAAACACCTGCTCAAGAGACACAAGCCCAGCGTAGGTCTGTAAGAGAACACCGGGAAGCCACAGAGATATGGATTTCTTGTGACTCAACAAGGTGACTTACTACTTATTGATGAGGATGAGCCGTCATCTTATCAACAAGCTATAATGGGCAATGATTCTGAGAAATGGCAAGAGGCCATGAAATCTGAGATGGAATCCATGTATACAAACCAAGTATGGACTTTGGTTGATCCACCTGAAGGGGTACGACCATTAGAGTGCAAATGGATTTTCAAGAAAAGACCGATATGGATGGTAACGTACAAACCTATAAAGGTCGGCTGGTTGCAAAAGGATTCAAACAAATTCATGGTATTGACTATGATGAAACCTTTTCACCAGTGGCCATGGTTAAATCCATAAGGATCTTACTTGCAATAGCTGCATTTCATGATTATGAAATCAAATCTGGCAGATGGATGTCAAAACAGCTTTCCTCAATGGACATCTGCTCGAGGATGTGTACATGACACAGCCCGAGGGTTTTGTCGATCCAAAGGATGCTGGAAAGATATGCAAGCTACAACGATCCATTTATGGATTGAAGCAAGCTTCTCGGAGTTGGAATCTTCGTTTTGATGATGCAATCAAAGAGTTTGGTTTTATCAAAAATGAAGATGAACCTTGTGTCTACAAGAAGGTCAGTGGGAGCGTAATCATTTTCCTAGTGTTGTATGTAGATGACATACTTCTTATTGAAAATGATATCCCTGCCTTGCAATCTGTAAAGATTTGGCTAGGGAATTGCTTTTCGATGAAAGACTTGGGAGAAGCCACCTATGTATTAGGAATCAAGATCTATAGAGATAGATCGAGAAGGCTTCTTGGTCTAAGTCAAAGTACATACATAGACAAGGTGCTTAAAAGGTTTAGCATGCAAGAATCCAAGAAAGGATTCGTGCCTATGACACATGGTATTTATCTCTCGAAGGAACAGTGTCCTTCAACACCAGATGAGAGACAACGCATGAGTAAGATTCCATACGCGTCAGCTATTGGATCTATCATGTATGCCATGATATGTACTCGTCCCGATGTATCGTATGCTTTGAGCATGACGAGCAGATATCAAGTTGATCCAGGTGAAGGTCACTGGATTGCTGTCAAGAATATCCTAAAGTACTTGAGAAGGACTAAGGATACATTCTTGATTTATGGAGGTGAGGAAGAGCTCAATGTAATGGGTTACACTGATGCAAGCTTCCAAACCGACAAAGATGATTTTCGATCGCAATCTGGATATGTGTATTGCCTGAATGGAGGTGCTGTGAGCTGGAAGAGTTCAAAGCAAGAAACAGTAGCCGATTCTACAACGGAAGCTGAGTATATTGCTGCCTCGGATGCAGCAAAGGAAGCTGTTTGGATGAGAAAGTTCATTTCTGAACTTGGAGTGGTGCCTAGCATTAAAGATCCAATAGAACTCTATTGTGACAACAATGGAGCGATCGCATGGGCTAAGGAACCAAGATCTCACCAAAGATCCAAGCACATACTTAGGCGTTTCCATTTCATTCGAGAAATCGTTGAAAGGGGAGATGTTAAAATATGCAAATTACCAACAGATGATAATGTATCTGACCCATTGACGAAGCCACTGTCACAGCAGAAGCATGATCGTCATACTAGATCTCTAGGCATTAGGTATATGTCTGAGTGGTCTTAGTGCAAGTGGGAGATTGTTGGGATATGCCCTAAGACAAGTCATTAGATGATTGTTTAAGACTTACAATGTTTATGGTTTTATGAATGGCAATTCATTATTATATATTATTCTTTTAACTGTGCATTGTGAATTAATATATATGTTAATGTCCTTAGAATAATATTGTATTATTCTTAAAGATGTCCCTAGTCAAGTATTATCATGAATAGGGATAATGATAATACGTAGAGACTAGTATATGCTGATCGATGAATTGTTCATTGATATGAGATATCAAATCAACATATGGGTACATGTTAGAGAACGATGTACTGGACAGACCCACCATGAGAATGCAACATGGATAGTTATATGATCGTCATATGCAATTCTCATAGTGATAATAATGTATGAAATCCTTACGACTTGTGATCATCAGAGATCCCAACATAAGGAGTTATGTATCTTGATATCGTCAAACGTTACCCGTAACAGGGTATACTATAAAGGCGACTATTGGATACACTACGAATTATGTAGAGGGATGTTGACTGATCGAGATAGGATTTGTCCCTCCTATATAACAGGAGATGTGTTAGGCCCTTGATCAAGTGAGAACTAAAATGCATGGCCATGCTCGAATGAGTCGATATGAGATATCGAGCTTATTCGTTTATTCTAGTTCTACTTGGGGATCAAGAAATAAAGATTGGATATACGAGTATGACTATTCCATGACCCGTGTTCAATCTAAACACAAAGGACAAAGGGATTAAGCTACATGGTTAATATTATCACAAGTTCTAAAGGTTATGTCGAGTCATTGACATTCTTGTAATTTGGGTAGCATTGATGTGTTGCTAGATACCGCTCAATGCTTGGGACGTAAAATGAGATTTTATGTCACTGCCAACATTACAAGATCCTATCGGGTCGCACAAAAGATTAAATCGAGAAGGGAAATTAAATTCATGAGATGAATTAAATAATTAAGAGGAGTCTTAATTAATAATCATAATGATTAATTAAATCATGGGCTTAAGCCCATGAGGCTTTATGAAAGCCTTTAATTAATCATATAAAATATGATTGCAAGGGGTTTAATTAGGATTAACACTTCATAACACAAAACCTAACTCTATAAGCCTCTCGGCCGCGAGACTCACGAGCTTCACCGCCGCCGCCGATCGTGTGGTGGTTTTGAGGTTTTGCTTGGTCGTCGTTGTTCGGTTTTGATTCGAGAATAAGTCTAGCAACTTATTCTTGAATATCCCTTCACCCGATTTGATCGTGTGGATACCGTAGAGACGAAGGTGAAAACTTTCGTTTGTGACTCGGAGTTCGTTGGACGTGCTGCTCCGTGGATTCTGTTTCAAACACGCTACAAGGGTGAGACCTTCGTATTCCTTAATCCGATATGATAACCTATGTATAGATCTGCTGGTTTGTAATCCTAAAATTTTATTCCGCTGCGTTGTATGCTCATAGGATTACTTACAGGGGTCACCAATCTGATCTTTCAACTTTGACATAAACCACGACCATGATGAATCATTATCAGAATCTTCTATTCCCCAAGCAATATGATAAATTTGTCTATTGGCATCTTGACATGTTGCAACTATCAATGTTCCTCTATATTTATATTTCAAAAAAGTACCATCAACACATATAACAGGTCTCATTGATGAATGGAAACCACTGATACTTGGACCCAAAGACAAGTAGAAGTACAAAACTGGTCATCTTGATCTGTATGAATGTATGTAACTGTTCCAGGATTATTCTTTTCCAATATATAGCAATATGATGCTAAATTTCCATAACCATGTTCAGGTGACCCCCTAATAAGCTCAAGTGCTTGCTCCTTGGCCTTTCATGCCTTTTGATAGCTTAAGTTAATACCGAATTCTCTGCGTATATCACCAATGATGGTAGATGGCCTATATGATTGGCTAAGATCTTGCAACCTTGGCATTATGTGCTTACCAAATGCCTAACTACTTGCTCGATTATGTCCATCATATTGGAAATCCAATGAACATGTATGTTTAGATATATATTTTCAAACCTGAAAATAGTCCGAATCCATTAGCTTTGTCGCCCTCATTCTCCATTTGCAGTTATCATCAACACATACAATTGTAAATACAATCTTGTTAGACTTTTTAACTTTGAATTCAAATTTCTTCCTCAAGGCAAGCATGTGTAACTTCGACTGCAGCTCTTTTTTGTTCTGAAACAATTGATTTAACTCAACATCATATACTTCATGAAGTGATTCAAATACCCCCACTTTCTCCGACTTTCTGCATGGTTTTGAGTGACTTGATGAAGCTCCAACAAGGTTCTCATTTATTGGTATTGATATAGAATTGTGTACTGCATTTTCACAGTTAAGTTGAGATAAATCATCAATGATGTCTTCATTGCTTGAAACCGGTATAGAAGTATGAATGGTATTTTGATAGTCATCTGAAACAATCACACGGTCAACAAAATATTTGTCTGCACTGCAGCTGAAAAATATATGTACCTTCATATTCTTCATAATTCTGTCGTATTTCAAAATCATGATCAATATTTGAAACATGATTCAACACCTCTCCTTCAAAATCCAAATTTTGTGCATAGCTACCACAGGATTTTGTAACGCATGCTTAACACAAGGAGATGAATGACTACCAGAAATAATTGGTTCCATAACTGGAGGTAAATCAATTGATGTCTTGGGTTCAAGAGATATACAAGAGGGACTTGTTCATGAATAGAAATATACCATTGTAACTCATCATCTAATGTGATTTCAACTGGAAAAACAGGAACATGTACCATACCCAATTGCATCACGATCTTATAAGTCAAACAATCAATGTTGAGAAGATCTCGAACCTTATCGTACAACTCCATGTATGAAATTGTAGTTGTCACAACCAAAGACTTTGTATATTTTCCATTCCAAACCCAGTGCTCGGTCGTGTTTTCAGTAAATTTTCCAAAATAAGAAATAACCAATCTTTTAAGTAAATTCACACCTGCACATTTTGTCAAAATGTTACACTCTCTAATACGTAGAATGCATCTTCAAATATGAACATTATTTTGTTCCAAACACAAAAAGATTAACATAAACTATTCATTCTTAATTCAGTGTTGTGATGTATGTAGCTTGACAATATACACAGAAAGGTATCATACCTTAATTGTCGGACTATATGGCTACACTTAAGAATCCAATGGTCCACTGCCTCCACAAAATAACTTCAAGTCCAAATAAATCTATGGAATCCTGCTAACTAATTAAATGGAGAACATCATCATATGGGCTATTAGTAGCTTACAAATCTATTGCTGTTTTTGAGTTCATTGCGAGATTCCTTATTGCTATGGGAGTATTTTGAGATATTGATGATGACAATACATACAATAAAATGACTTAATCCTGGAATGTTATTCAATACACCAAATTCAAAAAAACGCACATATATACAATAAATCTTATAAGTATCACTGCCTGATTGAATTATGAATGCACATAGTAGTTAACCAAAGGACTATTCCCCAACACAACTTGCAGAGAAACAAAATGATTGTCAGAATTCATAAAACGAAAAACAGAGAAAAAAAGAATACCTTTAGAGAAAACTCATATAGGATTGTGAGCCAACCTAATGAGAAATTAATGGTGGAAAAAAATTCATGATGGAAGAAGAAAAGCAGGTTAAATGATATATTTGGAACTTAACTTAATTAGAAGGCTAATTTCATAAAATAACTTAATTTAAGGCTAATTTTGATTAAGGCATTTCCGTAAAGGCCTTTTTAAAAATCCCCCTTATTCAAATGCCCCATTTGTACCTCATTTATATTGGAAGATAGTTTCCTTATTTGACCAGATCCTGGGTTGCATGGTTCAAGAGGACCTGATTTGGCTATGATGGTTTTTAACTATCCAGCTCGCTGTTTGCGAATGTGGTTGACCAATCTTTTGCATGATATGTTGTTGGTTATTGTTCCAACTGTTCATGTCGATCCATCTTGACATTATTTTAATTTGTGTTATGTGCTTCTTGAAGCACTTTTTGTCGCATTTTGTGTACAGCTTGTCTATGCTTATGTTTTTTCATGTAGTTGTTAGGGCAATCTCATTGTGTACTTTTTGATGTATAATATTCAAATGCTATGCTTATGTTTTTTCATGTAGTGGTTAGGGCAATCTCATTGTGTACTTTTTGATGTATAATATTCAAATGTGCAGTCCTGAGTAGTTTTAAGTTCAAAAATTTGAATTATAAGCATATAATTAGTTTAAAGTATAAATTTCGCAACTCAAAATTTTTAAAAAAAGCAACCTCCTTTGGTTCCTTTACCATCTCTTGTACCTCGTTATATATTAATATTACTAAGAGTAAGTTGCATATAGACCCTTTTGAGTTATATCCTTACAAGATTACCTAAATAGAATTAGTAAAAGTCAAAAATATCATTTTAGATTCAATAAAAACATTAACATATTTCCTTTCTTAATTGTTTTTTGTACAAATCTTTATACAACTAAAATCTTTTGGGTTGCTCTAGAATAAGGAAGAAAAAATACCCGTACTACCTTTTTTTAAAAAAGATGAGGAATAAGCTAAATATTTTTTCGCACACTGTGAGGCTTGAACTATAATATCTCCAAAATAGAGGTGAACTCTTGCCAACTGGGCTAGGTCAAAGAGCTCAATATCTGTACTTATACTATATATACTATATCATTTTAAGTTTTAACAAATTTAATTTTGTGCTATTTTCTTAAATAACACGTACAAAAATGCATATATCACAAAAAAAAAATTGAATTTTGAATACAAACTTCAAGATAAACAATGAATCTTGATTTACACGTTGATGGATGATTTTGCCAAAGAACATGATGATCTGTTACCTTGAGATTTGTCTTATGAATATGTGGCCATACTCTTTTCTAGTGTTCGATTTTTGTCCTAAACTATGGTCCTAGGTTGGTCCACGATCTACCAAGTGGTCTCGTTTGTAACCCCTGCGTTGGGTTTTTGTGGTAATCCAATACTAAAATAATTGAATTTGATAATTCCATCTGGTTTTAGGATCCACACCTATAGCTCGTAGTCATTTTCTAACTTATACATTTTGTTACATATAACATACGTTTCAATCGATTTCTCGATAGAGATAGACATTAGCTAAACTAGAAATCAATATTGTCTGGCCTGATCAGATAGGGTATGGTTAAAGAGCTACGATGGTTTAGAGTGTTGGGCTAAAAAATAAAATTTCTGAAAATTAATACTAAAAAAAAGTTTCTTTTGAAAAATTGCATGGGGCTGGAGTCTACCTTAGTCGAAGGGTGACTCTGCCCCTGCAGAATGGAGATAGAGATAATTAATGCTCCCGGACAATCCTTTTTTCAGCAATTGGATTAAATATATCTCTTGGCTTTAACACTATGGCTGTGTTTGCAATTGCTTGTTCAAAGTACTATATGTTGCTTTTGCTTAAAGTTAGAAAAAGTTATTTTTAATCAAAACCATTGAGCGATTTGTTATTAAAATAAAAAAAATCGCTTAATGAACTTCAAACTATTACAAAATTGACAAGACACAAGTAAAAGCAGTTAAAATCAACTCATGGCATGCTTCTGTACTTCTGTTTTTACCTACTTATTTTTAGATAAGCGATATCAGAAAATATGAAATAAAACAATCAAAATCTAATTTTTTGGTCCGAAAAGCAGATAAACAATTTTGAAAAGCAATCACAAACGCCCACTAACTAAAGAACATAGTGCTTATGGTTTTACTGAAATCTATAGTTATTAGTAATTGGGTTTAACTCAAACTTTGTAAACCATATATATTTCTAAAATATCACATTTCGATCCTTTTTCGAGTAGGAATAATTATTGCTAGTAGACATATATATATATATATATATATATATATATATTAGTATAGCATGAGTAACTCACCGAACACTCAAACTTGATTTATATATGTGTTCATGGTCCACTTTAACTAGTTGATTGAGTAAACATGGAAGTTGATAACAATAGAAGGAAAGTTGAGTTTTAACTAAATCAGTGATAAATTATTCATACCTATATTCGTCCACAGGAAAACATGTCTAAATCGTGTTTGATGAAGAAACTTTTGTGACGAAACATTTTTCATTAGTTTCTTTTTGTTAAATGGATGTCAACTCGGATTCATATAATTTTAGAAGTGTTCAAAAATACTATAATTAATCAGTGAATTTAACTTTTATGACTTATATTCCAACTTCTATTCAAAATAAAAATAATAATTTTTAATCATCATATCATTCATATCCCTTTTTTATTTTGTTTTGTTTTTTATTCGATATACGTTAATTTACCCAAAAATATTTTATTAAATAGGACTTTTTACTTTAATTTTGTTACAAAAATAGAAACAAAGAAAATAATCTTTCTGTTTCTTTTTCTTTTTTTTTTAAAGGGATTGACCCCTTCGAACCAAAAACAAAACAAAACAAAATAAAAAGGGGAGATTACAGTTTGGATCCCACAATAATTTTTTTATTTATAGTCCTATAAGTTTTCAAGGATTTGGAGTCCAAAGGAATCAACGATGATACTCTAATCGAAAGAAACTCTTGAAAAAGATTGACGCATATGCGCGATATCGACTTAATTTCTTCTATGTTTCATGCATGGTTCATGCAGCCTACCCCGATCCATTGGGACTAAAAGATTAATTGTTGTTATTGTTGTAGTTTTATGAGTATTCAAATCATGGTTTTGGTCCTATAATTGATTCTTATTTTCACCGAAGTGCTGACGGTGTATACGATCTCTTTTTCAGACTACTCTTGGTAGAGTCACTATTCAAATCAATGGTCTTTTCAGCCTCAACCATGATACCAACAAAGATGGCTCTTCGAGGACACTTGAAATTGAGACAAACCACAATATCTGCTTTGATGCTTAAGGAACGGATTAACACCACTTGCAAATTAAGTTCTATTGATGATATATGTGCTTGGCTGTGTGTTCTACGTATAAATTATAAGATTTGAGATGAATTTGCAGCATATCTATGTACTGTTAGCTCCTCTATTGTATGGTTTAATGTATTTTTGAATATATAAAATTTTTATTTTTTATTTACACAATTAACATCGTGGAGTTAGAGAGGAGAACTGCACCGGATGTAGCACAGACAAAATTAACTGGGTCATTGGCAACGAACCTTTCTGTGGTCTTCCAAATAAGCATAGTTGTAAGACCCTCGTACCGTATTAGCGGAAATCATGTTCTTATGTTAATCATATGGTTGAGAATAAACATGAGGAATATTATCTTTGATAATAACTTGATATCATACTTAATATTTTGTAAATGTGATGTTCCGATATTTGATAATGAGAATTAAGTACAATTTGTACATTAATTTGTTAATTAGTTAGAAATTAATTAATGAGAATATAATCTAATTAATGAGAGTGAAAATTGACCGTGTACATGTCAATTGACAGTCGGGTTAGAACATGGTGAATGACAAATATATTTTTTGGAATATTCGGATTAACACCGAAATTTTATTAAAATGATTTAATAAATATAAAATTTACATTAAATCGAAAGATTTAATTTTTGTGATTCAAATAAGGACACGAAGTCAGGTGTGAACTGTATATGTAATATACATGTATCAGTACACCGGTGACATCCCGATATTCATAATTGGCTGGGAATTAATATATATATCGGTGTAGGATGTAAAACACATAACAAAACGTGTAAAAACACACACTGAATCGCGGACACCTACTAAAAGGTGCGAAAACACACACTGCTCGCGCGATTCACCGACCACCGTGTACTTATCCGCTCCGTTCGCCTCCGTCCGACCACCTAACGACGATACCGACCTACCACTGTGTTCACAACTCTCCGGCGCACATTTACATGCCAGATAATCGAATTTTGATGTTCGGAAAGGTGTTCGATTTTACCCTGGAAAGGACGAAATCGCGTGACCTAGGGTTTCTGAGCTTTTGGTTCGATTTCTTAGAATCTACTACGAATTGGACGAATCCAAGGCACCGTATCTCTTCCTTGCACCTGGAAGAAGGTTTCTACACCGGTCACCACCACTATCGCCGCCGGAGGTCGCCGGAATCGGCTGACAAGCGTGCGTGAACTGTGTGCGAAATTGGGTAAATTTGATATCCGATTTTTCCGACATAACCCATTTTGAATGATTAGTTTATTCAATTGTGAATTTATATTGATATGAAGTGACTATTTCGACCCTACAAGCTCAAGTTCCCTTGTAGATCGAGAAAGAAAGGTATGTTGTGATCGGGTAACATACGGCAGGTATCTGTATCATTTGATATATGATTTGTTGTTAAATTATATGACTTACATGGCTACGTGATTTATTTAAATTATGTGACATTCATATCATTCATAATTGCACATCGATGTATGAAAATAAATGTTTTGTTAACACACATCAGTTTTTATACATGCATCGATGCATGACATACACGTTGAGCTATATCCTTGAATACCCTGATATTTCTTGGATTCTGATATCGAACATTGGGGATTGGTACTGCGATACTATGTTGGCATTATATGGCCCGATAGGCATAGGGAATCGTGGTCCCCTTTGATTGGTATGATTTGTTGAGACATGGATTGGTGGCACCTTGCTGATGTCATCCGTCTGGATTTCCCTATATGATTATGTGATGTCAGGACCTGGGGTTGGTGGCGCTTTGCCGACGTCCATCCGTCTGGATACCCTATAGGCTTGACAGACTCGAGCTATTCTGATATGGTTGGACTTTCGTTTATTGATTCAGATATACCCAGTGGATGGGTGTACGATATGATGCCGACATGACATGGCATGCATTGCATTACATCATCTATCACATTTTATAGATACATGTTGTATATTCTATGATCATTCCATATTGGGCTTTTGCTCACCCCCAAGGGGGGCTGTTGTTGTCTTTGTGTGTGGACAATGACAAGTGGTACAGGTGACAGGACGCCAGAGAGGGCACGTCCGGTGAGAGTCACACTTGAGGTTTTACTCTTGTTTATCCCAGTAGTCTTTGTACCAGGGATGTATCCCTGTAGTGTGATGAGTCTATGTATATTTAATTTATTTTAACCTAGTTTGATTTACGTATGCTGGTTTATGTTGATCGATATGAAACTGGTGGTATATATATATTTTCAGTAGATGTTGATTTGTGTTGGTGGTATGTTCCTCGTGCGAGGAGGTCATGCCGAAATTTTTAGGGCCATATTTTAATAAATGTTAAACTAATCTTCCGCTGTTTACGCTATCATTATCATTGTGCGATCATTAATCACATGATTATGATTGGACCCTCACACAAGTACACCCTTTTGTGGTTTGAAAATAGAAAGTTTTACCCCTATATGTTTTCAAAATAGACAATTTATCCTTCTATAATTTAAAAGTAGACAGCTTATTCCTATGTGGTATGTGAAATATACAATTTACCACATGTAGTTTGTGAATAGGTGCAAAACATTATATGTATTGTGTAAACAATAGTCTAGGGTTAAAGTGACTATTTACAAACCACATTGGTTAAAGTGCATATTATCGATATCATAGAGTGATAAATTGTCACTAGCTCCACAATTAACATCGGCCCCACACACACGTGTTTACATATATACAGTATATATGTATGGGAACAATTTGACACTAATTTTTGTAGGGACTTTTAATGGGGAGGAAATTGGATGCTAATCTTTATTAAAGTTAGAATTTGGATCCAAAAGAAATTGGTTTAGAAAAATATTTTAATAAGTATACTATTTTTCAAAGAAAATAAAAAACATACACATTATTGTGTTATAATAAAGTAAGACTTTTTAATGGTCAAGTGTTTTGTATGATCAAGCGCTTGATCATACAATTAGTATCAGAGTCAAGGTCATGTGTTCGATTGCCATGAGTTGCAAGGAGTGTAATTATTGGGAGGACGATTTGTTGGGGTACAACAATTGTCTTTGTTGCGTGATCTAACGAAACGTGGTGCTTGTGTTGCTGTATGGTTTAAAAGATTTGAAATGCACCGTTACCATCAGCTATAGCTTTTGGTAACATTTTTTAAAGAGAAGTAAAAGTTAAAATCTTTTATATATATATATAGATTTCATTTTTTTCTAGTAGTTGCAGGACATGAACAAAACATCAAATATATAATCTAGAAATCATTCAAAAAAAGAGTTTCTGCACTCCAATATAATCACATTTGAATTAAAATTTACTGTTCAATTAGAAAAGAGATCCGATTTGATTAAGATAAAAGATTTGCTGCTCCAGAGTTATATCATATCGAATTATGTATTATTTTTGTGCGAGTGAAATATTTATATATATAACATTCACGATTAAATGCAGGGCCGATCCCAAACCCAGGTAAGGGAGGATGGTTGATTTAGACAGCTAGCCAACATAAAACATTGAAAATTTCTTTGTATGAGTATCCATATAGCCGACCAGTGATAGAATATTGATTGATTGATTTATAATTTAAATGCACAAAACATTTTGATCCTAGATAAAACAAATACTAGACATATTTCAAAAATATACATTTTATGAGGAATTTCTCTCTTATTGTGTCAAAGAAACAAGCATGAAATGAAGGAATCAAGGCACGATAAGCCCAAAAGTTTCAATAACTATGTGACTCAATCCGGTCAATAATCGAGCCCTCCTTATTTCGAAAACTACGAGCCCCCCTCCTCACACAGGTGCAGCTAGCCACAACTATTCTTCTCTCTCGAGAAGCAATAGCATGAACCAAACAATGGCACCAGCCAGAGCCTCCCTATCGAGGGCCATGAGCCGAAGAAACAGCCTGGAGAAACCGGTGTCTCCCCTGCCACGCACTCTCTCCAGAAGCATGAGTAGGATGGGTTTAACCCTTATCATGTATTCTAACTCAAGTGGGCTCATAAAACCTCCTGGTATGGAGCAGGAACTCGAGTGTTACCCTCGAGGAGATGTGCTTCGGATGCATCAAGAAGGTTAATATCACAATAGACACGGTTACAGACAAAGGGTAAGTACAAAGATTATGGTTTTTAGTTAAAGATGCAATCATCAAAACCATGAGAATATTATGTATAAAGATTTACTTGTCACTCCCTAAAACCCATTGTTTGATGCAAAAGGTAAATAATACGACAGTTTTACCGATAAAAGTCAAGCCCCGGATGGAAAAAAGTAACGACAATCGCCTTCGCAGGCATGGGAACGAGATACAAGGAATGTACCCCGCAGATGTAACATTTGTAGTTTCAGAGAAACAGCACCCATTGTTCCAGCGAGAAGGAGACAATTTACAGCTGGGAGTAGCGATTCCATTGGTAGAAGCTCTCACTGGATGTACTCTATCCGTACCTTTGTTAGACGGGCAAGCAATGAGCATGGAAATACGCTATATGCCCAGGTTATGAGAAGACCAAAGAAGGACAAGGCATGTGAAAGCAAACTGACCCGAAAACAAGAAGAACAACGGTCCAATATTGTTCATATTTTACAGGATACTAGATTATGAGGACAATTTTTTTGGGGTTTTCCACTTGAATTGTTATCTTTTTCTTCTTTATGATATTTAGGAATATCACAACAGAGTTTTCAAGAAATCCAATCTTTATAGCACATGTAATTCAGTGGTAGAAGGATCTTGGAGCTAAATTTTGTCAAATCAAACAAATTGATATTATAACTGTCAGAAAGATCAAACTAATAACAAACACAAACCTCCAAAGCCAGAACCTTTATTGTATAATCCCCAAATAAAAGCCAATACATACAAGGTAAAAGCACAATAAATTAAACCAGTTACATCTCCCAGGCGTTCATCCATCTATGCTCAGTTATAGCGAAATATATTACCAACCGATCAAAGCTCGAAAAATGCCAATTATATCTCCCTTTAACAGTGCCTTCAGCAATTTTAGCTTCTTAGAAGTGTATGGAGGGTATCTAGCATCTAATTCCCCAGCAAAACTACGTTGAAGAACGGCCTTCTTATGGCTGAAAGCATCGAAAGTGAATTTCCCATGGTATGCACCCATTCCACTTTCTCCTACTCCTCCAAACGGCAAACCGGTCACCGCAAGCTGTGATACAAAATATCGTTAATGACTCTGGTCAATCGAGTTATACCACCATTCACTCAATATTTGTGTTAAAAAAGTGTACTTGGATATGTTTATTTTAATAAAGAACAAATACTCAAAAAAAAAAAAAAATACTTGGTTTGTCTACTTTTGGTCCATCTGATTTATCCTTTTTATTTCTTAGAATAACCTCCAAGAATCGTATGAAGTTTAACTGTTCTATTAATGTCTTGATATAATATGTTCTAAAGAAACTTAATGTATATCTGCAACCATACAGGCTTGATCTCATGTTGGCATGTCTCAAGACTAGAAAGTCTCTGCGACAATTAGAACTCCAGAAGGAAGACTTACATGTAGACAAGTGTCGTTTACAAGCATACCCCCTGCAGAGACGTTATTTATGAACTTATCCTTCAGCTTTTTGTCATTTGTAAATACATATGCAGCAAGTGGCTTCGGTCTGGCATTAATCTCGCCTATACTGTCTTCAATTTTGTTAACCTTCGTGAAAAGAAACCAATATAAATAAACTAAAAACGTCATGAGATACAAAATTAAGCCGATAATAAGACAAATTTCCTTTGTACTTAGAAGCATAACATGCATTCTTTAAATATAGAGCATTGACTGTTCACTTGTCAAATATGAGTTGCTCAACTTTTCAAAAATCTCATGAGATCTCTGTTCTTAGATCTATAAATAAATCTCGAAATGATATCATCTTACAATTTCACCATTTCTTGGGTTAACACAATTGTAATCCACAAGCAACACAAATGGGCAGACTACTTTATTAACACACATTAATCTAAGCAATAAGTAACACAAAAATGCCATTTAATGAGCTATCAAATGGAATCTACAAGAAGATTCATCAAGTTCTACCGTGAGTATAGGAAGTAAAGGGCCAAATATCTCATCGCTCATGATCAGAGAATCAGCTGGGACATCCAACATTATAGTGGGAGCAATCTTGCTGAAACACGAAAGGAAAAGCAATAACATGTTTAGGATTCTACAATCATAACATCAACTCTGAAGATGGAAAAGAACGCTAAACCTCTTAGTTGAACTCACAGATTGGCTTTATCTCGTTGACCTCCATGAACGATTTTACCAGAGACCTTCTCATCATCTATCAGCCTTGATAACCGATCAAAATGGTTGGAATTTACTATGGCTGACATGTCTTTTGATTGCAGAGGATCCTTTCCATAGAATTTCTCAAGCTCACACGTAAGAGCATTTATCTAAGAAGCCGTTCCAGCACATGAAAATTAGTAAACATTTGTCAACATGAAAATTAGTAAACATTTGTCAACGTATAGTGGTCCAACAAAACAGAATGCTTACCAGTTCTGGAGCATACTCTTTTGTAGTTATTATGTAATCAGGAGAAACACAGGTTTGTCCACTATTGGATCCCCACTTACCTGAAATGATACGTCTAGCAGCAACCTATCAAATGGAGAACAAATTTTCATGATAATTTTAAATAATAAGAAACAAAGAACAATGCTTTCCGGTAGGGGTTGCATGCAAAAAAATTAATCTAGGAAGATTTTGGATAAGAAAAAGTGATAGTTACTTTTAATTCGATATTTGTATCAACAACAGTTGGACATTTCCCACCAAGCTCCAGAACCACCGGGGTAAGATGCTTTGCTGCTGCAGTTAACACAATGCGTCCCACCTTACCGTTACCTGTAAAGTTATTAGGTCAAACATGTTAACTTCCTAAAGTAGAAAGCATAAAGAGGAGCACAAGCAACAAAAATTAAATGTCATTTTGCCATCATTTGTTAAGAATTGTCAAAATAGAAAATCTATAGGAGAGGAGAATAATTTCTTCTATTCTATTAAAGAAAACAACCGTGCATATATATATATACAAAGAGAAACCAATCAATACCCTAGGCTATCACTCCAAGTTTAAACTATGAAGGACTCTTTTAACTATTATCTCATAATCCTATGAAACTCTTGATAAAGATTATCAAGATAAGAATAAAATATAAAAAGATAAAATTACAATCTAATCTCCAACACTCCCCCTCAAGCTAGTTAATAGATATTTATCATTCATAGCTTGCATGTCAATACTTCGAATGTAGTCTTTGACAGGCCTTTTGTTAGAATGTCTGTCACTTGACTTCCTGATGGAATATAGAGCATGCATACACTTCTATCTTCAACATTCTCTTTGATGAAGTGCTTGTCAAATTCAACATGCTTTGTTCTATAGTGGTGCACTGGATTTTGAGCAATGTTAACAGCTGTTTTGTTATCCCAGTAAAGCCTCAATTTTAGTTCCTCCATTACACTTTTTATCCATATTCCTTCACATATCCTTGAGCAACCTCTCTAAATTCAGTTTCTGCAATACTTCGAGCAACCAATGACTGCTTCTTGCTTCTCCAAGTTACAAGATTTCCCCAGACATAGGTGGTAGATCTTCTATCAACTATGGATCCAGCCCAATCAGCGTCGGTGTAAACTTCTATACCTTTCTGTTCTGTCTTACCAAAAAACAAACATTTCCCTGGATCTCCCTTGAGATACTTGATGATTCTTCTTACCGCCTCCAAATGTTCCTTGCATGGAGAATGCATGAATTGGCTAACAGCACTTGCAACAAAGACAATGTCTGGTATAGTGTTAGACAAATAGGTTAATTTTCCCACCAACCGTTGATAGATTTCTCGATCAACACTGTCCTTGTCACCTGTTCCAAGCTTAAGTTTTGTTCCATAGGCATGTCAGCTGGTTTACAGCCCAACATGACAGTGTCCTTTAGTAGATCAAGTGTATACTTTCTTTGAGATATGGTGATTCCCAATTTGCTTCGTGCTATTTCCATTCCCAAGAAGTATTTCAGAGGTCCAAGATCTTTTATTTCGAATTCAGTAGCCAAAAACTTCTTCAACTCAGTTGTATCCTCAAGATCATTTCCTGTCACAATAATGTCATCCACATATGCTATTAGAATGCTAATTCCCATCCTTAGTGTGTCGAAAGAATAGAGTGTGCTCAGTTTGATATTGAGTGTATCCTCGACCTTTAATGGCATTGTTAAACCTCTCGAACCATGCCCTCGGAGATTGTTTCAGACCATAAAGTGCCTTTTAGTTTGCAAACTCGATTATCTCCTTCTTCAAATCCAAGAGGAAAGTCCATGTACACCTCTTCATTAAGATCCCCATTAAAGAATGCATTCTTCACATCTAGCTGCTGCAATAGCCAATTAAGATTAGCAGCTAAAGATATTAAAATTCTTACTGTGCTCATCTTTGCTACAGGAGCAAATGTCTCCTGGTAGTCTATCCCAGCAGTTTGTGTAAATCCCTTGGCCACAAATATTGTTTTATACCTTTCAATGTTGCCATCAGTCTTGTACTTGATGGCAAAGACCCACTTACATCCCACAGTTTTTTTTATCCTTTGGTAGTGTTGTGATCTCCCAAGTACCATTTTTCCTCAACGCATTTATTTCTTCAAACACAGCTTTTCTCCATTCTGAATGTGTTCGAGCAGAATGGATATTTGTAGGAATTTCAATTTTTTCACCTGTGATTCGTGGACGTGGGAAGATGGGTCTCTGACTGGTGATATAAAAAAACCAGTTGATGATGATCACGACCGAGCACAGTGGGAACTTGCAATTCCATTGTCATGGTCTGGCTAATAAATTCGATGGAGCCTTGGATTAGCCAAAACTATCTATTTCTTCGCACCGTGAGGGCTATTTGTAATATGGTAGCCAACCCTTATTCCGATCCTAGGAATTACTCTCAGGTGTTTGAGTTAAAGACGAAGTTGCGGGAGACCAAGCAGGGGAACCTTGATGTTACATATTATTTCACTCTTGTAAATAACTTATGGCAAGAGTTGGATCTTTTCTATGAAACAGAACCGGATTTGACAGCCAAATTCTGGAAATTTATTGAGAATGAACATATATACAATTCACGGCCTATCCTCAGGTGTGGTACATTACCCACCATCCGCGAGGTTTTGGCTGAGGTACGTCGTGAGGAGAATAAGCGATGTGATGTTTTGTGAACCTAAAGAGTCTTCTACCCCTGTCGTCACGGAATCCTCAGCCTTGGTGTCCAAAGGGACCAGTGACTGGGCTGGTAAAAACAATGGCAGGTTCAAATCAATTAACAAGGACGAGAAGATCGAGTGTGAATACCGTCATAAGCCCAATCACACTCAAGAAAACTGCTGGAGGTTGCATGGGAAACCTGCCAACTGGAAACCACGACGTCGGAACAAGGATGGGAGGGGGTTTCAAGCAAACTCTGACACTCATGCAGCGCCTTCTGTTAGCTAAAAGCTAGTCAGCATCACCCTGCCTAAAGACCAAATGGAGCAACTTCAGAAGTTGATCTCCCTATCAATTGGCAAATCAGCGCCAGCCTCATGTACTCTAGCCTAACAAGGTATTTTTCCAACCGCTTACAGTGCTGCTACTGAAGAAAAACGCCCTTGGATTATGGATTCGGGTGCGTCTGATCATATGGTAGTTCCGTGTTATTTTCTCTTATACACCTTGCCCAGGCAACCTTAAAGTCAAAATTGTCGATGGGTCTTGTCCATTGTAGCATGAAAGGGTTCGATTCGGATTTCAGATACATTAACAATTTATTCAGTGTTACATGTGCCAAACCTGACTCTGATGCCATGTAAATAATACATGTGGTTCCAACTCAAAACCAATTAGCAATGAGTGGAGTAACCCATGTATCTTAAAAAGAGCTAACATAGCTTCCAGTTTCCCAATGTGGGGCAACTCTCAACACACCCGATAGTCAAACATGTGGATTGACAGCGTGAGTGACAGTGAGCATGCGGGCGAAATAGTCAATCACATGAAAAGTCTGCTCTGATACCATGTCAAAGAAAACCTATAGGACTGAAGAATAATTTCTTCTATTCTATTAAAGAAAACAACCATGCATATATATATACACACACACACACACACAAAGAAAAGCCAATCAATAAGCTGGTTTAGGACTCCAAGTTTAACAATGAAGGACTCTTTTAACTCTATCTCCTAATCCTATGAAACTCTTGATAAAGATTATCAAGATAAGAATAAAATATAAAAGATAAACTACAATCTAATCTCCAACAAGAATGTTAATAAGAAATGCCATAATTTTTTTTGAAGGGTTGATGAACTAACTTCTTGTGATTTTATGATAACTTTCGCAAAAACATAAAAATCAATATATGGTTGAAGTTGTTCCTACCTGTATAAAATATTTTGTCCCATTTTTGCTCAAGTAATGCAGTGGTTTCGGGCACAGCACCCTCAAAAACTTTCACCGCTGAAGTATCCATATACTCCCCAAGAAGTTTTGCAAGCACTGAGGATGTGGCAGGGGCAATTTCTGAAGGCTTTATTACTACAGCATTACCAGCTGCAATAGCTCCAATCACCGGCTCAAGACAGAGCACTTCGGGGTCCACAAAATCACATGCATAGAAAAAGCAGCCCAAAAACATAAGGTTTCTGGGGTCAGATAAATACTAAAATACAAGCTTTGCTCTAATGAGAAGTTACAGTTATGCGATACATAAAGCAAACGTATACAAAAGAAGTGTTGTTTAAACATGACTCAAGTGAAAAACACGAGAAATAAAGGTCGAATTAGGACAAACTTACAAAATGGATAGTTCCAAGCTGTGATAACTAACACGACACCCAAAGGTTCGGATACTATCTCAGCCTTTGAAGGAAAGGTAGTCATTGTGGTTTTCACCTGCGTTAGCATTGAACAATCCTTTATTGGCATCTAGGAAGCCAATAAAAATTTCCATATTCTAAAAAACTTCAAATTTTACTTTTTCTGGCGTTGTCCATCGGTGCAATTCCTTCAATGCAAATTTGCATGCTGCTGATACTGCAGAAATCTACGTCATAAATAACACAAGTTGGAACCATGAGTTTATGGAGACGGTGATTATAAATATAAAATTCATGCTGGAGTATATCATATTTAATACAAGAAAACAAGGGTTGGCACTAGTGATGCCCAGAAAGTCGGGATGAACGGGAATATCAAGTTTTGGCTCAAATATTTCCACTCATTTCTAAAAATCTTTAATATTAAATAAAATACTCAGAGACATAATCACACCCAACCATAGCCAGTCTTGAAATGCTTCAGTTGATCCTAGTTCCAACCATGATTGTCGTTTCTCCATTATGAGAGGACTTAGTAGGGGGTAACTATACATAATTATGAGAAAGATGATTAAATTATTCATCTTTAGTGTTTCCCAAGACCCCAAAAACTAATTGTTTTCAGTTTTTTTTTCCCTCACCACAAACCTCATCGGTTTTTGGTTATTGTTATTTGATATTGAATCATTTGAACATCGATTTGAATTCTAATATGCTGGAACCCATGAAATACTAAATTCAATTGCTCTGTATGATCCTTTCGACAAACTTGGTCACTATCCTTTACCTGCAATTCCAGAAAAAGATTGATCGGTCGTTCATTGAAAGCCAAAAAACAAAATCAAGAAGATATTTTTTTATAAGAAAACAAGAATCAAGAATTGACAATACTTTTTGCACCAGCAAAATATGTTTTCATATGAGAGTTTTTATGCATCCCTCATTCCATCAAACCGTTGTACAAGAATGTTTAGAGAAAATTCTTGAATGCTTTCCATGAATTGTTTTCATTAAAAAGTGAATGCGAGCGTTTCTTTAGCTTTCCTCCTCATTGGAAGAAACAACAGTTAACAAACTAATACCTCATAGTTTTTAATCAGAATTACAAATCACAACACAAATAAAGATCCAAAAGTAAATCAAAAATAATAATTTGATTTGTACACGTAGCACCTTAATCCCTTCTGCTCTGGGTTAGAGATAGTTGGACAGTAACCCTCACTAAAATTAAAAAAAATAAAATAAAAATTCAATATTTAGCTCCTAAATTTTTAAAATATACGTTTTGTAATAAATACATGGAGCCACCCTACTAAATCGTCATCTCAGCATATCTCAGCTTTCCATCAAACAAAAAAAAAGTGAAAAAGAAACAAAGATCGACCTTTTTCATCTTTAATGAAACCAGAGCATTGAATGCAGCCAAGAAAAGGACAAAAAACATTACCCCTTCGTTTAAATAGAAACAAAAAACAACACATGAATCGCATTTAAAAACACCAATCCAAGAAATCCCAAGCAGCAAGAAACAACAAAATCAAACTCTTTTCCTTTCACCTCATGAACAAAGGCCTCAAATTCTGGTTTATTCAGATCAAAACGCAGAGCCTGAACAATCTCTTCTTCATGATGTTCTGTAATTTTCAGAAGGGCCTTCAACTGAGAAACCCGCCACTCTAAAGTCTTGGTCTTGCCGCCGGAATAGGTGGCTCTCAGCTCCTTCACCACTGCTTCCGCATCCATCGTCGCTGTTATCAAGAAAATCTTGGAAACCCCGCTTCCAAACAATAGAAAAACAAAATTGGGTGGAAAAATATTATGCGTTAACTTAAGTAGACAAGATTATATACAACATATATATATACACATATATATTATAATATATATAATAAATTTGATTCCGTGTTAGCGTTTACTGCTTATGTGTAGATACATGTTATAATGGATAATCTGATGTAAAAGTTCGTCCTTATTCAACATAGGAAAGCAATAAAAAACAAATAGTTAGACGAATGAGAGGGGAAAGATGAGGCATTATCTTGTGCAAAATATACCAATCACAGTTTTGAGTTTAGTTTCATTATCTACTTGAGTTTTCCAAAATTTCCTGTGTATTTGCTATATATATATGTATAGCAAATAAATATATATTATATAAATTTTGTTTAATTTATATAATATAATTATTTAGGTTTCATGTTTTTAAACTTAAACTTGCACAAAGTCGTTGGTTGTAAATGAGGGTTGACAAACTCTAAAGTTGAAAATTGAGAATCTGTTTGGATATTATCAAATTATTATAATGTTTGGTTTGACTAATTTATTCTTTGTCCATATAAGTAGAGATTTTATTTATATTACAAAAATATAAGGAGCAATAATTAGGCACCAGTCACACGCAAAAATACTCGGGAAAAGAATATCTCCAGCTACCACGGTTAAATTATTTTGGATTACTTAGTTTAATTAAGTAACTATTTGATGATTTTCTTTTTATCAAAATTAGTCTCGTAGGATATGAGTTTAATTAATAATAACCTCAAACGTTTAGAACTGATCAAAATTGGTCTCATAAGATATGAATTTACTCAATAGTAGTCTCAAACGTTTAGGACTAATCAAAATTGATCCCACAGAAATTGTGTTTTATCGAAAGTGGTCCCACAATTGAAATGGGTTTTGTGACCATTTTTTATTAAACATATATCAGATCAATTTTGATTAGTCTTAAACGTTTGAAACTATTATTGATTAAACTCATATACTATGAGACTAATTTGATTAATCAAAAATATTTGGGATCATTATTGATTGAACTCATATCATATGTGATTAGTTTTGAAATATCTCCTTACTGTCTTTAGATTTCGATACTTTTAGCGTCTAGTTTCGTATTATTAAAAAAAAAATTTTTTTGTTAAATATCATACGTTAACCATGTGGATATGATATTTAAAAGTGGACAAAAGTAGTTCTAGTTTACATAATATATAATTTATATATTAGAGTATACTTGTGTTCCCATGTACACAAGAGAGAAGGGGATAATGAGTATTAGGCTGTCACATCCCGGGTCGCCTCTAGCAAGTTTATTTTAATATCCTAGTTTATCTATATCTTTATTTAATTATGCTAATTCCATAGTTATGCCTAACCTAAATGACAGGTTTGTACATTTGTCAACTATCCCACATCGGTAGGGATTAGGGGTGCTTAATGGAACCGGTCGATTTCGGATCCGTTAAGCACGGAACCGATTCGATCAGTTAAGGAATGGATCCAGTTTCGGTTTCGGTTCCGGTTTCGGTTCCAACCGGTTCCTGTCCGATCCGGTCCGATCCGTTTCTTTTTTTTTGAACTTTTTATTTTTTTGACGATGTAAATGTTTCCCCAATATTCATCACAAATTCAATATATTTCTTCTTCATTTCATAATATAAATGCATACAAATAATTGTAAAGATATGACAATTGAAAATCTAAATAAAAAAATATTTTTATTTAGCACTCTTCATAATTGATAACTATTGTTTTGGCGTTCTCTTCTTCTTGCTCGTCATAATGATTTACGAATTCGCCAACCGCCACATCTATTCTATTCTTATATTCTGCTTCAAACCAATCTTTAAGTAATGTGAGCATGCATAACGAATCAGCAGATGGACTACTTCTGTATTCTCAAATAATTCGGCCACATGTTGAGAATGCCGATTCAGAAACGACGCTTGAAGCTTGTACCGCATACACGTCTCTAGCAATTCTGGCTAAGATAGGGAATTGTGCTGCATTTGTTTTCCACCATTATAAGACGTCGAAGTTGTCTTCCGTTAGAAATTGATGATTCAGATAAATTTGCAACTCAGTCGACGTACTAGTAGAAGGTCATTTTCCCTTAAGTTTTTTCCTGCCCAGCATCCTAAGTAAATTGATGCCTCCACCTTTAGATTGAGCATGGGGTTGTTCTTCAACAGCCCTTTGTTGCGATGATTCACTTGCATGTTGATTATAATATAATTGAAATATATTTTGGAGAGATTGCATTGATCGTCAACCACCTTCCCCAAAAATTTAGCATAATATTCAAAATATATCTCAAATGAAGATAAACATTGACTAGGATCTAGAAATGTTGTGATGCAGTGCACGTATGGATTTGTTCCCAATACTTTCCATTGCAGTAACAAAAGCATGCAAGTTATAGTCATCTCTAAATTCTATAAACTTATCAAACATGTTAAATACTAAAGGAAGAAAATAAACGGAAGTTGGATAAGTAACACCGGAGAAGCGTTCTGTCGCTTCTTTGAAAGTACCTAATAATGATACATAATTTTCAACAAATTCACAATCCTCATTAGTCAAATAAATACTTTCATTGCTATCAGGCATTTTGTTAGGATCGGTCCGGAGTGTTTAGAGGGGGGTGAATGAACACTCCTATTAAAAATTAATCCCTTGTGATTTCTTAGGGATTAGTGAAAGAAATCTGTTTCTTAATCAACTCTTTCGCAGAACAGACAACTGAATATTTTAGTGCGGAACGGTCTGTTCTTAGATTAGTAAGAACTGCTTGATGGCTTGAATAATAGAACGAGTGCAGAATGATAAAATACAGAATATGTTTCTGGAAGTTCGAAGGTGGTGTAATCCTTCTACGTCTCCCCTTCTTTCAATTAAGGAAGGATTCCACTAGAAGACTTTGATTTATACAATCCTGTTGTACAAACCCGATTCAGCTGGATTTACCTCACTACCAGACTGAAACTCCTAGTCTCTCGATCTGTTCAGACACACTCTGTCTGACAATTACAATTGTTTTTCACTTCTATATTTCAATACAGAATACACAAGATAGACTTTAGTCTATGCACACAATGATCCTAAATGATCAAATATTACAATATACTTGTGCTTATGAAGATTTTCAGCTCGAGAATGTCTGAGCTTGTAAGCTTGTGCTGTTTAGCTTTCTTGTGAGTTTTTCGATTGATCAGACTCTCTCTTGAGCTCTTCTGTTGCATCATTTTATAGTTGCATGTACCAACGACATTATTTCCCTTAATGTGCAACTCTTGACTCTGCTTAAACTCTGAGTAAGCTGCAGTCTTCTTCTTTAGGGTACTTGCCGTTCTGGTTCATGCTTTCGGCGACTGTCAGGTAGGCTCTTCTTTGTCTTCTTACCTTTTATGGTAATCTTCAGTCCTTGGTCTTTTTCAGCATTAATTGCAACATTAAATGCTTCAATAAATAGCCGTTAATGATTCGGACTGAAGAATCAATCTTATTCAGCCTTGACTGCTCTGATCTGATAGAAGTTGAGATCGATCTGAAGCTTCGATCTGGTCAGGCTGATTTCCATCGATCCGTTCTGTTTTGCGATATACCATATCAGCTTGATCTGTTTTGAGCAATCGATCTGGTCAGTCTGATTTCTCTCGATCGGTCTGATATGTTTTGTCATCTTTAAAATCCGGAACTAACAAATTCCCCCTTTTTGATGATGACAAAACCTAGCTTCTAAATCTTTTTATCCAGTCTTTAAAGAACTCTGAAGCGTATACTTGCGGATCGATTATTTCTTCTTGTTCAAAATAAATGAACATAGTTAATTTATAGTTCGGATTGATTAAGTCGTTTTTAGTTCAAAATAAATGAACAAGGACTTAACTGAGAACTTAGATTTTTATTGATCAGAAAAATCTTATATACAGACCAGTCTGACTTAAACAAAGAAACTGCTACTTTCTTGAAGACTGAGACTGATGCGGCTTGAAGTCTTTTCTCTCTTCCCCCTTTTTGTCAGCCGCAATCTCTTGAAGAAAAGCGACAACCTGTGCTAGCTGAGCGCTGATAGCGTCAAGACGAGTGTCTTGAGCGCGAAGGGAATTGGCGACGAATGCTCTAACTTCAGTGGCCAGCTCGATCTGCTCTTTTCTCAGGCTGTTTTTATAAGTAGCTTGCTGAGAGAACAGATCATTCAGTTTTCGCTGAATGCTGCTAATATTGGCTGTCATCTTCTCTTTAAATGAATCAAAGTCCAAAGACGTAGTCCTCTGACTTTGATGAACCTCTATGACTCGTTGAGAGAGAGATAGACAGTTATCAGAGAGGTGCTGAAGGGACCTTGCCAATGATGGAGCTGCATCAGATAACTGGCTTGGAGAGTGATCTGATGACGACAAGGCGTGATCAGCTTCTGCAGCAATGGGTATAATTGAAGATAAAGCAGCTTGGCGTGTTTCGGACCGGATCAAGGTGACCAAGTCCGAAGAAAATTCTTCTATGAATGCCATATCTTCAGCAGATTGTTCGGGAGGAGTGCTAGGTCTCAAAGGCTCCTCAACCTGTAAAGCTGCAACAACGGTTAAGACCACCAGATCCAGGCTCTTGGGGCTTGTTTCAGACCATATACTGCTTTATTCAGTAGATATACATGATTTGGAAATGAGTGGTTCTGAAATCCAGAAGGTTGCTCAATGTAGACTTCCTCCTGAAGCTTACCATTAAGAAATGCACTCTTAACGTCCATTTGATATACTTGAAGTCTTTAAAAGTAGCATAAGCAAGAAATATTCGGATTGCTTCAAGTCTGGTGACTGGTGCAAAAGATTCATCAAAGTCAATTCCTTCTTCTTGTCGGAATCCTTGGGCCACCAGTCTGGCTTTGTTTCTAACCACAACTCCATCTGCGTCTAGCTTGTTTCTGAACACCCATCTGGTTCCAATAACAGGCAGATCACTTGGCCTGGGGGTTAGACTCCAAACTTGATTTTGTTCAAATTGATTAAGTTCTTCTTGCATGGCTTTAATCCAGTTGAAATCAGTCAAAGCTTCATCAATCTTTTTAGGTTCCAGATTTGATATGAAAGCAGCATGAGTGAATTCATCCATCATCTGTCCTCTAGTTCTGATTGGTGCAGAAGGACTTCCAATTACTAGATCAGGTGGATGCCTCTTTGTCCATCGATAACTCGATTCTGGATTGTCTGGTCCAGACGGATGAGTAGTAGCGGCGTTATCAGCATCTGATTTAACATTAGAGTGAGGAACATCCAGATCGGCTCGATCTGAAGGAGCTTCATTGCCATGATCCGGTCTGTCTGGTACTTCAGGTTCCTGGTGGATGGTCTCTTGACCTGTTATCTACAATCTCATCATCACTGTTAGCTTCGAGATTGATATTTTCCATCTGATTTTGAATTGATTCCTTGCTACCCTCAATACATAAAGATTCATCAAAAACTACATAAACAGATTCTTCTACAGTTAAAGTGCGATTATTGAAAACGCGAAAAGCTTTGCTATTAGATGAATATCCTAAGAATATCCCATTATCTGATTTAGCTTCAAATGTTGTAAGATGATTCTTACCATTATTGTGAACGAAGCATTTGCAACCAAATACATGAAGGTGAGAGATAGACGGTCTGTTACCAGTCCATATTTCATATGGAGTAAGATTTAACTTCTTGTTAATCGTAGACCGATTTTGAGTGTAGGACGCAGTATTTACAGCTTCTGCCCAGAACTTTTGTGAAATGCCAGAATTAGCAAGCATTGTCCTTGCTGCCTCTTTAAGCGTTCTGTTCCTTCGTTCTGCAACTCCATTTTGTTGGGGAGTTCGGGCGGCTGAAAATTCATGCTTAATTCCTTGATCTTCTAGAAATGATTCAAGATTATGATTTGAAAACTCAGTGCCTTTGTCACTTCGAATCATGTCTATGCTTGATGATTTCTCATTCTGAGTGCGTTTCAGCAGCTTGATCAATTTCGGACCGGTCTGATCTTTACTGCTCAAAAATATAGTCCAAGTAAAACGTGAGTAATCATCAATAACAACACGAGTGTACCGCATTCCCCCTAAACTTGTTATTGGTATAGGACCAAACAAGTCCATATGCAATAGTTCTAAGCAGCGTGATGAGGATTTGACATTCTTGTTTTTGAAGGATGATCTGATCTATTTGCCCATTTGGCAGGCTTCACAGATCTTATCCTTAGCAAAGTCGATCTTGGGCAGACCGACAACTAAATCATGTTTACACAGGCTAGAAATAGTCTTAAAATTGAGATGATTCAAGCGTTTATGCCATAGCCAGTGTTTATTATCATTATTAGCGATGAAGCAAGTAGGATTATCAGGTTGAGCAAAGTTCCAGTTAATCTTATATGTATTTCCATTTCTGATTCCTACAAGCATGGTCATACCGTCTGACGATTTAACAGTGCAAGTGTGTTTGTGAAATTCTACAGCATAACCATTATCCCATAGTTGACTTATGCTAATCAGATTATAGCATAAATTTTCAACTAATAACACATCATTGATAATAATATTACCATGGACAATCTTACCCTTGCCCACGGTCTTACCCTTTGAGTTATCCCCGAAGATGATCTTGGGTCCAGTACATTCTGTGACTTCAGACAGCAGCTCGATGTTTCCAGTCATGTGACGAGAACACCCACTGTCTAAGTACCAATCTGATGCAAGTTTCTTCGGTACCTGTCATCAAACATAATTATTGTTGGTACCCAATCCTACTTGGGTCCAGAACGGATTAGCCCTTTGGAAACCCATACCTTTATCAGCTTTAATGGCTTGTGTGTGTCTGGTGTGATGTGAGCTGATCTGTTTCGATGTTGTGTGTGATAATGTGTGCGATATGGAAACCTTTGATTGTCATAGGGTAGTCTATATCTTCGTTGAACTGGTTTTGAGTTATAGTAATTGTATTGTCTTCCTTGCCTTAGATCTTGCACCTTTAGATTTGGTCTGAAAGACGCAAAGTTTGCTGGTGCCTTTTCTTTGGCTTGGTTAACATATCCAATCACTTTTCTCAAACCTTGATTCACGAAAGAGACCCCCGTTTGAATTGTAGGTGCTCCAGTCTCATATATGTGCTGGATTTAACAAATGTCATTTGTTTGATTTTGTTCTTTACCAGCAACAATTCAGATTCATCTTTGGTACAGTCTTTGATATCAAAGCCTATGCCGGTAACATCACCGACATTTCTTTGTACCTCTTGCAATTCTTCCAATGATGTTCTGGATTTTGTCCATGTTTTGAAGATATGAGAAAGCTTAGCATTTTGTGTGCTAATTCTCTTATTTTCTTCATGGAGCTGATCGTAAGAGATTTTTAGCTTATTCAGCTCGATCTGTAGATTGTTGCACTCGCCCAGCTCAGAGCAGCTTGGTTTGATGTGCTCATCCATTTGATCATTGGCTTTAGCTTTAATTTTCTTAAATGATTCAGCTAAGAGTCTATAATCATTAGCCATGTCTTGCAATGCGGACATGAGCTCTTCACGTGTAAATTCATTTGAGTCAAGATCGAATACCTCGTCTGTTTGACTCATATCTTCGTCTGCCATTAGACATTGAATATCTTCTTCGCTTTCGCTGGAGGAACATTCGGAGCTTTATGAGTCAGAATCAATCTGAACCCACTTGCTGTTTCCTTCTTCTGCTACTACGACCTTTTGGGACTTCCCATGATGACTTTTACGATCTTTATAGTGCTTCTTTTTCTTGTCATCACGATGCTTCTCTTTTCGTTCTTCTTTCTTTGGTCTGGTGCAATCTGCAATGAAATGTCCGGTCTTACCACAATTGTAGCAAGCCTGATCATTAACATCATCGTCCTTTCTTGATTTATAATGATGAGAGGGTTTAAAAATTTCTTTTATTTTTAGACATAAATTTGCCAAATTTCTTGATAAATAATGACATAGCATCATTACTTATCTGTTCGATAGATCGATCTGTTGTAGGGGCGGTCTGGTCTGGAATGGCTGTCAGCGCTTTGTTTGGTTGAGAGATTAGTGGCTCTGCTTCACCTCTGGTGATCAGTTCGAACTCATATGCCTTAAGATCTGCGAACAGGTCATGAAGTTCAACTTTGTTCAGATCTTTGGACTCCCTCATTGCAATGGTCTTAACATCCCATTCTTTTGGCAGGGCTCTCATAACTTTCAGAGCGATCTCTCTGTTTGAGTATTCCTTACCCAGACCATTCAGTTCATTGATGATACCAGTAACTCTTTCATCAAACTCATTTAGAGTTTCTCCAATCTTCATTTTTATGCTCTCAAATCTTTGAAGAGCAACAGTCAATTTGTTTTCCTTGGTCTGGTCGTTCCCTTCACATAGCTGTGCTATTTTCTCCCAAATTTCTTTGGCAGTAGAGCACATTTTGATTTTACTGAACATATTCTTGTCCAATGTCTTGAACAAGATGTCTTTGGCAACATTGTCGAGGTTTGCTTTCTTTCTTTCTTCATTCGTCCAGAGAGATCTGTCCTTCTCGACCATTTGGGGTTCACCACCAGTAATGGAGACTGTTGTATTGACTTTCAGAATCTTCATTGGTCCATCAGTGATGACGAACCACATATCGTCATCATATGCTGCCAGATGAGCTTGCATTCTGATTCTCCAATCATCATAGTCTTCTTTTGAGAACATAGGAATTTTGTTGAATGATGCCATCAGCTCAAGTGTCTTTGTGCTGATTAAGACGACCTACTCTGATACCACTTGTTAGGATCGGTCCGGAGTGTTTAGAGGGGGGGTGAATGAACACTCCTATTAAAATTAATCCCTTGTGATTTTTTTGGATTAGTGAAAGAAATCTGTTTCTTAATCAACTATTTCGCAGAACAGACCACTGAATATTTTAGTGCGGAACGGTCTGTTCTTAGATTAGTAAGAACGGCTTGATGGCTTGAATAATAGAACGAATGCAGAATGATAAAAGACAGAATAGGTTTCTGGAAGTTCGAAGGTGGTGTAATCCTTTTACGTCTCCCCTTCTTCCAATTAAGGAAGGATTCCACTAGAAGACTTTGATTTATACAATCCTGTTGTACAAACCCGATTCAGCTGGATTTACCCTCACTACCAGACTGAAACTCCTAGTCTCTCGATCTGTTCAGACACACTCTGTCTGACAGTTACAATTGTTTTTCACTTCTATATTTCAATACAGAATACACAAGATAGACTTTAGTCTATGCACACAATGATCCTAAATGATCAAATATTACAATATACTTGTGCTTATTAAGATTTTCAGGTCGAGAATGTCTGAGCTTGTAAGCTTGTGCTATTTAGCTTTCTTGTGAGTTTTTCGATTGATCAGACTCACTCTTGAGCTCTTCTGTTGCATCCTTTTATAGTTGCATGTACCAACGACATTATTTCCCTTAATGTGCAACTCTTGACTCTGCTTAAACTCTGAGTAAGCTGCAGTCTTCTTCTTTAGGGTACTTGCCGTTCTGGTTCATGCTTTCGGCGACTGTCAGGTAGGCTCTTCTTTGTCTTCTTACCTTTTATGGTAATCTTCAGTCCTTGGTCTTTTTCAGCATTAATTGCAACATTAAATGTTTCAATAAATAGCCGTTAATGATTCGGACTGAAGAATCAATCTTATTCAGCCTTGACTGCTCTGATCTGATAGAAGTTGAGATCGATCTGAAGCTTCGATCTGGTCAGGCTGATTTCCCATCGATCCGTTCTGTTTTGCGATATACCATATCAGCTTGATCTGTTTTGAGCGATCGATCTGGTCAGTCTGATTTCTCTCGATCCGGTCTGATATGTTTTGTCATCTTTAAAATCCGGAACTAACACATTTGATATGAATTATAAAATAGAGTTAAAATATTTGTAAGGTAACATAGCATTCAACACATTGTACAACGAATTCCATTTAGTTTCTATTGGTGATGGAAAAAAAGAAGATGTTTTAAACCGTTAGAGAAACATAATTGTTCCAGTCACGCTTAACACGGCTCGTGCGTACCATTTAGCGCAGTATTTCATTTTCTCATACATGCTGAGTGATTGTCCTCATAACCAACTTTAACAGCCAAATTAATCACATGACATGCACATCAAACATGAAAAAAACACCATCAATCATTGATTTTAGATGAGTCCTTAAATCACGCATCGCAACATTGTTATTCGCAGCGTTGTCTAATGTGTTTGAAAATATCTTATCCTGAATTCCATCATGTCTACAAGTGTTGAAACATATTTAGCAATTACAACAATCTAACTCATCTAAAGACAAAATCTGTTTTGGCATAAT